>CM033722.1:52330031-52734076 GCA_019671005.1 Hibiscus mutabilis | reverse complement strand
TTTTTATAAATATAAATCTTGTTATATTCGATATTTTTACTTGTTATATATGAAAAATTGAAATTTTTATGGATAAAAATTTGTTATATTCAATAATTTGTTGATTGTTATATTCGAAAACCTAAAATTTTCATGGATAGGACAGCCAAATTTTCAGAATAATTAAATTAAGTCATAAATTCGGATACTCGAATATCTGAATATCAGATCCGAAATTTCAGATATCCGAAAATCGGGTATCCAATTTTTTTGAATCGAATACGAATCACTAAATTACCTATTCAAAAATCTTAGATATCTAAAATTTCAAACTAGATCGGATATTCGAAATGTACACCCCTACCGGCAATTGTTGCAATTGTTCTCCCAATAGATTGGGCGAGGCTCAAAATATTTTAAAATCATTTATTGGAACTCCTTTGGATTGGACCGATCAGTCCGAATGATATATTTTATTATTAATTAAGGGTTAATCACAACATTAGTCATCAAACTTTAATCGTATTTTTGTTTTGATCTTAAATTATAACAATAAACTTTTTGATCTGATTTTTAGTTACCCGACCTTAACTCCTACAGAACATGTGAACATATGCATTTTAATATGTTGCATATTGTATCTACAAATACCTGCAAAAACTGCATTTACAGCCAGAGATTTCCATATGGTATTAGTTGTTTTTAACAACGAAGCGAATTCTTTTATTTTTTTAAGTGATTCTTCCAACAACAATGAGGCATTGTCTACAGTTTTTGATTCGGAAATCAAAGGGATGCGGTGCAATTTGAGTTCCTCGATTCGACCTTTTCGAAGAGGGGATTTAGCCACCAAACCATGAGTTGGATCCAAATTCTAGTATTACTGAAATTGCCATTATCTCTGGGGGACTTCCATCATTGTGAAATAATAACAGGTGTTCAAACTAACCATTTTCGCTAACCGAAAGCAGGAAACAACAAAAAAACCAAGCCAACAAAGGCAGAAAAAGAGATATTGACAAGGCTTTCTGAAATGATAACGCAATTCTTCGAATTTCAAGCAACGAATAACATAAACTGCTGCAGAAAACGAAATGAAAATTATGAACTGACCTAAAACTTTCTTCATTTTTTTTTGAAAAAACCATAAATTCAAATTCCTTTTGATCTCTAGACAATAGAGCATCTTCTTCCAAATCCCAACAGTAGGGAGGTGGAGAGGATTGGAGCAAGTTGTATATCTTGATTTCACGCTGATAAGATGTGGATATTGTAGATCGAAGTGACTTGTGGTTTTGTGAATATTGTTGTAACGACTTGAATTTTGGAATCCAGGGGTCGGTTCACCCGTGCAGTGGATGCTGCGCGTTAGGCCAAGATTTTGGGCCTATTGGGTGCTTAAGAGAGCCTTAGTAGGCTTCCTAATTGTAGTTAGGTTTGAGTTTTGGTTTTCCATGTGAGACAGAAATATGATGGAGGGGTAAAGGGGTAAATCTCCTCATTTTGAAGAAAGTTAATGGGTGATTTTTTATTTCTTAGCAAAAAAGTAAAGGAATGATCTCATTCTTGTTCCTCTTATCTCTATATCTCTATTTCTTCTTTATTTTCTTAGGAACCCAAAAACAAAGATTAAACCTTTGTCATTTTGAGTAAAAATCTTGGAATTTAGATTGAGAGAGTTGTAATTAGTATTCAAGGATCTACAAATCAAGGTAAGGATTGTTGATAATGGTGGAGAAAGGTGTTTTGGGTTTTTGGTGAAGGTTCTTAAAGAATACCTCTTGGAGGGGATTCAATCCCATTTTTTAGTCTTAGATTTATGTTTTTGTTACCCATTCTTCACCTGCAAGTTGTAATCCGAATTACAACTCCATTTGTGTAGTGAAGAAAGTGGGATAGAACTCTAAAGCTCAAGGTAATGGGAAGGCTTGAGAACTTGAAGCAAGGAGCTTCCATTCCAGTTGTTGGAAAAATGGTAGTACACTTCCAGCTCTTTTTGTTTCATGCTCATTGTAAAACCCCGATCCCGATCTGGATTCGAAATATTACATTCAGGTCACCCAAAACCGACCCATCAAAAATTCTATTAAAAACCATAAGTTTAGCAATTTTCAAAATATCAAATCATCTATAATTTCATATAATTAAATAAGCATTATACATAAGTTTACAGAACATGAGTTTCAAGTTTAAAACACCGAATATCAAAATAATATTTTAAATAGAGTTTACGGACTCAATAACTCGTAAGGTCCTATGAATACATAAGCTCAAAACTAAATGCTAAGCATTGTACTCTAAAGCAAAGTAGTGCTAGGAAATCCTTTCTTGATGTGCTACTTGGCCACGGTCCACCTACTAATCTGCAAACAGAAATAACAATTCCGAATGCTGGGCTTACAAAGTTTAGTGGTATATTTCTACTCTACCACAATCGTGATTATTATAAAATAAGCATGCAAGATAAATACAGTTTAGAGAGTATAGATAAAGCTTTACTATCTATGAGTTGTCATCTAGCCTACTCTAGCTAGAGTTCTTAGATCAATTATCTCAAGGCATCAACAAGTCTACAAGAAATCTTACATGCTCTACAACGTTTTGCCATTTTCGAGGTCACATAGCCTATCGAGATACTCGAGCTCACTAAACCCATCGAGTTAACACATTCATAAGCTATCATCCATAGCATTCACACAACATCTACATAATGGCCAACGAAGCCCTACTTTACCCGTGCTTACACAGCCGGCGGGTTACCCATGTTCACATAGCCGTCGGGTTAAATAGACCATATCTACATCACCATAGCCACATATACATTCTAGACATACTTGGATCACATTAGCCAGAAGTAGTCATTACCTAAGGTCACTCAGTCTATCAGGTTACTCGAGCTCACTCAACCTATCGAGTTAATTAACTTATCCGGATCACCATAGCCACGTATAGGTTTCTAACCGCACCCAGATCACTTGGCCCGTGGGTACGTCAGATGTACTTATTTACTCAGCCCAAAGTACGCAGCCCCTTATATAAGTACCATAATATTGACTCTAAGATATCTGGATTCCTTTTCATCAATTATAAAGCCATACATGCTCAATTAGCATTCGAACACCTTACTAAGAGGTATGTGGCACCAAGCCAAGCCATCAAACAAATGCCTCAAGGCATAACACTAACCATCGCGGTTATCTCGATTCACCTCTTACCAATTTATTACACGTTATTCTTAATCGTGAGGGTTAAATCTCGGTTTCTCAATTTTACAATTCATTATACCACATTAAAAGCCCCTTGGACCATAGTCTTTAAATTATCAGCCCCTCGAACTTACTTTCAACATTTACAGGCAGATTGTCCAATGGGCACTGATACCCAACATCGAGTACCAATATGCTTCTCTAGGTACCGATACCCACTCTATGCGTACTGATACTCAGCTTCACATGAAGGGGTTGACCGCTGACCCTGTACCGGAATATAGACCCTGCGAACCAATACCTCTAGATACTGATCCGCCCCAAGCGTACCGATACTATTTTTTGTTACTAGAAAATCAATAAAACATGGGGTATCGATATGGCTCGATCCTGTACCAATACTCCCTTTACATTTTGCCTGTGTTCATTATTTAAAACACAGGGTATCAGTACGGTTTCCCCGTATACCGATACCGAAGCATAGAAATAGCTTTCAAGGCTCGATAAATCACTTTTCAAGCCTCTAAAACGTAACCTTTAACCCCTTAACTCAAACCTACATCTTATTAGAGTTGTTTAGGGTTTAGGGTGGCTTACTACCATTTTTACACATTATTAACAACTAATCTAGATTTCACCATTAACAAGGCTTTAAGCTACCAAACACCCAACTAGCAACCATAAACCACAACTTCAAGTGAAGCAATCACTTTATGATCTTCAAGAAGAGTAAGAGTTAGAGATATACTGATCTCTAGCTAAAAACCCTAAAATCAAGCTTCCAAGCAAACCCTTCAACTTCTTCTTTTGACCCAAGCATGAAGAAACCCCCCAAATTCCTCAATTTTACCATACCAACATGAAAAACAAAATCATACTTAAGATAACAGCTAGGGGTAAGCTTAGCTACATAAATACAACCTTAAAACCAAAAGAAAGCTTCTTACAAGCCTTGAACCCCAAAACATATAAGATGACATCTTATCATTTTCCCACAAGATTATACTTTTCATGAAGCTCGTGAAATGGTGATCAATATTGCATTCACTCATGAATCCCGAAATGGAACTTAACTAGGCAAAAATTTGGTTTTTAGAGATGAAATCCCAAACTTGAAAATAAGAAGAGATGATGTTTTTGAGAGAGAAAAAAGAGATGAAGATGAGAGAGTGAAGTAAGCATGTCTACCCCTTTCCCATGTGAAGACAACCATCTAATAAATGTGGACATCCTTTATTTTAAAAATAGGGAACAACCGCCACATAAACCTTACATTTTCATCTTTGTTACAAAATGGTCATCTCTCAAGCCTACATAGCCAAATCCTTATCCAATACGGTCAAAACTTAACCCAATAGGCCCAATTTCCCAATCCAACACGAGGGTCCATAACCAGGGTCAACTTTCAATTATTGACTCAAAAATTTGGGTCGTTACAACTCTTTCCTCCTAAAAAGAAATTTCATCTTCGAAATTAAACGAAGGGATGAGATGTAACTATCTTGTATCTGACCATTACTCATCTCACGTATGTTTACCTTGATTCTGAAATTCCTCTACAAAACTTCCTTAGCAAAAACTCACATCACTGAACTCAGCAACACCTCTCTCAAGAATCCCCAACGATTTATTCCCAACAATCGAACGACATTCACACTGGGCCTTAAAACAAAACAATATAGGATAGACCTAAACGATACTGTCTAAGCATTAGCTCAAGGAACTCGCTTCAGATGAGTTTCATCTCTGTTAACAATTCTCTCTACCGTCATCCGTGGTTCAAAACTCTTAAACTCAAACCTCAGCTGTGTCCAGAATACGACACATCTTCGATGATACACTACTAGGAACACTTCTTCGTCTATTATTATCACCATGACCAAACATTTTGGGGGCATGCAAAGATTTGATAATCAAGCTCTACCATCAATTTATCTTGAATCAACAATCTTTTTTTCCCAACTTGGCTAACCAAGACGGGACTTAGCATTTCACTTTACTTGAACTTGCCCCAAACTTAACGAATGTTGACCCACGTTCATTCAACTTCACTAAACAAGCCACCATGATTCCGAAAGAAACTGTTATCGCTTATGAATTTTACTAGGGGTTAAAACTCACCCAATTATCCTTAAAGGTCTGAACATTCTCTTCTAACCCAACCACTTAATTCCAACGAACAATTGTACTAAAACTCTAACAAGTCGTCAATGATTTTCAAATGGTTCTTCTCACAAGATCTATTGCAACATAAGAATCCATGTTCTACATAACTATACCCGATAACCTATATTTCGGCTGCGCTATTCTAATAATCTTTACACCATTTTACCATACATGTAGGCAACCCATCTCAAAAACTTGGTGGAGCAAACACTCAAATCATTAAACTCGAGATTATATCAACGTACTGGTGAGTCCAAACCACTTCACAACTTGTCCTTAGAGTCTAAACATCACATCAAACCTAATCTTTATTACGACTTCTCTTTAACCTTCGACATATGATACTTAATTTTTGAACGATCATACAAAAAACATAAAAAAATTTCAACCAATTACAAGATCATCAACCCCGAGAAATGGGTAACGGCCCTTCACCGTTACACAATGGCTCACAACATCCAAAGCCACCATTCTTTGCCATACTAATACATGCACGTCCCAAGGTGAACCGCTTGGCGACGACACCCATATTCACTCACTTTTACAAATGAGTCCTCACTCTAAAAGTTCAGTCGGTGCCATACCACAAGGTGATAAACACTAACACTGAAATCGACGTTACCTCTATCATCGGTTCTAATCCATGATCAAGAGGTAAGCCCGCCCATCCCTTGAGGAGCACTTTAACATCATTTTAAACGTCCTCAACTCTAAAGGCCCAAACTCTCAACCCATATATCTACTACGTGGGCTAAGAACGTCTTGCAACTTACAAGGCTCTCTTAAACTAGCATCACATGAGCACGACACTCTCGTTAGAGAGATAATGGTTCCCCGTATCCATTACTAACAACTTGATCATCTCGAACACCGATACTTCGAGACTCTTGCTTGAAAACCAAGTCATACATCATGCTGACACGACCAACCTACATTAAGGGTGACATCTACTAACTAGGAAGAGAGTAAATCTAACAAGCCTACGAGGACTAGCACCCTCAATCCTCACTTGCCATCCACGGTAAAACCTTACTTACAAGTACTTAAGAATCGGATGAATTAATCAATCCAACATTATCCTTTAGATCTTACCACAACACTTACTTAATGAAAGTCAAAACTATTGTATGAATGAGAAATTAGACTTCCATCAGTGCAACAATTGAAACCAAAACAAACACGTGTACTTAATATATTATCGGTGGCAAAGCTGTCATAACTAGCCTGAATGATAAACTGTCTAGTAATGGCTCGAGCGTCAACTCTAACGGTGGGCCTCACAGTACCCCTACCCTGATATCCAGACGATGCTCTAGCACCGCCTCTATCAAAACTCTGACCATATTGAGAAAGAGTCAACCTTTGAGACTGAACTGGTATACCATCATCCATCCTAAGTAGTCTTTCGCCATGTGACCTGGTGCTCGATACCTATAGCAAACCTTCTAAAGCAAGAAGCATACTCCAAGATAATATCGACCAAAATGTACACAAGCCGATAGAAGTGAAGCTTTGGCTAAACCATTGGAGCAGAAATCAAGAAGTCCCTACGCACTCTTAATCTAGATCCTCGAACGACTCTCGGTAGTTGATCTGAAGTAATTCTCTTTGAACCCCTTAGAGCACGAAACCTCCTAGACGGAGCCAAAAAAGGACTTATGACGTTCTGAGTCCCCACAATATGGCCTCTAGAGTCCTTAATCTAACTTAGTATCGAACCTTGAAGTCGTTCAAGTGTCTTTGCACTATTAGCTAACTCTGAAAGTATCCCAAGTAGACCCGCTATCACGTGTATCTGAAGGTCAACCTTCAACCCATGTCTAAGCCTCTTACACCTCAACTCTTTGGTAGCAACTGACTCTAGACATATCGGCTCAACCGTAGAAAATCTTGCTCATACTCAAACACTATCATGTTCTCCTAAACTAGATGTAAGAATCGATCTCTCATCTCATCCATGTGAACCTCACTGTTGTACTTCTTCCTAAACTCGTCCAAGAAAACATCTCAGGTTGGAAGTGCAGACTGCAGTCCCAAATCAACAGTCTCCTACAACTCATATGCATTGCCCTTAAGAAGGAAGACAATACAATCAAGGTCAGCCTCCGGACTCCCTCTCACTGGTCTCAGAATCCTCTGAGTGTCTCTTAACCATTAGTCATCCTTGATCGGGTTATCCTAACCCAAACCTTTGAAATCTTTAGGTCCATAACGATGAAGCCTCTTAACAAAAGTCTTGTGAGGCATCTCAAATTACCTCAG
Source organism: Hibiscus mutabilis (assembly GCA_019671005.1). Lineage (NCBI taxonomy): Eukaryota > Viridiplantae > Streptophyta > Magnoliopsida > Malvales > Malvaceae > Hibiscus > Hibiscus mutabilis. The sequence goes on along the minus strand of CM033722.1, from coordinate 52,726,463 downwards.
GATTGCACTACTTGCAAGAGAGAAGAGGTAAGATCATAAAGGTGGTTTACCCTTCTACTTTCAGTATCTTTTGGAAGGCTCGTGTCCCCAACATCTGGGACATATTTCATACTGAAGCCTTCAACATAAGAGATATGGCTCTCATCGCGACTTTTTTGGTTACGTTTGGCATCATCTACCATCGAAATTTTCTAAAAAATAGAAGAAAACAAGGCAACACCATCAAGATTCCCAGTCTTGGAAGAGTACAACTTAAATTTAGTGGCTTGTATTCACTAGACATCTTACCACGACCTCTATACCACCCTAGGGTTTCCTAGAACTGACTAAACCTATGCTCTAATACCACTAAATATAACACCCTAGTCCTGATCCCAATCCGAAGTACTACATTCAGGTCACCCAAAACTGACCCATCAAAATTTCTATTAAAAACTATAAGTTTAGCCATTTTAAAAATATCAAGTCATTTATAAATCCATATAATTAAATAAGCATTATACATAAGTTTACAAAACAAGTGCTCTAAGTTTAAAACATAGAATACTAAAAATAATATTTTAAATAGAGTTTACAGACTCAATAACTCGTAAGGTCCTATGAATACATAAGTACAAAACTAAATACTAAGCAATATACTCTAAAGCGAAGCGGTGCTGAGAAATTCATTCTTGATGTGCTCCTCGGCCACGATCCACCTACTAACCTATGAACGAAAACAACGATTCCAAACGCTGAGCTTACAAAGCTTAGTGGTACATTTCTACTTTACCATAATTTTGATTATCATAAAATAAGCATGCAAGATAAATACAGTTTAGAGAGCATAGATAAAGATTTACTATCTATGAGTTATCATCTAGCCTACACTAGCTAGAGTTCTTAGATTACCTATCTCAAGGCATCAATAAGTCTACAAGAAGTCTTACATTCTCCATAACGCTTTGCTATTCTCGAGGTCACCTAGCCTATCAAGATACTCGAGCTCATTCAACCCGTCGAGTTAATACATTCATAAGCTATCATCCATCGCATTCACACAACATACATAAATGAATCCATACATCATCTACATAATGGCCAACGAAACCCTACTTTACCTGTGCTCACACAACCATCGGGTTACCCGTGTTTACATAGCCGTCAGGTTAAATAAACTATATCCGGATCACTATAGCCAGGATACGTTTTAGACATACTTGGATCACATTAGCCATAAGTAGTCATTACCTGAGGTCACTCAGCCTATCAGGTTACTCGAGCTCACTTAGCCTATCGAGTTAATTACCTTATTTGGATCATTATAACCACAAATAGGTTTCTAACGCACCTAGATCACTCAGCCCGTGGGTATGTCTGATGTACTTGTTCACCCAGCCCAAGTACGCATCCCCTTGTATAAGTATCGTAGTAATGACTCTAGGACATTCAGATTCTTTTTCATCAATCATAAAACGACACATGCTCCCTGGGCATTCAAACACCTTACCAAAAGGTAAGTGGCACCAAGACAAGCCATTAAACAAATGCCCCAAGGCATAACACTAACCATCACAGTTATCTTGGTACATTATTAACCAAGTTATTACACGTTATTGTAATCCCCTTAGCCCGGCCTAGCCGAAATCGAACTAAAAAGATAACATTAGGTTTGTTGAAGCAAACCCGAGCTAATAACATAAACCGGTCTATTTTTTTCTTTTATCTTGTCTAAATGCTTCGATTAATTCCCTATGGTGAACATGCTTCAGCGGAGACGTCTTATTGAAATTAGATTTCAAAACAGGGTTAAATTGCTCAAGAACGCACATTAGGGACCAAAATGTAATTTTCTCAAATTACAAGGTCTTCGTTAAGATTTAGGTTACCAATATTTTATTAGTCCAATTTCATGCTCACATGTTAAATTCCAATTCAAAACAATTATTTGAACTCATTCAATAGCATACATAACATTTAGGGACTAAATTGCAAGATTTCCAAACTTCAGCAAACTGATAAGAACAAATTCAACAGGGCGTACCGATACGGGCCAACCCATACCGATACATATCAACTACCATAATGACTACCTGTACTGATACATGAACACCCTGTATCGATATAGTGTGTTGACCCACCCGTACCGATACGACCTTGACCACGTACCATCCCCCTTGCAATTTTTGAAAACTTAAAATTTTAGTGACCAAATTACGTACCGATACGGTACTTGCGCATTGGTATGACTCTTTAAAAATAAAATGGGTGTACCGGTACTTAAACCTGTGTACCGACACCAGTACAAACATTCCCTTAAGGCGTACTGATGCGGTGGCTAGGAGGACCAATATCCTTTGTTATTGTTTGAGGATTTGAGCCTCACCAGACTACGCGTACCGATCCTTGGGTACCCGTACTAGTACGCAAAGGTCTGTAATGATCTCTAGGTCCAACATATGACATTTTGGCTCAATCTAAACACATTTATACATCATCTAAACATAATATAACATCATAAGCATGTTTAGAGACCACATACCAGCAATTAAAGCAATCCTAACATGTCTAACACAACCATCCACAAAGTCTATAGGCATGCTCCCTAATCAACATCCAAAACATAAATCCATCCACATCTCAAGCATTTTAAGCCTATTACAAATCCAAACCAACATATGAAACTTGTACAAACAGGGAGTCTAGCAAACAACCCTCCAAAATCAATGTTTGACACATTGCCCTTATTACTACTATGTATTGTTCAAACCATACTTTGCAACCAAGTCTTTGGATGTCCTTTATTGCTTGCTTGTCGTCTTTCGATCCACTAATCTTCATTAATGATAGAGAGAGCGTAAGCACATATTGCTTAGTGAGGAGCGCTCCTACACAAAACATTATCCAATGCATTTTAAAACCGATTTATTCCCAAAACCATTCGTAAACGTTTTATTTCAAAAACCACCATGACTTACTTTCAACATATGCACTTAATCCTTTTCAAAACATGCATATTAAACCATATGCAACATGTATCATGGATTCTACAGCATAATCACATATGCAACCCTCAATTTAAGCCTTCTCATGCATAACATCCCATATGCAAAGCTTAAAGAGTATTCATATGTATAAATCACATAATACAACAATCAATCAACATGATACATCAATTCGTTATATTGGCTTACAAGTGATAATTTCTCTATCTTATTTCTTTTATCAAACCACATCGGATACACAGATTTCTCAAGTGATATCCCAATCACTTAACAACTCAATTGCATGGAGTAAATGCAACACATGCATTTTTAATTATGTGTTTACCTGAGAAAATTGAAGTGGAAAAGAGTGTTTGGCTGGAGAGAATTTGAGAGAAAAGCTTTTGATGAAAAGTTAGTTACGTCAAATTGTTTTTAGCCTTTTTAATTATCCAATTAATTATCCAAGCCTATTTATATTATTTTAAAATCATTTAAAATAACCAATTATGGGGAAAAGTCTGCTATTAGACTTTGGGTAAATAGCTCCTTAAAGATTCAAAGTTTTGACCCTTTTACAAAACAATCAATAAAAATAGTTTTAAAACTTTACATTTTGGTCACTAACCAAAATGTCCAATTTTGAGACATCTTTCTGTAAAATTGAATTTAACAAAATCATATATGTATTAAATAATGATTTTATAATATTTTTCCATATTTTTATCTCACCAAAAAATATTTATTTCGAATTAAATCCTGAAATTGACTCGAATCCTCTAATCCGGTCTATCCGACCGTCTAATCAACCTAGAAAACTCCTAGGCCCAAAATCGGGGAGTTACAGTTATTCTCACCCATGAGGGTTAAATCTCGGTTTCTTAGTTTTACAGTTCATTATACCATATTAGAAGCCTTTGAACCATATTCCTCGAATTATTAGCCCCTCGAACTAACTTTCAACATTTACGGGAAGATTGCCTAGTGGGTACCGATACCTAACATCGAGTACCGATACGCTTCTCTGGGTACCAGTTCCCACTCTATGTGTACTGATACTCAGTTTTGCAGAAAATGGCTGACCACTGACCTCGTATCGATACATGGACCCCACGAATTGATACCCATAGGTACTGATACACCCCAAACGTACCGATACTATTTTTCGCTACTAGAAAATCAATGAAACAGGGGGTACCAATACGGCTCGAGCCTGTACCAATACTCTCTTTATATTTTGATTGTGTTCATAATTTAGAACAAAAGGTATCGGTATGGGCTCCCCGTGTACCGATACCGAAGCCCAAAAATAGCTTCCAAGGCTTGGAAAATCACTTTCTAAGCTCCTAAAATGTAACATTTAACCCTTTAACTCAAACCTACATTTTGTGAGAGTTGGTTTACTACCATTTTTACACATTATTAGCAACAAATCATGATTTCACCATTAACAAGGCTTTAAGCTACTAAACACCCAACTAGCAATCATAAACCACGACATCAAGCAAAGTACTCACTTTATGATCTTCAAGAAGAGTAGGTGTCAGAGTTGTACTGATCTTTAGCTAGAAATCTTGAAATCAAGCTTCCAAGCAAAACCCTTCAACTTCCTTTTTGACCCAAGCATGAAGAAATCCCCCCAAATCCTTATTTTTACCATACCAACATGAAAAAGCGAAACCATACTTAAGATAACAGCTAGGGGTAAGCTTAGCTACGAAAATACAACCTTAAAACCAAAGGAATGCTTTTTACAAGCCTTGAACCTAAAACCCATAAGATGACACCTTACCTTTTTACCACAAGATTATACTTTTCATGAAGCTTTTGAAATGGTGATCTATATTGCCTTCACTCATGAATCCCGAAAATGGAACTTAACTAGGCAATGATTTGGATTTTAGAGATGAAAAACCAAACTTGAAAATAGGAGGAGATAATGTTTTTGAGAGAGAAGAATGATATGAAGATGGAAGAGTGAGGTAAGCATGTCTTCCCCTCTCCCATGTGAAGACAATCATCTAATAAATGTGGGCAGCCTTTATTTAAAAATTGGGAACAACCACTACATAAACCCCATATTTTTATCTTTGTCATAAAATGGTCATCTCCCAAGCCCACATAGCCAAATCCTTATCCAACACGGTCTAAACTTAAACCATTAAATCCAATTGCCCAATCTAACATGAGAGTCCATAACCTGGGTCAACGACCAATCATTGACTCTAAAATTCAGGTCTTTACACACATCCTAAGGGTGATGCCTTGTATGCTTGATTTGATGAAATGAGTGTTAAATGCTTGAAATGTTTGTTAATGGTAAATCCGGGTTTTGGTATTAATAACGTGTAAAAATGGTAGTAAATCACCCTAAATAACTCTCATATGATGTAGGATCAACTTTAGAGGTTGTTGGTTGTGAATTGGGGGCTTTGGGGATGATTCTTGAGCATAAGGAAGCCATTTCTGAGCTTCAGTATTGGCCGCACAGATTGGACATACGGACAGACAGACCAGACAGACTGTCAGACAGAATGGACAAATGAATGAACCAGACAGACTAGAAAGACCTGACTGACTGAATGGATAGATCAGACGGACCAGATGGACGGACCGGACATACGGACTATCAGACTGGACAAACAAGATAGATCGAACGGATTGGACAGACTTGATGGACCGAATAGACCTGACAGATCGGACGGACTATCAAACTAAATAAACAAACGAACATATCGAACGGATGGACGAACGGACCGGATAGACCAGATAGTCAAACGTTTTGGACTAATACATTGGACAGACCAAATAGACTAGACCAGACAGACCGACTGAATTGACCATACGGACAGACGGACCAGACATACTAGACGGACAAACCAGAAGGACGGACTAAAAAATGGACTAGATAGACCAACGAACAATATAGATAGATCAGACGGACGATGGATAGTCTAGATAAACTGACGGATGAACATGCCAAACAAATTAAATAGATAGATCAGACAGACGGATTGGACAGACTAGCGAACCAGACAAACTAGATGAACGGACTGGATGAATTGGGTGAACAGATTGGATAGACGGATTAGACTTACCGGACAAAATGATAGACTGGACAGATAAATGAATGAACTGGACAGACAGATTAGACTAGATAGACTGGTTGGACAGACCATACGATCAGACTGTTCATATAGACCACACAGATAGGCAGACTAGATGGATAGATCAGATGGATGAACAGACCAGATAGACTAGCAAAACAAACGTTCTAGATAGACGGATGGACAAACCAGACGAATAGACTATCCGCTCAGACCATACGGACCAGACAGACAGAGAGACGAACGAACTAGACAGACAGATCGAACAGACAGATAAATAGATCATACAGACCAGACGGTGGGACAAATAGACTAGATAGACGATCTGAAAGACCAGACAGACAAGACCGAATGGAAGGATAGACCAGATAGACGGACGGACAGACAGTCAAGATAGACAGATAACCCAAACAGGCCAAGTAGACTAATAGGCGAATGAGCGGACTGAAGAGATCGGACGGACCAAACGAACTAACGAAAAAACTAGAGTGACCAGACAAACTAGAAAGATAGAACAAACGGACCGACTAGGCAAACCAGACAGATGTATAGATAGACCCGACAGACGGACATACTAGAAAGATGAACGGACTGTCTGTATGGACCATACTAATAGACAGACCAGACGGACAAAATAAACCAGACAGATTGGACAAATAGTTCGGATATACAGACCGAATAAACTAGACGGTTTAACATTCTAGATGAATAGATTAGATAAACGAATAGACCAGACCGAATGTACCGAATAGACTAGACAGACGGATGGATAGACTATACGAACGAATATATAAATGGACCAAACAGACCAAACGAATGAACGTTCTGGATAGACAGACGGACCTTACAGACTGGACGAACAGATAGACCTGACAAATTGGACGGACAAACTAGATAGACAGACCGTTCGTACAGACTAGATGGACAGACGGACGAACAGACTAGACAAATTAGACGATCGAGCGTTCTAAATGGATAAACAAACCAGAAAAACTAAACTGACAGACCAAATAGACGGACCGTCCGTATTGACCATACGAATAGAAGGACAAACAGACTAGACAGATAGAGAGACAAACGAATTAGATAGACGAACAAACGAACCACACAGATCAGATAGACGGATAAATAGACTAGACAGACTAGACGGATGGTCTGAAAGATTAGACGAATAGATTAGACTGACGGATGAACCAGACAGATGAATAGACAAACCGACTTGACAAACAGATTGGATAAAGGAATAATCAAGACAGATGGCCTAGATAGACCAGACGGTCATATGGACAGATAAATAGATTAGAGAGACTAGACGATCCAGACAGACCAGACGAACGGACGAATAGATCGGATAGACCAGGAAGACCAGACGGACGGACGAATAGATCGAATAGACTAGGCAGACCAGACAGACATACAGACAGACTGGATGGATGAAAGACAGACTGAACAGACGAATAAACTGAACGTATGGATAGACATACTAGACTAGACAAATAAAAGTTTTAGATGGACAAACTGGATAGTCCGATAGACCAATCAGACTGACTGGATGAACAGACAAACAGATAAACAGACCGAACGCATAGACAAAGAGACCATATGAACGTACTAGATGATTTGAAGGACAAATAGACCAGACGAACTGACTGGACGAACTGGGCAAACAGACTGAACAGACAGATTAGACTTATCAGACGGAGGGACAAACTAAACAGATAAACGAACGAACTAGACAGACCAGACAGACAAATATTATGGACAGACAGATCAAACAGACAAACTGGTTGAATAGACCGGACGAGCATATTGTTCGTGTGGACCATACAGACATGTAGACTAGATGGATAGATCGTACGGATGAACAGACTAGATAGACTAGCAGAACAAACCTTCTAGATAGACGGACGAGCAAACTAGACGAACGAACTGTTTGCTTGAACCATACGAATTAGACAGACAGAGAGACAAACAAATTAGACGAACAGAAAAATAGATTACACAGCCCGAGTGGTGGGACAAATAAACTGGACAGATGGTATAAAAGACCAGATAAACTAGACCGAACGAATGAGCGAATTGACTAGACAGACGAACAGACAGTCATGATAGACAGTTGACCCAAACATGCCAAATAGACTAACAGACGAATAAATAGATCAGAGAGATCGGACAAACCAGACAGACCAAACGGACTAACGAATAAACTGGAAAGACTAGACAAACTAAAAAGATCAGACAAACGGACCTGAAGGACCTTACCGACCAGGCAGACTAGATGGACGTATAGACAGATCCGATGAACAGATAGACCAGAAAGATAGATAGGTTGTCTGTATGGATCATACTGATAGACAGACCAGACAAACAGAATATACTCGACAGATTAGATAAACAGTTCGGATAGACAGACTGGATAAACTAGATGGTTTAACATTCTGGATAAATAGATTGGATAAACGAATATAGTAGACTGAATGAACTGGATAGACTAGACGGACGGATGGACAAACTGGAATAACAAATAAATGAACGGACTGAACAGACCAAATGAATAAACGTTTTAGACGGACAGACAGACCTGACAGACTAGACGAATAGATAGACCTGACAGACTGGAGACAAACTAGATAAACAGATCGTTCGTACAGATCAGATAGACCAGATAGATAGACAGACGAACAGAATGGACAAACTAGACGATCAGATATTCTAAATGGATAAACAGACTAGAAAGATTAGACAGACATACTAAATAGACGAACTATCTGTACTGACCATACGAGCATACTTACTAGACAGATAAAGAGACGATCCAACTAGACAAATGAATACACGGACCATATAGATAGGATACACGGATAAATAGACTAGACATACCATACGAATGGTCTGAAAGATTAGACGAATAGATTAGACTAACGGATGAACCAGAAAGATGAACGAACAAACTAACTTAACAAATAAATTAGACAAAAGAACAGTCAAGATAGAAAGATGACCCAGATAGACCAGACAATTAGATGGATAGACGAATAGATTGAAGAGACCAAACGAACCAGACAAACCAGACAGACAAACAAATAGATCAGATAAACTGGACGAACCAAGTAGACCAAACAAACATACAGACAAACTGGATAGACGAAAGACAGACTAAATGGACGAATAAACTAAACGTACGGACATACATACTAAATGGATAAAAATTTTAGATGGAATAATGTGATAGGCTGATAGACCAGTCAGACTGACTGGATGAACAGACAAACCAGATGGACAAACTGAACGCACGAATAAATAGACCAGACAGACATACTAAACGATCTGAATGACAAACAGAACGGATAGACAGACCGAATAGACAAACCTGACAGATGGATAGATAAACAAATAGATCAAACGGATAAACCAAACCAACAGACCAAATAAATAGACAGATAGATCAGACGGATGAACAAACTATATAAACTAGACAGACGGATGGACCAGATCATCGTTTAAAACCATAGCTTAGTTGGAATCTTTGAAACCATATGTTTTATTTTTAGATTTTTTTGTTAGGAAGAACCTTAGAACCATTATTTTGTTCTTAGGTTTAGTTTAGGTTAGTTTCTGCATTGCTTGATGATAAGAAATAGTTTAAGTTTGAGGGTATTTGATGACTACTAAGATATCCTATATTTTGTACCATTTTACTTAGATTTTATATGTGTTTAGGCTCATATAGTTGCATTTAGAAGTACTTTGCATGTAATTAGGGAGTTAATGGTGCTTGGGCTAAACTGTTGTATATTTTGATACTTTTAGTGGGAAATATAGTACTTTTTAGTGATGCTTGTGCAGGAAGCAACTGAGGCAGTGGAACGCTGAAGCTGTGGAGAAAATCTCTCTCGTGATGAACCAATAAAGCAGTAGAGTTGGAGATAAACCTGGACACTTGACAAATCACTCAATTGTGAACTTCTATCTGATATGGACTTTATTGAATAGAGTAGGAAAGTGAGATCTTCATTAAGAGGCTTCGCGCGCTTTAGGGTTTCTCAATCCTAACTTTATCGCCTATATAAATGTTACATCCCAAAAACTAGCCTAGTCAGAAGTAGGTTTCGGTGATTGAAAATTTTGAATTCGATGTGTTAAATGTTGTGCAATTGACCCTTGTACCCCTCTTGTTTAATGAAGTTATAATTTGGCCATATGTGATTGAATGAACTTCCTTGCAAGAAATTCAAGCCAAAAATGCAAATTCTGAGTTAGGCGTATCAATACGGCAATGCCAATATCGATACGGTCCAACTACCAATAACTAACTTGCTTATTTTAGCCTAACTGAACTGATACGGCTATAAGCATACCGATACGAGTTGTTTCACTTCGTATTGATACGGATATACGCATATCGATACGTGTTCCCTATTTTGAATCTGTTCGAAGACAAATTGATAAGGGAAGTAAGAAAAGTGCTTACTCACCTCTTAGCTTGCCTCCCCACGTGATTTGTCTTAGAAAAGGAGTGTTATGCAACCATCATTTGCCTTAGAGTGTCAATGAGGTGTGAAATGATAGAATTAATTGTTTAATTTTTTCTTGGTTAAGAGGAAAGCTTCTCATCGGTTCAAGGGTTGGTGAGAAATGATTAAGGCTGAGAAAAGATTTTAAGTTGTGAGAATCAAAGCTCTCTTCATTCTTGAGTTCCCGGTAAACCAAACTCACTCTTTTGTTTCCAAAATAAGCACACACCTCTATTTCTATCTTCAACATCTATCTAAGCAAGCACCTCGATTCAATCTTCCTATTTTGGTTGGTTTGAATATTTCATTTGAAAGCTCTTATTCTGATGAGTAAAACCCCTATATCGATTTAGTGGTTTCATCTTTCGTTTAGGTCTAATTCTAAGATTAGGGTTCTAATGTTCAAATGGAAGCCCATAGATTAAAGAGTTAATTTTGTCATTCCGATGATGTCCATAAGTTTCGATAAGTTTGAAACATAACTTTGAATCCTTAGATAGAATTCTAATGCAATCCCTAATTCTGAGCTAGCTCAAATATTAAAGAATGATCCCTTGTCACCTCCAAAGGAAGCTAGGCACAACGGAATTATAATCCAAGAGCCTCGTGGTTAAGGTGAGTGTAGTCGTGTCAAGGGATCGACTAGGTGTCATCCCGTTGTATTTGATTTGTGATTATGATGTTTGTGTGCATTTTACTAAAGGCTCAAATAGAGCAAGCTTATATGGAAGCTAATGGTAAGCATGGTAAGTTCAAAAGTGTTATTTGAATATGTCATATATGTGAAAGTTTGATATGATACGTTATGAATATGCTAAGACATGATATATGGAGCTAAGGCTTAAGTCCGTTTTATGATATGATATGGCTTACTGGAAAAAAGGTAAAAATTATGATGAAATATGTGTAACCTTGGACATTGGTAAGTTTTGGATACAATTGGAATGCCATAGGGTTATTTGAGCTCAAACAAGTAAGGGATTGGACTACGGTCCAGGGCTATGGCCTATACGTGGGGGAGATAAGGAGAGACAGTGTAAGGGACTTATCCAAAACTACGGCTCAAGGCTACGGCCTACTATCAGTTATATGTATATGTTGGTGTAAAGGGGGATCCGCGTATCCATTCGTTACGTTGTCCAAGGGGTCTAATATGTATACTATTTATATTCGAAGTATGAAAAATTGTGATAATTGATTAAGCATATGACTTTGTGATTAAAGATATAAAAATAAGATAATTAAGCATGTTATTATGTTAGTCATGTTCATAGCATGTATCACATGTTAAACATTATCGTTTATGTATTGTGACTACCTCACTAGGCTATGTAAGCATAATATATGTGTGTCTCATGCATTTCAGGACCTTGAGATCTTTCGAGCTATGATCGTGTAATCTCCCGGTTGCAAGTCACTTCCGCAAGCTATATGTATGTTTATTTTTGTTTCTGAACTCCTAGTAAGGTGGCATAAGGTCCGAACGTGTTTAAATGGCCTATTTTGACATATTTTTAGAAGTCTAAAAGAGCCTAGACAATGCAAGTGTTGAATGGTATATTTGGAAATGGTTAAAATGCTTAAAATGACCCTAAAAGTCCTATTTGGTAAAATCTTAGTAAATAGATTCGAAATGCTCTAGAAGTTGAGATGCGATTAGAATTACTGCGTTTGGAGTTGTTGGTAAAGTTTAGTAAAGTTTGAGTAACGTTTGGTTGGGTAAATTGAATAAAAATCGGTAAAAATCTGTCATTACAGATCAGTGTGTATCGATACGGGTGATGGCGCATCGATACGGTTAGGCATAATTTGGCTTAATAAACAAGGCGTATCGATATGGATTGGGGCGTATCGATACGGAAATTGGTCACTGGAATTTGGTTAGAAAATGGTATCGATACGGTCTTAGAGCGTATCAAAACGGGGTCAACGCTGTCAACGCGTATCAATACAGGCTTAGCTGTATCGGTACGGGTTGAAATCCTTAAATCTGGAAAAACTAAAATCTGACTCAGCGTATCGATACAGGCTTAGCTACGTATCGGTACGGTTTGAAATCCTTGAATCTGGAAATTGAAATTAGGCTATGCTTATCGATATGGTTATAGGGCGTATCGATACGGTGTTAGTTAATTCTGTTAAAAGAATAAAATTGGAATTTTGGACAGTTTACAGAATGGTAACCAAAGTCATATAGCTCAATCGACTAAGTAAATGATATTCGATAGTAACGAAACTTCACAGAATATTAATTGGTAAGTTTAATTACAAGTTGGTAATAAAGAATTTGGATTAGGATCACTAATTTATAAAATTTACAATTTAGTCATCTTAGTCTAAAAAGCTTAAAATTGACCCCAATTCTGACTAAACTAGTAACGAATAAGTCCGATAAATCTTAATCAAGATCGTTAAGATATTTCGAGTAAGTTCCCAACACTAATTACGTGTCTAAACTTCGATTATATTTTCTGGTAATGCTTACCGACCCGGTTCTCTACCAGACCGGGAAGAGGGTGTTACAGTTGTGGTATCAGAGCCTAGGTTTAGTTGATTCTAGGACTAAACTGAAGTCGTTATACGTCTGTATGTACTTATGACACCTAGGAGTTATTTGTTTATGATATCCGTGACTTGCAGCTTACACGATTTAATCTTTCTGCCTAATTAGATCTGAACATGTCTGCGCACGATGATAGACGTGCTGTCAATAAACCTCATCTGGCTTCTTCTCGACCCAGGGGGATAATTTAGGGCTCGAGACTCGACTGAGCGTGTGGGACAGAATGGCCCACCTCATCCTCTGTCAATGCCACCCGCCCAGCAGGAGTATCTGATGTTCATGGCTGACATGATCAAGCAAGTGGTTGTGTCACTCTGACAAGAACCACTCCCTCAGCCTGTTGAAGCACCCATGCATGTATCAAGAGCCCCTATCGATAAGCTTAAGCATTATCCGATTTCTATCTTTACCGGCGAGGACTTGGATAACCCCGAGATCACAAAATACTGGCTGGAGAAAATGCTTAAAGTATTGAATAAGCAGATGAAGTGCCCTGAGGAGCACGAGCTAGAATGTGCCTTGGCTTTGATCTTTGAAGAAACCCAAAGTTGGTGGGACACTGTAACGCTCACTATGCCCGAACACCGAATTATGTAGGACTTCTTTCTTCAAGAGTTCTACAAGAAATATGTCAGCGACCACTATCTCGCTGAAAGGCATATGAAATTCTTCCACCTAAAACAAATGGGAAGACCTGTGAAGCAGTACATTCACGACATCTGCAAGTACGCAAGATATGGTAGTGAAATCATCCGAACAGAGAAAGAGAAATGCCGAATGTTCATTGATGGCCTCTGTGGTGAATTACGTCATCTCTTCGTTGCTCTAGAGATAGAGGACTTCCAGACAGTCGTCAATCGAGCCATCTCTACTGAAGCCTCTCAAAAAGCCTCTGAAAGAAGGAAGGGGAATCAAGGTCGACCCTATAAGAGATTTTGAGATGACTCTAAGCCCCCTATACCTCACAAGAAGGGTAGACAATGGGATCAGAAGTCTGCCGCTTATTAGCAGATGCCACGATCCGGCTATATGCCACAATTCCAGTCTGCAGGAGCATCTGTTGCTCGTACAGCCTCAGTAGATAGTATAGGTGGCTCCACGAAGGGTTCTCAGATCCCTTTGTGTAATTTCTGCTAGAAGAGGCACCCAGGGCAGTGCCGTAGACAATCAGGATCATGCTATCTCTGTGGCGAGTCTGGCCACTTTATCAGACAGTGTTCGCAGAACCCTCACGCTCCTACCTCTGTAGTTTCTCAGAACAACCCTAACAAGGGAAAAAGGAGCAAAGCAAGTGCAATCTGAATCAGCAGAGAAACATCGTAACACCAGTGCCACTCCGATTAGACATGATCCTCAAACATCGGCCCAGATGTATTATATAAGAGGTCGCGAGTAGGAGGATGACCCTGATGTAATTACAGGTATGGTGGAGTTATGTTCTGATCATGTTTATGCTTTAATAGATTCGGGCTCTACGCACTCTTTCATTAGTGAACCTTTGATTGACAAGTATACTTTTGAATCTGAACTTGTTGTATCTGAGATAGTTGTCTCTAATCCGCTAGGAGATAGTGTGATTATTTGATGGGTTTGTAAAGCTTGTCTTTTGAGGATCCAAGGGATCCCATTTCTGGCTGACTTGATGGCCTTGCCCTTTTGAGAATTTGATCTCATCCTGGGCCTAGATTGGTTAGCCGAACACCAAGCCTGTGTAGACTGTTCCAAGAAGAAATTGTACCTTTGTGGGCTCGGTAAGAAGAGTATAACCCTAATGAAATTCAAACTCGAGCCTAAGACGATTCTTATGTGTGCCATGAAGACCAAAGAAGATCCAAGACTCGAAGATGTACTTGTAGTGAAAGAGTTTTTTGATGTGTTCCCCAATGAGCTTCCGGGACTCCCTCCCACCCGTGAAGTAGAATTCAGGATCGAAGTGCAATCTAGGACTACTCTAGTCTCTATCACTCCGTATAGAATAGCTCCAGTGGAGTTAAGAGAGTTAAAGACTCAAATCAAAGATCTCTTGGATAAGGGATTCATTCGACCGAGTTTCTCACCCTGGGAGCACCGGTTTTGTTCGTAAAGAAGAAGAATGGATCGATGCGCTTATGCAGTGACTATCGTTAGTTGAACAAGGTGACAATCAAGAATAAGTATCTGTTACCAAGAATCGATGATCTTTTCGATCAATTGAAAGATGCCACTATCTTCTCCAAAATTGATTTCCGATCCGGATACTTTCAAATGCTGGTGAAGGAGTCTGATGTTCCAAAGACTACCTTTTGAACTAGACATGGCCATTATGAATACGAATGCACCTGCAGCCTTCATGGATTTGATGAATCATGTGTTACGGCCTTATCTTGATAAATTTATAGTTGTCTTCATAGATGACATTTTAATCATTCTAAAGATTCGGCTTCTCATAAAAGACATCTCTAAATTGTACTTCAAACTCTCCGAGAAAAGTAGTTATACGCCAAGTTCAGTTGCACCTTTGACAAAGCTTCTTCGTAAGGACACTTCCTTTGTGTGGACAACGGATCAGCAAAGAAGTTTTGATCAGCTTAAACAAGTCCTCAATCATGCTCATGTTTTGGTGCAACCCGAATCGGGTAAAGACTTCACTGTGTACAGTGATGTGTCCCACCTAGGACTAGGCTGTATTTTAATGCAAGAAGGCAAAGTCATAGCTTATGCTTCACGACAACTCAAACCTCACGAGTTAAATTATCCAACCCATGATTTGGAGTTAGCCGCAGTTGTGTTTGCTTTGAAGATTTGGTGGCACTATCTATACGGTGAGAAGTGTTATCTGTACACTGATCACAAGAGCCTTAAGTACCTCCTAACTCAGAAAGAATTGAACCTCCATCAGCGTAGGTGGATGGAGATGTTGAAGGACTACGACTTGGTTATTGATAACCATCCTGGTAAAGCCAATATTGTAGCCGATGCTCTTAGTCGGAAACCTACACCATCTCCGAGATGTTTGAATGCTCACTTTCGGCTCAAGAAACATGGTAAATTGTTGGCTGAATTGAGAGTTCAATCAACCATTGTATCTCGAATTAAAGCACTCCAAGAATCCGATGAGGAGTTGCAATCCCTTATTGCCAAGATCAATGATAACCCAGATCCTGATTTTGCTATGAATTCTGAAGGGCTGTTGTGTTTCTACAACCGCATCTATGTACTCGATGATGATGACCTTCGAGAACAAATTCTGAGTAAAGCTTATTCTAGCCCTTTTTCTGTACATCCAGGAGCTGTTAAAATGTATAAAGACCTGAAAGAACTGTATTGGTGGTCTGGTATGAAAGGAGAGATCGTTAACTTCGTGGCTAGGTGTTTGACTTGTCAACGAGTCAAATTCAAACACAAGGTACCTACGGGTCTTCTACAATGCATTGAACTTCCACAATAGAAATGGGAGCGAATTATGATGGATTTTGTAAGTGGATTACCAATAACATTGAGGAAGAATAATGCCATCTGGATCATTGTGGATCGATTCTCTAAATCTGCTTATTTCCTTCCGGTGAGAATGGATTTCAGTTTGCCTAAGCTTGCAAAGTTGTACGTCCATGAAATTATACGTTTGCATGGGGTCCTTATTTCCATCATCTCCGATCATGACCCACATTTTGCATCTCGGTTTTTGAGGGCCCTACATGAGGCTTTGGGAATGCAAGTGCACCTAAGCACTGCATTCTATCCTCAAACTGATGACCAATCCGAAAGGGTTATACATATAACCCTATATCCTTATTTGATTCGTATATATATATATATATAAGCATTCCGTATCAACCTCGATTCTTCCTTATAGATTCTGGAAGATATGCTTCAAGCCTGCGTTATCGACTTTGGGGATACATGGGAGAAATCCCTACCCTTAGTCGAGTTCGCATATAACAATAGTTACCAAGCCCCGATACGAATGGCTCCCTATGAAGCTTTGTATGGAATGAGATGTAGAACTCCTCTTTGTTGGACCGAACTCAGTGAAGGCAAGAGATTAGGTCATGACTTACTTCGGGAAACTGAAGAAAGAACAATCATTATCCGTGATCGACTCAAAGCTGCCTTCGACCGGCATAAGTCCTATGCTGATCTAAAAAGGAAAGACATTCAGTACGAGGTTGGTGAGAAGACATTCCTTAAAGTATCTCTGTGGAAGAAAATCCTTTGTTTCGATAAAAAGGGGAAGCTAAGTCCTCGTTTTATTGGCTCATTCGAAGCGATCAAAAGAGTTGGACTTGTTGTTTACTGATTAGCTCTCCTTGAGGAGTTAAGTCAGATCTATGACGTCTTTCATGTGTCTATGCTACGCAAGTACTGATCCGATCCTTCCCACGTAATTGAGCCAGAATCTGTAGAGATTCAGTCCAATTTGACGTACGAGGAAGAACCTGTGCAGATCCTCGCATGAGAAGTCAAGAGATTTCATAACAAGTCTGTGCCCTTAGTAAAGGTTTTATGGAGAAGTCATTATGTTGAAGAAGTAACATGGGAACCTGAAGAAACAATGCAAAAGCAATATCCTCATCTCTTCGTCTGAAGTGAAAATTCGAGGATGATTTTTTTAAGGGGGAGTTGTTACATCCCGAAAACTGGCCGAGTCAGAAGTAGGTTCCGGTGATTGGAAATTTTGAATCCGATGTGTTAAATATTGTGCAATTAACCCTTGTACGCCTCTTATTTAATGAAGTTATATTTTGTCCCTATGTAATTGAATAAACTTCCTTGCTAGAAATTCAAGCCAAAAATGCAAATTCTAAGCTAGGTGTATCGATACGAACATGCCAGTCTGCCAAAAACTAACTTGCCTGTTTTAGCCTAATCGTACTGATACGGCTATAAGTGTACCGATACGGGTTTTTTTTACTTCGTATCGATACGGATATACCTGTATCGACACGTGTTCCCTATTTTGAATCTGTTCGAAGTCAATTTGATAAGGGAAGTAAGCAAAGTGCTTACTCACCTCTTAACTTGCCTCCCCACGTGATTTGCCTCAGAAAATGAGCGGCATGCAACCATCATTTGCCTTGGAGTGTCAAGAAGGTGTGAAAAGATATAATTAATTGTTTAATCTTTCCTTGGTTAGGAGGAAAGCTTCCCATTGGTTCAAGGGTTGGTGAGAAATAGTTAAGGCTGAGAAAGGATTTTAAGTTGTGAGAATCAAAGCTCTCTTCATTCTTGAGTTCACGGTAAACCAAACTCACTCTTTTGTTTCCAAAATAAGAACAGACCTCCATTTCCATCTTCAACCTCAAGCTAAGCAGCACCCCGATTCAATCTTCCACTTTTGGTTGGTTTGAATACTTTATTTGAAAGCTCTTAGTCCGGTGAGTAAAACCCCTATATCAATTTAGTGATTTCATCTTTTGTTGAGGTCTAATTCCAAGATTAAGGTTCTAATGTTCAAATGGAAGCTCATGGATTAAAGAGTTAATTTTGTCATTTCGATGATGTCCATAAGTTTCGGTAAGTGTTGCGCGTAATAAGTGCTACGCAATTGTGCAAGTATACACGTCGCAAGTTATAGTATAAAAGATATCGTCTCCACAGGGATTGGTGCCACTTCAAGAATCTAGTCTCTTGCACTGTAAAAAGTAAAAACACAAGTGAAGGATTATAGAAGTTTTAACTAATAACTAATCTAGAAAGCAATTAAGTAAAAGAAAAGATGAATTCAATTGAGAGAGATAGGCTAGGTTATCGTGAGTTGAGGTGTGATAGCCGATTGGATTGTCTTGGTAAAAGAGTGCACGGGCAACTCAGTTGCCGTGGCAACTTGCACGACGGGTTGCCGCCGTAGCGACTAATTGATGGTTGCTTGGGCGACTAGTTGGGCAACTACTTGGGCGATGGGCAGCAACTTCAAGGTTCGGGCGGAGCGTTCTTCAATGGTTTCTTCTTATCCCTAAGTCGAAACTCTAGCTATTTGTGCATGCCTTGATAATACATCCTGCGTGAATCAAGGGTGAACAACAACCAATCTTGCGCTCCTCTTAGCCGTTGAAATCCTTAACTTATTCCTAAGCGGATTAATCTTCACCATCATTGGATTGAATAAAGATCATATTCATTCGTTTCTTGAATCTAACTCTCCCGATATTAGATAAATGGATGAAATCACGAGATCCTCTCCCAATTCACTCGCAAACAATAATAAGAATCAAGAATGAATAAACCTTGAAATAGAAAAGTGCAAACTCTTATTACCTAAACAAAAACCAATAGTTTCTCACAATCTCAAAACACAATAACCATAGCCAAGTAAATTTAGTTCATGGCTAGGTTCCAAAGAAACACAAGATAATTAATCCCTAGCATGAACCCAATCGAACAAAGATGAAGGAAGAGGCTTGTCGAAATCCTCCTTGCCCTAGATGCTTGCCGAAAATTCCCCTTGCTTCCTCTCTTGGAGTTGTCGAAATTCCCTCTTGCTCTCTCCCTCCGGATTGTCGAAATCTCCTTGCTATTTATAGGGCTAGGCCAAAGTCCTTCTTTGAGGATGAGTTTGAGTTGGAATTAAATTATCTTTAAAGAATATAATTCTTTATTATAATTTTATTCCTATTAGAACTTCTCTTATCTTCTTAGAATTTAATTCTTCTTTAATCTCTGCATGGCAATCAAATTCCTTTGGGCTTGGGCCTTGCTCCATGTCATCTTGGGCTTGTAAAGTCATTAATTTCGACATCCATATTGCTTTTGGTCTTTGTCGACAAATGCCATGGCAACTGGCTCAGCGTCTCCTTCATGCACTTGCACGGCAACTAGCTCAAGCATATCCTTCATGCATTGCCCGGCAACTAGCTCGGCATTGCTTTGGCAAGTGATCCTGCACATACATACACAAAAACACACCAAAGCAGCATCTATTTCCACAAAAATCACCAAGTTATGTAATCAAGCTCAACAATTGAAGGAATCATGGATTAATGCATGAATGGCTAACTATGCAACTATTATGAGCCTAAGTCTAACAATAATATGAGTAAAAGGGTAGAAAAATAGTACTTTTGAACACTTATCACACCCCAAACTCGAACTATTGCTTGTCCTCAAGCAATGCAAACTCATAATTACCGCCAAGACTTCAAATTTTCACAAACTTAGCTTTGAACTTGATTTCAATTCTCTCGAACCGGGGCACAAAGTATGATTGGCTTTTTATTTTTCAGTAAAACGATGAATTACTCGGAATCAAACTATAATGCTTGTGAGTGTGTGCGGAGTTGTGTGCAAGTTGATTTTTTCGGATTCTATGCAAACAATAGGTTTTCAAATTACTTCATTGGGTTCTTTTTAACATGTTTTAACTAGAGCCAATTTGGGCACCTCTAGTGTTTTATTTTTAGTTTTCTTAAGTTAATTTAATCGACTAGAGCCGGTTTCGGGCACCTCTAGTTAACCGAAAAAATTTTAACGCCTCCTAGAGCCAGTTTCGGGCACCTCTAGTGATCAAATTTTTTAGCATATGCTAGAGCCAATTTCGGGCACCTCTAGCATTCATCCAATTTTTATTCTAATCCCCAATTAGTTAATTATCAACCTAAGTTTACTAGAACTCCTTAAATCAATCAAACCACAACAGTGTTTCATCAAATTTAGCATTATAGTACAATTCTAAGTTTTTCATGGTTATCCTAGAATAAAAATTCTATCAATTAAGTGCATTGGTAAAGTCATCATTGAATATTCATCAAATCTAAGCAATTCTTGTTCCAATTTAAAGGCATGGCAAGCAATTTATGTATCCTAAATGTAATGCTTAAGATTAATGTAACTAAACATGGTAATTACTAATAACAATCCCCCCCAAACTCGAGTGAGGCATTGTCCTCAATGCATGCATAAAAATAACGAAAAATAACAATAAAAATAAAAATGCATACGAGGACTTACTCCGAGAGTTCGTCATCGTAGATGATTAGTTTCCTTCTAGTTGGCGTCTTGATTTTCTTGCTTGAATGCAATGGTTGTTTTCTTGTTGCCGGGATGTCTTGACTTTGGTTGCCGTGGCATCTTGGGGTTGGTTGCCGTGGCATCAGCTTGTGCATGCATGAAGTAAGTTGCCGTGGCATCTTCTTCATTGGTTGTTGGGGCAAGGATCTTGGCGATAAATTTCCTTAGCATAGTAGTTGTGAGTCTTGTTGAAAAAAAAAATAAAGAAAAACTGAAAACTAAAGATAATGAAGAAAAAAATAAAATATCTCCTAAAAATAAAAATAAAAAGAAAAAGAAAAGGAAATCTTGAGAGGAGAGCATGCTCATGCATCTCCTAAGTTGACCACTTCCTTGTTACGTTCCACATGGGCACCATTGTAGTGCTTCAATCTTTGTCCATTAACTTTGAATTCATGGTTGTCGAGATGGACTTGATTATCACAAAGCACCATGGGAGAATGGTTTGACGACTTCAAATGGTCCCGACCATCTTGATTTCAGCTTTCCGGGAAAAGTTTTAGCTGAGAATTGAATAGGAGAACTAGTTGCCTGGCGTGAATTGCCGTGGCAATAGTTTCTTGTCGTGCCATCGCTTTGTTTTCTCCTTGTAGATTCGTGCATTGTTATAGGCGAGTGCACGAAATTCTTCTATCTCATTGAGATCCATCAAGCGCTTTTGTCCGCACTTTCCCAATCCATATTCACGGTCTTGATTGCCCAAAGACGCCTTGTGCTCGATTTCCACCGGTAGATGACATGTTTTACCATAGACAAGCCGGAAGGGGGACATACCTAATGGTGTTTTGAATGCAGTGCGATATGCCCAAAGTGCATCATCTAGTCTTAATGACCAATCCTTCCTTGAGGGATTTACAACTTTCTCGAGTATTCCCTTCAACTCCCGGTTGGAAATTTCTGCTTGCCCGTTGGTTTGTGGGTGATATGCCGTGGCGATCTTGTGTGATATGCCGAAGCGTTGCAACATCTTAGCAATTAGTCTATTGTCAAAATGCTTGCCCCCGTCGCTGATAATTGCTCTCGGCATCCCAAACCGTGTAAATATGTTTTTCTGCAGGAATCGTTGCACGGTCTTGGAATCATCGTTGGGAAGCGCAGCTGCCTCTACCCATTTAGACACATAGTCGACGGCGAGTAAGATGTAGAGGTTGCCGAATGACGATGGGAAAGGTCCCATAAAATCGATCCCCATACATCGAAGCAGTTCTACCTCGATGATGTTCGGAGTGGCATCTCATGTCGTCTAGAGATATTGCCCGCCCCTCCGCAACGATCACATTGCTTGTAAAAGTCTTGGGCATCTTTGTACAATGTTGGCCAATACAAACCGGATTGCAAGACTTTGGTCATGGTACGAGTTCCTCCAAAATGTCCTCCATAGGGTGAAGAATGGCATTTGTCGGAGTACATTCTGTTGCTCTTCTTGGGGACACATCGGCGTATAACCCGATCTGCATATTGTTTAAACAAAAGAGGCTCGTCCCAAAAGTAATGCTTAGCATTATGGCGGAACCGCTTCTTCCCTTGGTGAGTAATGCCATACGGAAAAATACCACAAACAAGGAAGTTAACTAAATCTGCGTGCCACCGGGTATTGCCGAGGCATGTCTTTGCCGTAGTGTTCGCTCCCAAAATTGCTGAGGCGTGTGCGCGCCAAAGACTGCTGTGGCGTCGAGAGTTGCCGAGGCGTGTGCATCCATGGTTGCTTGAGGCGTCATGGGCTGCCGAGGCGTCAAGGGTTTCCGAGGCGATTAGAATTTGTTCATCCGGGAATGCATCACATATCTCTAGATCCGCGTCCTCCTCCCTATTGCGTTCCAAACGTGATAAGTGATCGCCACTTGATTTTTCTGTTCCTTTCACGTCCTTAATTTCAATATCAAATTCTTGTAAAAGTAATATCCAACGAATCAAACGAGGTTTAGCATCCTTTTTAGCAAATAAGTATTTGATTGCGAATGGTCCGTATGAACAATTACCTTTGTACCAATTAAATAGGATCGAACTTGTCAAATGCGAAAACTACAGCTAGTAACTCTTTCTCCGTTGTTGTGTAATTCACTTGAGCATCGTTAAGAGTTTTACTAGCGTAGTATATCACATGGAAGGTCTTACGTGCGTTGGCCTAGGATTGCTCCTACCGCGAAATCACTTGCATCACACATGAGCTCAAAAGGTAGCGTCCAACTGGTGGAACAACAATGGGTGCCGAGGCAAGCTTTTTCTTTAGGGTTTCAAATGCTTGAGTGCAAGAATCATCAAAATCGAAGACTTTATCCTGTTCAAGCAGATTACACAAAGGTTTAGTGATTTTAGAAAGTTATGAATGAACCTCCTGTAAAAACTGCATGTCCAGAAAACTTGAATTCCTTTAACCGAATTTGGTGGGGTAATCTCTCGATCACGTCCACCTTGGCTTTGTCTACTTCAATTCCCTTGGATGAAATCTTATGGCGAGCACTATTCCTTCATCTACCATAAAGTGGCATTTCTCCCAATTGAGGACTAAACCGTTTCTTCGCATCTTGCCAACACCCTCTCTAAATTGCCGAGACAGCCGTCGAAGTCATTACCAAAAACCGAAAAATCATCCATGAAGATCTCAAGGAAGTCTTGACCATGTCCGAAAAAGAGCGCCATCATGCATCTTTGGAAGGTTGTCGGGCGTTACACAATCCGAACGACACATCCCGGAAGGCATAAGTACCGTAGGGGCATGTGAAGGTTGTCTTTTCTTGATCTTCGGTGCTATGGCAATCTGATTGTAACCTGAATAACCATCAAGAAAAAAACAGTAAAAGGGTTTACCGCAAGACGGTCAAGCATTTGATCAAGAAAGGGTAATGGGAAGTGATCTTTCCTAGTGGCTTTGTTTAGCTTTCGATAGTCCATACAAACCCTCCAACCGTTCTGATCTGGTTGGGATAAGTTCATTATTTTCATTACTCACCTTTGTTATACCTCCTCCTTTTTTCGGCACACATTGTACCGGACTTACCCACGTACTATCGGAGATAGGGTATATAATGCCGGCGTCAAGCCACTTGATGATTTCTTTCATTACAACCCCTTTCATGGCATGATTCAGTCTCCTCTGGGCCTCAATTGAAGGTTTGTGATCATCTTCCAACAAGATCTTGTGCATGTACACCGCCGGGCTAATTCCCTTCAAGTCGGCAATTGTCCACCCTATTGCCTTTTTATGTAGTTTCAACATGTTGATCAGCTTCTTTTCCTGCTCAGGCTGTAACTTAGAAGAAATAATTACAGGTAATGTATTATCAGTCCCTAAGTATACATATTTGATTTGCTCGCAATTGTTTCAACTCAAGAATTGGTGGATTTTCGATAGAGGGTTTTTCGATCTTACCTTCCTTTACGAGTAGTCCAGTGGTTCAAAGTATGTACCTGGTCGATTGACTAGCCAATTTGCCTCTTCTGGCTGTTCCTCATTGACCGGTTCTTCATACTCCTCAGGTTCCTCTTGATCGGCAATGTAGTTGCCGAGGCAACTAAATTCCTCATCGAAGTTAAATTCTGCCGTGGCATGAAGTAGTTGGCATTCTTCTGGATCATCGGCATGCCTTAGTGTTTGGAACACATTTAGTTTTTGCTGGTCATTCACCCTCATTGTGAGTTCTCCTTTTCAACGTCGATCAAGGTTCTCCCTGTCGCTAGGAATGGTCTCCCGAGAATGATAGGTGCATGCTCATCTGCTTCACAATCCAAAATAATAAAGTCAGCGGGAAAAATGAATTTATCAACTTTTACCAGTATGTCCTCGATTTTTCCTCTCGGATGCACATAGGATCTGGCTTCGGCTAGCTGCAGCATAATGTTGTAGGTCTTGCCTTCCCGATTCCTAGTTTCGGAAAACCGATTTAGGCATCAAGTTTATGCTAGCCCCTAGGTCGCATAGTGCTTTCCCGACATAGTGATTTCCAATAGAACAGGGTATTGTGAAACTTCCGGGATCCTTCAACTTGGGCGGCATGCGATTGTGCAACATTGCCATGCATCCTCTGTCGCGGCAATCAACTGTTTCAAACTCTCCTAGCCTTGTTCTCTTGGACACAATGTCTTTAAGAAACTTGGCATAGTTTGGCATTTGTTCAATTGCTTCCACCAATGGCAAGTTGATGTGGACTTGCTTTAGGATATCAAAAAACTTCTTGAATTGGTATTCTTGCTTTTGTCGCTTCAATCTTTGTGGGAATGGTGGTGGAAGTCGGATATCTTCTATCCTTTCATTGGTTTGAAACCTGATTGACGGCATTACAGGGACATCTGGAGTTGTCGATGCGTTACCAACTGGGGTTGCCGAGGCGTGCTTATCGTAAGTTGCCGAGGCGTCACCGGTTGCCGCAGCAATTCCTGGTTCAGCATCTGAGACTTTGCCGCTAGGTTCGTCTTGATCTTTTTGTGGAGTTTTGTTTGACGAGCGGGTTTGAACCTCTCTAAGTTGTTGGCCACCACTGGTGGTGATTGCCTTACATTGCTCATGGCAGTTCCTCTTGCGACTTCAGTATCGCTAGGTAAACCTCCTTGTGGTCTAGTGTTGATTTTGAGCAAACTGTCCGACTTGATTTTCCAATGATTTGATTGCCGCCTCTTGGTTTTGCAATCTCATCTCGGTCTGTTAATAAAAGCATCAGTTCTTTTTATGAAATTACTATTCTCAGCCATATAAGATTCAGTTTTCATCATAAAAGCATTTAGAGAATTTTCCAAAGAACTAGATGTCGTCGTTGTTGTTGCCGCGGCATCCATTGCCGTGGCATATTCTCTTTGGAATCTCGATGCTTGTGCATTCTGATTGTTCGGTTTAGAGCATTGTTGGGATTACTCCATGAAAAATTCGGTGCTTCTTCCAAGCTGGATTGTATGTATTTGACATCATGTTGTTGCCCGATTGTAATTCCCCACATAGAAGCTAGATTCGGATTCTCGCATACATTCGGAAGAATTATGGTTATCACCACATAACTCACAAAAAGAATCAATTACCTTGACTTCATGTGTGTTGTTTGGTTTTTGCATGTTCGGACCATCTTGGTTAAAGCGCCAATTGTGCGAAATTGAATCGATGATCCTAGTTCATGTATTGTGGCTTAGCGTCTAACTCCTCCTCTTCTAGTAGATGGGAATTGATAGTCATTCTTGGCCAGCCTGTTTAAAATTTGCATTGCTTCCTCCGTGACTTATCTAAGAGTATGCCGTTTGCCGAGGCATCTAGCATCATCCTTGTTGGTGTATTCACGGCATTGTAAAACATTGTTACTTGAGTCCACACCGGGAATCCGTGTAGAGGCATTTGTGTAGAAGTTCTCTATATCGCTCCCAAGCCTCGTACATAGATTCATCATCATCTGCCGAAAAGAAGTAATGTCAATTCTGAAGCTTATCAGTTAAATTTGTAGGATTAAATCTAGCAAGGAAATCACGACAAAGATCAGTCCAAGATGCTATGGATCCGGCAGAATGCTATTTAGCCATGCTTTCGCCCTATCCCTCGGTGAATAGGGGAATAATCTTAATCGTAAGACATCGGGGTGACTCCGTGTATCTTGAACGAGTTGCAAATCTCGAGGAAAGATTTCAGATGTTGTCGTGCATCTTGATTCTTTGAGCCGCCAAATTGACCTATTGTGTTGATCATATTAAACATTACCGGTTTCAACTCAAAGTGGTCGGCTTCAATTTTTGGTGCGACAACTCATGGGTTAAGTCCATCAAGATCTTCTTCAAGATAGTCTCGAATCGTTGCATTTCGCAAGAATCACTCCTCCTCCCGCTCGAACATCTTGATTAATATTGCCGTCTTGATTTGCCATTGCTTCTCTTATCCTTCGTCTAAGTCTTTGTAAGGTTCGTTCGATTTTGGATCAAAGGGATATTTCGGTGAAGTCGGTCTCGCATACTGGTCATATACCAATGCAAAACCAAAGTTTGTTAGCCCTTTGAATTTTAAAACAGAAAAATAAAAAGAATGTGCAAGAAAATAAAAACAAAGTCGCTATTGCCAATCCCCGCAACGGCGCCAAAAACTTGTTCTTGCGTAATAAGTGCTACGCAATTGTGCAAGTATACACGTCGCAAGTTATAGTATAAAAGATATCGTCTCCACGAGGATTGGTGCCACTTCAAGAATCTAGTCTCTTGCTTTGTAAAAAGTAAAAACACAAGTGAAGGATTATAGAAGTTTTAACTAATAACTAATCTAGAAAGCAATTAAGTAAAAGAAAAGATGAATTCAATTGAGAGAGATAGGCTAGGTTATCGTGAGTTGAGGTGTGATAGCCGATTGGATTGTCTTGGTAAAAGTGCACGGGCAACTCATTTGCCGTGGCAACTTGCACGACGGGTTGCCGTAGCGACTAATTGATGGTTGCTTGGGCGACTAGTTGGGCAACTACTTGGGCGATCGGGCAGCAACTTCAAGGTTGGCGGGCGTTCTTCAATGGTTTCTTCTTATCCCTAAGTCGAAACTCTAGCTATTTGTGCATGCCTTGATAATACATCCTGCGTGAATCAAGGGTGAACAACAACCAATCTTGCGCTCCTCTTAGCCGTTGAAATCCTTAACTTATTCCTAAGCCGGATTAATCTTCACCATCATTGGATTGAATAAAGATCATATTCATTCGTTTCTTGAATCTAACTCTCCCGATATTAGATAAATGGATGAAATCACGAGATCCTCTCCCAATTCACATAAACAATAATAAGAATCAAGAATGAATAAACCTTGAAATAGAAAAGTGCAAACTCTTATTACCTAAACAAAAACCAATAGTTTCTCACAATCTCAAAACACAATAACCATAGCCAAGTAAATTTAGTTCATGGCTAGGTTCCAAAGAAACACAAGATAATTAATCCCTAGCATGAACCCAATCGAACAAAGATGAAGGAAGAGGCTTGTCGAAATCCTCCTTGCCCTAGATGCTTGCCGAAAATTCCCCTTGCTTCCTCTCTTGGAGTTGTCGAAATTCCCTCTTGCTCTCTCCCTCCGGATTGTCGAAATCTCCTTGCTATTTATAGGGCTAGGCCAAAGTCCTTCTTTGAGGAGGAGTTTGAGTTGGAATTAAATTATCTTTAAAGAATATAATTCTTTATTATAATTTTATTCCTATTAGAACTTCTCCTATCTTCTTGGAATTTAATTCTTCTTTAATCTCTGCATGGCAATCAAATTCCTTTGGGCTTGGGCCTTGCTCCATGTCATCTTGGGCTTGTAAAGTCATTAATTTCGACATCCATATTGCTTTTGGTCTTTGTCGACAAATGCCATGGCAACTGGCTCGGCGTCTCCTTCATGCACTGCCCTGGCAACTAGCTCGGCATATCCTTCATGCATTGCCCTGGCAACTAGCTCGGCATTGCTTTGGCAAGTGATCCTGCACATACATACACAAAAACACACCAAAGCAGCATCTATTTCCACAAAAATCACCAAGTTATGTAATCAAGCTCAACAATTGAAGGAATCATGGATTAATGCATGAATGGCTAACTATGCAACTATTATGAGCCTAAGTCTAACAATAATATGAGTAAAAAGGGTAAGAAAAATAGTACTTTTGAACACTTATCAGTAAGCTTAAACATAACTCCGAATCCTTAGATCGAATTCTGATGCAATCCCTAATTTTGTACTAGCTCAAATATTGGATAAGGATCCCTTGTCACCTCCAAAGGAAGCTAGGCACAACAGAATTGTAATCCAAGAGCCTCGTGGTCAAGGTGAGTGTAGTCGTGTCGAGGGATCGACTAGGTGTCATCTCGTTGCATTTGATTTGTGATTATGATATTTGTGTGCATTTTGCTAAAGGCTCAAATATAGCAAGCTTATATGGAAGCTAATGGTAATCATGGTAAGTTCAAAAGTGTTATTTGAATATGTTATATACGTGAAAGTTTGATATGATACATTATGAATATGATAAGACATGATATATGGAGCTAAGGCTCAATTTCGTTTTCCGATATGATATGGCCTAGGGGCAAAAAGGTAAGAATTATGATGAAATATGTGTAACCTTGGACATTGGTAAGTTTTGGATACAATTGGCATGCCATAGGGTTATTTGAGCTTGAACAAGTAAGGGATTGGACTACGGTCTAGGGCTACGGCCTATACGTGGGGGAGATAAGGAGAGACTGTGTAAGAGACTTATCTGGAGCTACGGCTCAAGGCTACGACCTACTATCCGTTATATGTATATGTTGGTGTAAAGGGGATCCGCGTACCATTCGTTACGTTGTCCAAGGGGTCTAATATGTGTACTATTTATGTTCGAAGTATGAAAAATTGTGATAATTGATTAAGCATATGACTTTGTGATTAAATATATGAAAATAAGATAATTAATCATGTTATTATGTTAGTCATGTTCATAGCATGTATGACATGTTAAACATTATCGTTTATGTATTGTGACTACCTCACTAGGCTATGTAAGCCTAACATATGTGTGTCTCATGCATTTCAGGACCTTGAGATCTTCTGAGCTATGATCGTGTAATCTCCCGGTTGCAAGTCACTTCCGCAAGCTATATGTATGTTTACTTTTGTTTTCGAACTCCTATTAAGGTGGTATAAGGTCCGAACGTGTCTAAATGACCTATTTTGATATGTTTGTATAAGTATAAAAGATCTTAGAAAATGCATGTGATGAATGGTATGTTTGGAAATGGTTAAAATGACCCTAAAAGTCTAGATTCGAAATGCTCTAAAAGTTGAGATGCGATTAGAATTACTATTTTTGGAGTTGTTGGTAAAGTTTAGTAAAATTTGAGTAACGTTTGGTTGGGTAAATTGAATAAAAACCAGTAAAAATATGTCATTACAGGTTAGTGCGTATCGATACGGGTGATGGCGTATCGATACGGTTAGGCATAATTTAGCTTAATGAACAAGGCGTGTCGATACGGATTGGGGCGTATCGATACAGAAATTGGTCACTGGAATTTGGTTGGAAAATGGTATCAATATGGTCTTAAAGCGTATCGAAACGGAGTCAACGCTGTCAACGCGTTTCGATACGGTCTTAGCTATATCGGTACAGGTTAAAATCCTTAAATCTGGAAAAACTGAAATCTGGCTCAGCGTGTCGATACGAGCTTAGTTGCGTATCGGTACGGTTTGAAATCCTTGAATCTGGAAATTGAAATTAGGCTATGCTTATCGATACAGTTATAGGGCGTATCGATACGGTGTTAGTTAATTCTGTTAAAAAATAAAATTGGAATTTTTGACAGTTTACAGAATGGTCACCAAAGTCATATAGCTCAATCGACTAAGTAAATGATATCCGATAGTAATGAAACTTCACAGAATATTAATTGGTAAGTTTAATTACAAGCTGGTAATAAAGAATTTGGATTAGGATCACTAATTTGTAAATTTTACAATTTGGTCTTTTTAGTCTAAAAAGTTTAAAATTGACCCCAATTGTAACTAAACTAGTAACGAATAAGTCTGATAAATCTTAATCAAGATCGTTAAGTTATTCTGAGTAAGTTCCCAACACTAATTCCGTCTCTGAACTCTGATTATGTTTTTCGGTAACGCTTACCGACCCGGTTCTTTACCAGACCGGGAAAGGGGTGTTACAATAAAGATGACTTAGGCTACAAACATAGGGGGACTTGATCGCAGACAACAACCATTAGTGTTCAATTATCGAAGAACCACTATAGTTGAGGGTTTAGAGGAGTCTCCACACGATGAGAGCTATCGAGAGATGCTTGAGGAGTGAGGAGCACTGTAGCACAATTAAAGGGCTTGGAAGAGACATCGAAGATGCTTGATTATCTTTCTTTTGCTTTATAAACTGTCATGTTTTTAACTGTTTTTATTATGGATGTTAACTGCTCAGATTAGGAATTTATGCTTTAAATTACTTGTTTAATGTTATAGCATTTTCCTTATATATTTTGTTCATCGTTCTTCATGCATAACTATTGTAAGAGCTATCGAGATAGGCCTTTTAATTATTGATTCGTGGCTTGTTATCGGGAGAACTAAATTAGACAAGCGTGAACAGAAGAGCTTAAGCTGTCAACTTAAGTTCTAATCCGGCTTAGGCATAAGTTTAGGATTTTAATGACTAATAAGGGGAACTTGAATAGATAATAAGTTGTTTAGGGTTCACGCAGACATGTATTGCTCTAGCTGAAACACCCCTAATATATATGTATATATATATTTAAAGTTAAAAAAATGATGATGATGAAATGAATGAAAAATGAAATAAAGGAAGGAAAGTGTTGTCTATAAGGTTTGAACCCTTGACCATAGGCTTGGTGAACCTAAGCTTTAACCGTTCAGGCTAAGGAACACTATTGGTTTAATTCTACACCAACTTTTTATTATACAATATTTTGTGAAGCCTATGCCATTAAGAAATCTGAACTGGCTTTTCACCTACCTAAAGGGGATTTCATTTCGAATCTGGAAAATGAGAGAGAGATATAGTTTTTTTCTCTCAAGTTTTTCCTCTCAACCACCGCCCGATCTGTACCACAGCCCAACTGTGGTAGTCACCGCCGATACTTTTGGGAGCACCGTCGCACCCTGACCCCTGCACCGTCCACCACTCGCGGAGAGCAAACACCGTTCGTTGCGGAAAACCAGCCAAAAAATCGTCTAAAACCTTGGTTTATGCCTCTATTTTTTGACAATTTCACCACCAAACGGCGTCGTAGGGTGAAGTTGAGGCTACCATTGTATTCTGGAGTCTGAGACGAACAAAACCGTGGTCGTCGATCGTTAAGCGGACGTCGTTTAAGGCCTCATTAGAGTTACGTCTTTTTTAACCCTCTTACCTTCCGTTTTGGTAAGTTTGTTATGATTCTGGCCAAAATTTTGGTGATAGGTTGTAGTGGTTGAGTTAGGGAGTTTATTCCCGTCCATATCCTGGCAAAAATATGCATTTGGGGAGTGAGGTTTTCAGCGGCCATAACGGTTACCACCGATAAGGACTGGTCTGACCGAATGAACTGGTCTGGCCTTGAATTGAGCCAGTTTAGCTCAAACTCGGCCTGCTCGGCCCGATCTTGTACCGGCCTTAAACCAGTCCTGACAGACCGGGCTTGGTTAATTAACCAAGTCTTTGGCTGGCCTATTAGGCCCATTCCAAAAACTGACCCGTTATATCCGAACCCACGCCTAAGCCCAACCCGTCTGTCTGACCCGATTCAAAACTGGCCCACCAAACTTGAACTGACCTAACCTGATAACCGACACAGCCTAAGCCCAAAACCTAATAACCTGAGTCTAACCCGTTGAACGGGTCAGTCCGTTAACTCAGTAGTCAACCCGTCTAAGTAAACTTAGTGAGTCAACTCGCCTGAATCAACCCAGTTGACCTTTGACAAGTTGATTGCAGACGTTAGTATTGACTAGTGACGTTGGCGTTGACTAGTGATGTTAGCGTTGACCACTGACGTTATCGTTGACCTCTGAAGTCATCGTTGACCAATGACGCCAACATGACATCAGCGTTGGCCATTGACTTGACCAAAAAGTCATATTTTCTGAAAGCCCCTATTTTATGTTTTTCGACATCCCGAGTCTATTTTTGAAGCCCATTTCGTGAAACTCGAACCTGGAAAGCCTCCAAAATTGACCTTGAACCTGAGTGAGCTTATGTGTAATTATTCAATTTAAGTGTATTGTATTCATGTTATGTACTGTTAAAGACTTTATGGAACTAAAAGAAATCACGGCTCTTTGTATCTGAGCTTAGAGAGGAAGTTGAATTCAGGATTCGAGAATGATCGAATAGAGTACCTTGGATTGACAGATGTAACACTGAATCAAGGTAATACATTACTACCTCTTGCATGCTTCATGAAACATGTTGGTAATCGATTAAGGTATGGATGATTTTGATTAAGTGTATTTCCAACTCTGCTTAAGTTAATTCGATTATAAAATAAAAGAATAGTAATCTGAATAAGATTAAACTATTCAAAAGAGAAGTTTAATAGACCAAAAAGACCATGAGTTTAGTAAATGATTAATAAGACATATAATCTCCCAATCCGATTAATAGAGTTAAATGATTTGATATTTGAAATATTTTGTTAAGAAATGACAATCATGCCCTTGAGCTGCAAGAATGACTTAAATACCCCTAACAAAGTAAATGACCTGGAATTTTACACTCGATCTGATAAAATAATTACTTTATTTGAAATCCATATTCTTTTGGGACAGACTTCGGTATCAAGATGCAATTTTCTATGATAACAAAACACTTGGATTACCCTAACTCTGGACAAACACCTGAAGATAAATTTACTAGAAGTTCAACGTATTCCTGAACTGATCTAAATGACAGTAGAGAATGAATTAATTAGAATTATTAAAATGACCGAAATAACCTCAGTCACTGAAATGATAGATAAACCCTTGAGAATTGAAATGAATGAATTATTTGGAAATATCGAAAGTACCTGAATGACTAAAACACCTTTGGGCATCGAAGTGTCTGAAATACCCTCGAATACTTAAATGACTGACAATACCTCTACGACTTGGAATAAGAAATATCAATAAAGCCAAAAAATTAGAATGGCTCTAAAAGTGGTAATACACGACCCGTGTTTGTTGGTCCTTTTGGATACTAATGTGATATTGGAAGAATACCATATGAAGGCATGTTCGATTTATTTGGAGAAAGTACATAGTAAATAGTAAGAGTAACCTGTTCTTCAAAGGTACATTCGATGCTATGAATTGAGTTTGGGTGCAATGCATATGTCTGAATACTTGGAAAATACCGTTTGAATACATGTTTGATTTCTCGTAATACGTTTAGTGGTTGGTTGGTGAAGGCGAACCATTTTGTTATACATTGTAGTCAGTTCTGAGAAATGAATACTTAAGGTGTACCTATCCGGGTAAATAATAAACATTGTATTGATAGGTTCCGATTAGTTCAAAGTGACTCGGAAACCTGATAAACAACTAGAATTTCTGGATTTTGTACATCATCGTTTATACCTTGTTGGTTTGAATTACCAAATTACCCCTAAAGGTCAGAATGGAAATAATGCCCTCGTAGGCTTTAATGATTGGAGCACTCATAATATATCTAAAATCTCAATGATCCTGATGTATCAACTTCTGAATGTCTAGTTTGGGCCGTTAGTACCAAACCCCCTTTTTCATAGGGACCTCATTTTGAAATTAGTCTAAAATTGTCAGACGTTCAATGTTCTCTTTCTAACATTTACCAACCACGAGGAATAAATTAGACCATATAGAGTGTTCCACGTGTTCATGATTTTTTTTCTATTTTAAACCATGACTATCTGCTCTGAATTAAAAGTATGACTCTGTTATCCGTAATAAAATCTCAATTCTTGGATTCTGTCTTCTAATACAAAATATATTTGATACATGTTTTTTGACATTACTGTTTACTGGATAAAAACTGATTTTATTTGGGGGGTATACTATCTGAGATACAATTGAAGTTATTTAGGCTTAGCGCTGGTACGTCCTTCTTGACCTAAACTCCTACGCCCAATGGGCCTAGGGTAAGTCTTTCTGGATGCTATTCTGGAATACTACATATTGGAGTATGGTTGAATGATAGTCAGGTAATTAAAATAAAACTTTCCATTCCCTTCAATAATTCTACCCTACTAAATTAATTTACTAAAGTCTAAAACTCTCTATATGCTCCCAATTTGCGATTAATGAAACACACTAATTTTCGCAGTTCAACTTTCGTAATCTACATCTCATCTAATTCTTCGAACTATAGGCATCTTATCTGGTACTCAGGTGATCAGATAAAGAACAATCATATTACCTAAGTATATTGATATTACGAATATCAAAATCTTGCTTTGCCATTTACCTGTTTGTGCCTACAGCATCAATTGGTATTTTTGTATTACTGAGCTTTCCCAAGCTCACGTTGTTTTTACCATCACATGATAGAAAAAATCTATCTTCGTATAGTTACCGACATCAGTGCTTGGAGTTCTCTCGGCGATGCTTTTGGAGTACGATACTGGTACAGTTAGTGGGCATGTATGCCGTGTATTGTTTTATGTTATTGTCTGTAATATATTTTTCGAACTACTATTATATGTTTAGATGATTTTCTAAAATGGTATTTTGAACAGAAGTTTGTTTTACAGTTTTCATGTATTTAAAGAAAAGCATTTTATCTATATTTTTACTATGTGTCGCTCTTGTGACCCTAATATGACCTTCTAGAATCAGGCGTAACGCATAGCCGGGTTTAGGAGGTTACATTTAGTGGTATTAGAGCTTAGAGTTGCATCTTTCTGGGTTAGATCGGCTTATCGTCTGTCATAGGGTGTCTGGTCTGTGCATGTCCCTAGATCATAATCGTACTCTACCGAGCCATAACTCCCATATTGAAGCATTTCCTGTAATAAGTACATCTAACCATTATGTCCATATTAGCTCGATCTGTACGTGGCAAGGAATATCGGTAAAGTTCGTCTAGGATTTGTATTAACGTGATGAATTTAAATCTGGATAAAGTACCTGAGGTGGTTAATGCATGTGAAATTGAAGATTTGATTTAGAGTGAGAATAAATGTTTGATATTATGTGAGGTAATCGATATAAGATTTCAGGTAAGGCTATTCGGTGATAATGATCATGTTTAAGAATATTATAATGAAAATTTGATAAAAGTAGTATGAATTAAAAGAAATGTGTCCATGAATGCGGCGAAAGTGTAAACTCCATGGTGATTCCGTTATACACGAATGAAACAGTTGCTTGATTATTACGTTGAAGGTATGTGACATCTATTCAAAGCCTTGGTTATGTTCGATCGGCTTGGAGAAAGTATCGTTCTTTGAAAATGTGGAATGGTGTATTGTTATATATCATCCCTGACTGAATTTCAATGTTACATCCTGATTCTAGAAGGCCTTGTTGGAGGCCTTGAATACTCATCTAGATTTCAGGTACGATTTTTCATCCACAAATTGATTGTCAACCTAGTAGAGTAATTCAGATTCTATAGGAGATACTTCAAGGTTGTATGATTTACTTTTGTAGTAGTCGGGAAGGATTTTTATCTCTGACTGAGACCGTTTATAATAAAAGTTAAGAGACAAGTGTTTGCTTGGCACTGTATAAAGTTTGGTATGAATTCAAATATTGTGTTCTGATCAGTTAGTCTGAGATGTATGATGGAATAGTTTGGGTCCAAAGACAATCCGAGTGATTGAGGACACTACCAGATCGATCGGTGACTGTCTGAGAGTCCCGAGAAACAAAGATACTTTGATGGATAAGTTCTAGTACAAGAATGATGAAAGAGAAGTTTATGCATCTGTTGGACTTAAGTAAATTTTGAGGACGAAATTTCTTTTAAGGGGAGTTGAAACACCCCTAATATATATATATATTTAAAGTTAAAAATGATGATGATGAAATGAATGAAAAATGAAATTAAGCAAGTGAAGTGTTGTCTATAGGGTTTGAACCCTTAACCTCAGGCTTGGTGAACCTAAGCTTTAACCGTTTGGGCTAAAGACCACTATTGGTTTAATCCTACACCAGCTTTTTATTATACAATATTTTATGAAGCCTATGCCATTAATAAATTTGAATTGACTTTTCACCTACCTAAGGGGGATTTCATTTCGAATATGGAAAATGAGAGAGAGATCTAGTTTTTTTTCTCTCAAGTTTCTCCCCTCAACCACTGCCCAATCTGCATCACTATCCAATCGTGGCAGTTACCGCCGATGCCGTTGGGA
Source organism: Hibiscus mutabilis (assembly GCA_019671005.1). Lineage (NCBI taxonomy): Eukaryota > Viridiplantae > Streptophyta > Magnoliopsida > Malvales > Malvaceae > Hibiscus > Hibiscus mutabilis. The sequence continues at coordinate 52,689,556 of CM033722.1, read as the reverse complement.
GCACCGTTGCACCCCGACCCCTGCACTGTCCACCACTCGCGGAGAGCAGGCACTGTTCGCTGTGGAAAGCCAACCGAAAAATTGTCTAAAACCTTGGTTCATGCCTATATTTTTTGACGATTTCGCTGCCAACCGGCGTCGTGGCGTAAAGCTGAGGCCACTATTGTATTCTAGAGTCTAAGACGAACAAAACTGTGGTCGCTATCGTTAAGCGGACGTCATTTAAGGCCTCATCGGAGTTACATCTTTTCTGACCCTCTTACCCTTCCGTTTTGGTAAGTTTGGTATGATTACGACCAGAATTTTGGTGATAGGTTGTAGTGGTTGAGTTAGGGAGTTTATTCCCGTCCATATCCCGGGTAAAAATGTGTATTTGAGGTCGCCAGTGAGGTTTTTGGCGGCCATAATAGTTACCACCGATATAGACTGGTCCGATCAGATAAACTGGTCTGGCCTTAAATTGAGCCGGTTTGGCTCAAACCTGGCCTGCTCGGCCTGATCTTGTACCGGCCTTGAACCGGTACTGATAGACCGAGCTTGGTTAACTAACCAAGTCTTGGACCGGCCTGTTAGGCCCAATCTAAAAACTGACTCATTATATTCGAACTCACGCCTGAGCCCAACCCGTCTGTTTGACCCGATTCGAACCCAATCCGACATAACTCGATAGCCGACACAGCCCAAGCCCAAAACCCAATAACTGAATTCAACCCATTGAACGAGTCAACTCGTCCGAGTCAACTCAGTAGTTAACCCGTTCGAGTTAACTCAGTGAGCCAACTCGCCTGAATAAACCTCGTTGACCTTTGATAAGTTGACCACTGACGTCAACGTTGACCAGTGACATTGACCGTTGACTTGACCAAAAAGTCAAGTTTTCTGAAAACCCCTATTTTATGTATTTTGACATTCTGAGTCTGTTTTTTAAGCCCGTTTCATAAAATTCAAACCCGAAAGCCTCCGAAACTGACCTTGAACCCGAGTGAGCCTATGTGTAATTATTTAGTTTAAGTGTATTGTATTCATGTTATGGACTGATTAAGGACTTTGTGTAATTGAAAGAAATCGCAGCTCTTCGTATCCGAGCTTAGAGAGGACATTGAATTCGGGATTCGAGAATAATCGAATGGAGTACCTTAGATCGACAGATGTAACACTGAATCAAGGTAATATATTACTACCTCTTGCATGCTTCATGAAACATGTTGGTAATCGATTAAAGTATGGATGATTTTGATTAAGTGTATTTCCAGCTTTGCTTGAGTTAATTCGATTACGAAATAAAAGAATAGTAATATGGATAAGATCAAACTATTCGAAAGAGAAGTTTTATAGACCGAAAGGATCCTGAGTTCATTAAATGATTAATAAGACATATAATCTCCCGATCTGATTAATAGAGTTAAAGGATTTGATATTTGAAATATTTTGTTAAGAAATAACGATAATGCCCTTGAGCTACAAGAATAACTTAAATACCCCTGACAAAGTAAATGACCTAGAATTTTACACTTAATCTGATAAAATAATTACTTTATCTGAAATCCCTATTCTTTTGGGATAGACTTGGTATCAAGATGCAATTTTGTATGATAATAAAACACTTGGATTACCCAAACTCTGGACAACCACTTGAAGATAAATTTACTGGAAGTTCAACGTATTCCTGAACTGATCTAAATGACAGTAGAGAATGAATTAATTGGAATGATTAAAATGACCGAAATAACCTCAGGCATTGAAATTACCAAATTAACTAAAATGATGGATAAACCCTCGAGAATTGAAATGAATGAATTGTTTGGAAATACCGAAAGTACCTAAATGACTAAAATACCCTTGGGCATCGAAATGTCTATAATACCCTCGAATACTAAAATGAATGAAAATACCTCTAAGACTTGGAATAAGAAATATCAATAAAGCCAAACAATTAGAATGGCTCTAAAAGTGGTAACACACGGCCCACATTTGTTGGTTGTTTCAGTTACTAATGTGATATTGGAAGAATACCATATGAAGGCATAATCGATTTATTTGGAGAAAGTACATAGTAAATAGTAAGAGTAACATGTTCTTCAAAGGTACATTCGATGCTATGGATTGAGTTTGGGTGCAATGCACATGTCCGAATACTTGGAAAATACCGCTTGAATACATGTTTGATTTCTCGTAGTACGTTCAGTGGTTGATTGGTGAAGGCGAACCATTCTATTATACACTTAGCTAGTTCTGAGAAATGAATACTTAAGGTGTACCTATCCGGTTAAATAATAAACATTGTATTGATAGGTTCTTATTAGTTCAAAGGGACTCGAAAACCTGATAAACAACTAGAATTCCTGGTTTTGTACATCACCATTTATACCTTGTTGGTTTGAATTAAAAAATTACCCCTAAAGTTTAGAATGACCATAATACCCTCGTAGGCTTTAATGATTGGAACACTCATAATATATCTGAAATCTCAATGATCCAGATGTATCAACTTCTGAATGTCTGGTTTGGGCCGTTAGTACCAAACCCCCTTTTTTCATAGGGACCTTGTTTTGAAATCAGTCTAAAATTGTCAGATGTTCAATGTTCTCTTTCTAATATTTACCAACCACGAGGAATAAATTAGACCATATAGAGTGTTTCATGTGCTCATGAATATTTTTTTTTCTGTTTTAAACCAAGACTATCTACTTTGAATTAAAAGTATGACTTTGTTATCCGTAATAAAAGCTCAATTTTTTGCTTCTATCTTCTAATACAAAATATATCTTATACATGTTTTCTGACATTACTGTTTACTAGATAAAAACTGATTTTATCTAGGGGTATACTATCTGGGATACAATTGAAGTTATTTAGGCTCAACGCTGGTAAGTCCTTCTAGACCTAAGCTCATACGCCCATTGGGCCTAGGGTAAGTCTTTCTATTAGCTCCTATGCCCAATGGGCCTAGGGTAAGTCTTTCTAGATACTATTCTGGAATACTACATATCAGTGTATGATTGGAGGGTAGTCAGGTAATTAAAACAAAACTTTCTATTCCCTTCAATAATTCTACCCTACTGAATTAATTTACTAAAGTCTAAAACTCTCTGTATGCTCTCAATTTGCGATTAATGAAACACACTAATTTTTGTAGTTCAACTTTCGTAATCTACATCTCATCTGATTCTTCAGACTATAGGTATCTTGTCTGGTACTCAGGTGATCTTATAAAGAACAATCCTATTACCTAAGTATATCGATATTATGAATATCAATATCTTGAATGGAACCTGTTGTTGCTTGGATCATCATGTCAATATTATTGCTTTGCCATTTACCTACTTGTGCCTACAACATCAGTTGGTAGTTCTATATTACCGAGCTTTCCCAAGCTCACATTTTTTTACCATTGTAGGATAGAAGAAATCTACCTTGGTATAGTGACCGACATCAGTGTTTGAAGTTCTTTCGGTGTTGCTTTTGGAGTACAGTACTGTTACCTCTCCAAAAGTATTGTTTTTAATGCCAATCTTACAATGTTTTTGCTTGTTTTTAGGTACATTTAGTTGCATTAGGATGTTAAAACCACGCATTTGCATAAGGAGTTTAGAATTTTGTCTATGCCATTGTGAAGGGTTATTTTGATGGCAATTTTGCAGGTTTGGCATAGTATTTGGCACAGAAAAGTAGCGCAGTAAGGAATGCCTGAGAGAATGCCAAGTGCTGTTGGCACAGATATACCAGACAATGCCAAGCATCGGTTGGTAGAGAAGTAAACTTGATGCCATGCCAAGAACCCTTGGCAATGCCAGCCCAAAAAAATAGAACCAGATTAGGCTGCAGAAAAATAGCATTTGATTAAACTCTGAAAAAATAGGATGGCGAAAAAATAGGATGCCAAGTTTGTCTGGCACAAATGGACCAAACGATGCCGAGCTCATCCGCCAAAGGATCGACGGCATATGACGTCAGCCCTAGTGAAAACTTGATCAGCTTATCACTTCAAATATGGATAAGATGATCACATCTCTTATCCCTTGGCACATTTAAATTTCAAACGTGAAGGATTATCCTAGGGCTTATTTGTACGCCTATTTAACGAACGATCAAGCAAGCATTTAGGGGACAAACTTGGAGAGGATTTCATTGACAATCGGAAGAGGAAGCCTGCATGGTTCGACCAGCTAGACCGAGGGTTTGGAGCCATTGAAGGGATGAATCGAGAGACCCTCTTCTTGCCCATTCTCTTTGTTTAGTTCTTTTTATTTTTTTAATAATGATGTATTTTGAAAACGTTTATGGTTTTTCGGTTAAATCCCTCACCATGAACTAATCTAATAGTTGGTGGGGGATGTTTGCGTTGGAACGCTGTTTTATGTTTTAGTTTTTGATAATAAATCTGCTTCGGCATTATTTTATCTATTCGGCATACTTTAATGTTTTCTAAATACTATGCCAAGCGAGAGCTGGCACTGTTGGCCTATTGCTCCTCAATATCTTAACAGACTTGGGGTGGTAACGATTAAGTTGTTGAATACTGAGGAGAGAAGCTTCGAGAGAAGTCGTTCAAGTAGATGAACTTACTTCGGGAGTGAAATCTACCCCTTATGAGTATAGATTGGATCTTAATAAAATTGGTTTATTTAAAAGCATGCACTATAGAGATATATGGGTTTTTACATGATCAATTTAGGGAAATGATCATCAAGAGAGGTTTTGCTTGTTTTGAATTTGCTCAGCAAACAATGCCAAGACAGGTTGTTATTAAAGGCTGGCACGACATGAATAACGTGAAAACCAAGCATTCCCTGCCAACGCTCATCATTCATTAAAGCACATTCCTTGCCAACGTCTTTACTTTACTTTCATTTATTTTATTCCATTTCAATTATTTCCAAAACCAACTTCAAAATAAAACAACTTTTTCTCAAGGCAAGTAACAATCAAAGATAGTCAAATGCCAAGTCAATCTCTGTGGGATCGATACTCAGCTTAATTGTTGTATTACTTGCAGACTGTGTATACTTGCACGCAAAAAACTCATCTTGGCATTGTTTTATACTTTTCCAATACACATATTCTGCTTCTTTTGCCAGCATTCACTTAGAGAGTCTACAGGTACTGGTACAGTTAGTGGGCATGTATGTCGTGTATTGTTTTATGTTATTGTCTGTAATATATTTTTCGAACTACTGTTATATGCTTAGATGTTTTTCTGAAATGGTATTTTGAATAGAAGTTTGTTTCACAGTTTTTAATGTATTTAAAAAAAACATTTTTATCTATATTTTTACTGTGGGTCGCTCTTGTGACCCTAATGTGACCTTTTAGAATTAGGTGTAACGCATAGCCGGGTTTATGAGGTTATACTAGCATCATGTTATCAACTTCTAGGTATTGAGAGAATCTAGAAGTTAATTAGAAAACCCTGTCAAATAGATAAGCACTCAATTGGTTTAAGCAGACATATATTGCCAACCGTTATAGCATTTGAATGGTAATTAGCATAGTTCTTAAGCATTAAACCCATCATTCCATAATCATCTTAATATATGCTACAACGTCTGTTTGTCTTCTGATCATTGCTACAATTTATTTTTCTTGCAACTAGTTTAATCAAACCATCATCACACCAAATATTTGTTTACCAACTTTTAAGTACGATTGTTGTGAGTTTATCATTCGAATCCTTATGGGTTCGGCACTCTATTTCTCATTATATTGCTTGATCGACGAGTATACTTATTCTAATTATAGACTAGTTATGAGCTTGTCATGAAGCGAATGCTGCCGCCGATAGTCTCTCTAAAGCTCCAAGTAATACTGATGGTACACCCTTGATCTTATATCGCGCCTGAGTTTCTTAATAACATTATGTACAGGGACATTCATGGTCCCCCTTTGTCCGATCCTTTCCTTGATTAATATGATGGCGTAGCCACCCTTTTCATTAAAAAATCAAATAAAAGGAAAGAGGCAAGAAAATGAATGTTTTGGTGTCAAATTCTTTTTTTTATAGAATTCGCTAATTTTGTTAAAATAAGAAAATTCAAGATTTTAATGAGGGTTTACAACCATAATCGTAAACTAAACAAGTAAGTTTGGATATTTTCCTATAACCTAAAAGAAACTAGCCAATTAAGAACATACAAGGACCTAAAACCTAACTGAAAGACTCGAACAAAAGATAGAAACGAACAGATCTGACTGCATCGGGAAAAGAACCTCAAAAGGAATCAAACTACTGAAAGACCACCGACAATCGCAAATCAGAGCCGAGCATTATGAGAAGCTATCCACGAGCGCGAACTACGTATCCAAATTCAATTCGAGGGTCCAAGGCAAGGAAGATCAGCAAGATAACAAATCAACATCATCTTGATCAGTCGAGACGACATCAAATCCAACCCTAAAAAAAAGTCGACCAAACCATCAACAAAGGAGAATGAAAACATGTCATAAAAGCATAGGAAAACGCGGCAAAAGGCAGAGGGAAACGTGTCATAAATACAGAGTTATTCTTATAAAAATTTAAAAAAATAAAAAAAGTAAAGATGGGAGATAAGCAAGCAAAGGAAAAACAAAGACTACCTGTTACAAGGTAATATCTTAGTCCGTTTTCAATTTAAATAAGTCAGATTTTTTAAAGTAAAATAGACGAAAGGTCTAATTTCGAATATATAAATTGATTGTCCATATATAAAATCAGATTCGGAATACATATTTGAAAATGATATTCAAATATAAGGACTAATAAATGTATCTGTTACAAGTATTTTTTTTAATAGTTGTAACAAGTAGTAATTATAATTTCTATATTAGAATATTTCCCAAAATAGATTTTTAGAATGAAAATTAAGTTTATTTATTTTATATCCTTTTCAAGCAAATAAGGTCCCGGTCTGGCCTTAACACATATACATGGAATGAAAGTAAAATTTTCTAACACCATTAGATTATGACATCATCGGAAGAGTAAGAAAAAAGTCTATTTCACTCGGATTTAAATGTAAATGTCCTGATATGTTACTCGGATTCAAGTGGTATACCTGATGCTCGTGTCAAATTAACATATCAACTATTAGAAATGAGTATTCGATCTAGTTGAGCCGAATTAAAATATTTCTAATTATGCAGACCGTGTGAACATATGCATTGTAATATAATATGCTGCATACGGTATATGCAAATACTGCATTTACAGCCAGGGATTTCCATATGGTACCAGTTTTTAGCAACGAAGTGAATTTGCATCTTCTGTTTTTTCAAGTGATTCTTCCAACAACGGTGAGGCATTGTCTGCAGTTTCCGATTTGGGAACCGAATGAATATGGCGCAATTTGAGTTTCTCGATTCGACTCTTTACAAAGAGGGGACTTAGCCATTGAAACATGAGTTGGATCCAGATGCTAGCATTACTGAAATTATCATCATCTGTAAAGGAACTTCCATCCTCGTGAATCAACAACAGATGTTCAAGCTAACTGGTTTTGCTAAACGAAGGAGAGAAACAGCAACAAAGCAAAGCCAACAAAGGCAAGGAAGCGATATCGACAAGACAATTCTTCGAATTCGAAGCAGCGGATAACATAAACTGCTATAAAAACGAAATGAAAATGCAGGAAATCACCAAGGAAAAAGGTTTGGTTGGGACAATTCCATGGTTCCATTAGCTATATAACCCAAAATCTAAGTGTTAAATAAAGATAGAGTAAATTACAAATTTTATCACTCAACTTTTTTCTCACTCCTATTTTGGTCACTAAAGTTTAAAATTTTAACTTTCAGTTTGCTCATATTTTGATGACTCCACTATTAAATACTTAACGTTGTGTATGACTGGACCATTTTCTTTTAAAATTTATGAAATGGCCATTAAGCTTTCTTCATTTCAAAAAAAAACTTTAGTTTCATATTTATTTTGATTTCTCGACGATAGAATATCTTTTTTCGAATCACAACGATGGGAGAGGTGAAGAAGAAAGAAGCAAGTTGTATATTATGATTCCACGTTGATCAGAGGTGGATATTGTATATCATAGTGAGTTAGGTTCTGTGAGTTTTGAGTTTCGGGTTGAATTTTGTGAGTTTTAAGGTGATTATGAGAAAAATCAAAATTGATAGAGTGGTAGGAGGTGATGATGTGAGTTCGTCGATTTCTTGAGTAGTTCAAAAGACACCGAAGAATGGTGATTTCAACGCCAAAATAAAACATGGATGAAACTATAGAACTTTCATCATTAAGGGAAAAAGATAAAACAAAAAAATGAAAGAAAAAAAAGGAAATAACATGGATGACAATGTGATTGCCAAGTTAGAAAAACCAATCCATGTCAGCACACATAGTTGCCATGTCACTTTTCCATTTCAGATTTAACGTTTGAGTGATCAAGATAAGAGCAAATCGAAAGTTTAATAATTAAATTAAAAAAATTAAACATTTTTATGACCGAAACAGAAATGCAATCAAAGTTGATTGTAGAGATTTATAATTTACTCATAAAGATAATATTACACACGATTCTACTATTAAAAAGGGCTTATATTACAAATAAGTATATAAAGTATATCATCTTTTTTTTCTAAGTATCTAACGTATTTTTTGGTCAAAATTAGTACTTAAGTATACTTTTAAGAATCTAGATAAATAAAAATATATATTCTATGTGTCTATTTTGATAAAAAAAATATTTTAAATACTTATTTTGATAAAAAATAATTTAAATATTTGTTTGTGATATAAGCTCTTACTTATTTGTGATATAAGCATTAAAAACTTCCGCCCGTCTCCCCATTGTTGTACCTTTGACATCATCATCGCCATTACTAAAGAGCAATCGTGGCCGTCCATTCCCATTCTTGTATCCAAAACAAAGTCAACTCGTTGGCCACATGATCTGTGTTTACCTTCCTTCCAAGCTTTTATGTCTGCAATAATGGCTGGTCTCGCTGATCGGTCATCTGATCTTGGTTTTCTTTCTTGCTTCTTCTTCTTCTTCTCCGCCTAAGTTTTACCCGGAACGGACCATATGCTTTGTAGTTCCTTCCTGCTTATGTTTGGAGTGGAGTGAATCGGCCGGTACAGAACTGATCACTGCCATGGTAAGCTAAATGCTTTAGGTTTGTGATTATAATCAGTGTGCTAGTTTATATACGTAATAGCTATGATTGAACACGAAGCAAAGAGATCAATTAATCATATTCTTACGCATAATTTAAGACTTTTTGTGAAAGGATTATGCTTTTCATGGGAACTTGTCTTTCATTTGCAGAGATAATGATGATCTGAGAGCTGTCAAACCTTTGCAGCTTGAAAAAAAATGATTTCAATGCTATTATGCTCTTTTGGTAGTGGAAACAATGGAGTTATCAAGCTCACTAGATCCTATCACGAGCAAGGTCATCTCCGTTTTAGAAAACGAAGCCTCGTTGCTGACGGACGTTGGAGCTGAAATCAATGAAATCAAGCTCAAGCTCAAGGCCATTACAGCTTTCCTTGAGGATACTGAGAGAAGATCACAAGTAGTAGCCAGCAGTGAAACGGATAATCAGTGGATCGCAAATATCAGAGACATCGCCTACGAAGTTGAAGACGTCGTGGACGAATTCACGTGTCACTTCAACAAGCAACAACAATGGTGGTATAAAACCTCCAGGTTTTTCTTCAAGCTTATTCATTTTCCAGAGAATATGTTGGTCAGGCATCGAGTATCTGTCAAGTTACAAGGTATCAACAAAAGGATCAAAAGTACTGCAGAGAGAAACCAACGATACCGAGTTTTCTGTTCAGAATCAAGACAATCTATGGAGGAGATTGGTGGAGAGTATCATCGTAACAACTGGGTGAAAAATCTGAGCGAATCTGCCCTTTTTCTTAAAGATGATGATCTTGTTGGGATTGATAAGGCACAACAAGAGTTATTGGGATGGTTGATGGATCAAGACCCTCAAAGGACCATGACTTCCGTGGTCGGGATGGGTGGTCTAGGCAAAACAACTCTGGTTGCCAACACTTTCAACAAGCAAGTTATCAGGAAACAGTTCGATTGTTGTGCCTGGATCACTATCTCACAACAATATGTTGTCAAGGAGCTATTCAAGTCCACGATCAAAGAGCTCTATAGCAAGGCGAAAGAAAAAATCGATCCAGCGATCAACCTAGATTCCATGAGCTATCGAGAATTACTTGAGGCATTGGTGAACTTCTTGCAGCCAAGGAGATATCTCATTGTGATAGTGTAACATCTCCATCCCGAATGTCACAATTGAGCCTCGAGCCCAACCAAAAAACCATGAAATTAACTTTTAAATTTAACCCAAACGTCATTATTCCATAAAATTCTTTAAGTTCAAATACTTGTTATGAACAAAATAGTTAAAACTCGTAAGTTAAAATCCAAAATAGAAGTTACAATACAACATAGGGTCCTACGAATACATAGCCCGAAAAAGTCTAAGTAGTGTACTCTGACACAAGTCGATGCTGAGGTCCTACTCCAATGGTGCTCCAACGATGCACGTGAACCTACTAACCTGCGAACGGAAATAACAATTGCGAACACTGAGCTAATGAAGCTCAGTGGATACAACATGATTCATGCAAATCATAAATATGAGCATGCTACAATTATGATATCATGATAAGATAAACAATGACGCTACCATAACCGCCTAAACACATATCAGCAAAGATGTATTATCACATACAGCATACGTACATCATAACAACAAACCTAGAGTGAGGCCTGGTGTCACACAGCCTCAGGAACGTACACTTTGAGTGAGACTCGGTGTCACACAGCCTCGGAAACTTACACTCGTACTCAAAATCTCTCATCAAGTATCATCGGATGAGGCTCGGTGTCACACAACCTCGGGAACGTACATCCGAAAGCTCATCTCTTGGTGTTGCAACACTTTCACTGGGTATCCGGATCCCGACAATCAAATAACTCAACCACATAAGTGCCCTTACTTGGCACGTAACCCAACACACGATCCACCAAGGATCTCTACGATTGCTATTACAACAAGTCACCAACATTTATCAAGTTATAACTCATTATATTCATGTATGTGGTTAGATTCTCGGTTTCTCAATTTTACTATTCATTTTACCTCACTAGATGCCCATTGGACCCTATTCCACAATTTATTAGTTCACCAAACTCAAAACATAACTTTGGGCAGATTGCCCAGCGAGTACTGATATCCACATGAGGTATCGATACGACTCTATGGGTAACGATACTCACCTATGAGTATTGGTACCTGGCTTGCCAAAAAAAGGAGAGTTTAACACAAGACCCATACCGATACACAGGGTCGTGTATCGATGCCCAAGACGTACTGGTACTCTCATGAACGTATCGATATCAATCTTGGCTACTGGAATTTTCAATGAAACACTGGTACCGGTACTTCCTTAGCTGTACCGATACATGGGTTCATTCATTGTTTGTTTTTGTGGTTGATGAAACCTCTAAATCTTCCTTCAGTGGACTGCCCTCTGGTTTTAAGTTATTGAGAGTGTTGGATTTAGAAGACACACCAATCAATGAACTCCCAGATGAATTGACGAATTTATTTAGTTTGAGATATCTTAACCTAACACGAACTCAAGTGAAATAGCTTCCGGAAAACATTGGGAAGCTTTACAACTTGCAGTTTTTAGAGCTGAAGAAGACCCAAATCAAAGAGCTTCCTGCAGGAATTGTGAAGCTGAAAAATCTTCGGCATCTAATTGCTTATCGTTACAATGTAAACACAAGCGCATTTGACTATGTCTTAGACAACATAGTTCCATCCAACATTTGTTTGCTAAGCAACTTACATGCTTTGAGCTTTGTGGAAGCAAGAGGCGATTTCATCAAACAACTCAGCAAAATGACACAACTGAGAAGGCTTGGAGTTGGCAATGCCAAGGAAATTGATGAGAAAGATTTGTGCTTCGCCATTTCAAAAATGCTGCACCTTAGATACTTAGGGGTGAAATCATGTAATGAAGATGAGCTACTGAAGATGGATGCACTTGAATCAGCTTCCCCTCACCTTGGGAGACTTTTTCTAGGGGGTAAATTGGAGAAGCTGCCACATTCGTTTAACTCGCTTGACAACCTCACATATTTGTATTTACATTGGACTAGATTGAGGGATGATTTTCTTCCTCACATCCAAGGATTGCCTAATCTTGGAGAAACCAGCCTTCTGAATGCATACGAGGGAGAGCGGTTAGACTTCCGTGAAGGATTCCAAAAGCTTAAGATTTTACAAATCGATGGATGCCCTCGATTGAAAGAAATTGTGATCAATAGAGGACTGATGCCCGGTCTTCAAGAGCTAAATGTCATTGATTGCCAAGAGTTCATGACATTGCCGCATGGTTGGGACAGTCTACCTGAGCTAAACCAAGTTCATTTGTTTGACGTCTTCCCTGGGCTTATGGAGAACATATGGAGACTTAAAAGGATGGAAGAACGAGCAGTCTCCAGCATCGTGCTAACTAGACAAGAAGGTGCTGAAGCTATATTCAATATAACAAGATGGTTTTGATGATTTCCGCAAAACAAGACGAATCCTTCCAATTGTAAGTACCACCATATTCCATAGTCCAAGCGTGACTATATAAAAAATCAACACAAGTAATGCGCTCAATTCACCCAACTGCCTAAAACTGTATGGCATGCCTAGGCTAGTGTGGCTATTCAGAATTTTTACTCCTATTTCCCCAATTCTGACCCTTTTTTTCTTTTCAGGTTAATGTGAAAAGTTGAAAGAAGTTTATGGATGAGTTTGGTTGGAATAAAATTCCAGTTGATGGAGCAATGTGGTGTGTGTATGTATAATGTATGTGTGTTGTTATTGGTTACTTGGTTTGTGTAATACAATTAAGTGGAGTTTGAATTTTTTTCTAATCTGAAAAATTAATTTCCTGAATTTTGACCGTCCATTTACTAAAGAGCGATTGTGCCCACAGGTTCATAGAAAATTATCATAAAATGCATCTCAACCGTGTTTCTGTGTGATGCAGGCATAATCAGATATGAAGTGATACCTTAGTTTCTTCCAAGTGATTCTTCCAGCAGCAGTGAGGAGTTCTCTGCAGTTTCCGATTCCCGAAAAAATGAATATGGTGCAGTATCGAGTTTCTCAATTTGACCCTTTTTGAGGGGTTTAACCATCGAAATGTAAATTGGCTCCAGATGTTGGCATTACTAACATTACCATCATCTCTAGAATAACTTTGAACCTCATTGTGAAGCAATAATGGATGTTTGAGCTCACTGCTTTTGCTAACCGCAGGCAAACAGCAACAACAAAGGAAAACCAACAAAGACAAGTAAGCAATATCAACAATGTCGGCTTCTGGAAAATGATACTGCAATTCTTTGAATGCCGATTGCTGAATAACATAAACAAAAACACAGGAAAACACCCACAGTAGAATCAAAACTAATGGAGCCCATGTTTTAAGGTCAATGAAAGCTTTGTTTTTTGAATAGATTGTAAGTAAACTTGCTAGAAACCAAGTGGTAGCAGAGGAAACAGATTTGGCTTGGGGACAAAACAAATGATTTTTAAAACATATTACTCTCATTAGTTTAATCAAAGCACCAACTTGCACTTGAAAAATAATATTCTATGGCTGTTGGCCATATAAATACTTGTATTAGTTTAATCTGCAATAATGGCTGCTATCACAAATATGTCATCCTTGACTTTCATTTGAGCTGGAACGAAACATATGCTAAGTGATTCGGTTTATGTTGGAATGGAGCGTACGGACCAGTACTGGAAAAAGGAATTGACTGCTATGGTACTCTAAATACTTAAAGTTTGTCATTATAATCAGTATGGTAGTTTATTTATGTAATAGCTTCAACTTTTCTTATTGATACAAGAAAGGAGCTTGTTTTTCATTTGCAGAGATAAATATCTGATACTGTCAAGCCTTTGTCTCCTAGAAAAAATTTCATATCCAACTATTCTGCACCTTCGGAATTGGAACTTTACTTCTAACAATGGAGTTATTAAGTGCTGTAGATCTCATAACGAGCAAGGTCGTCTCCGTTTTAGACAAAGAAGCCTCTTTTCTGACAGAGGTTGGAGCAGAAATCAATGAAATCAAGCTTGAGCTCAATGCCATGAAAGCTTTCCTTGATGTTTCTGACAGAAGATCAGGAGTCATAGCCAACAATGATATGGATAATCAGTGGATCAAAAGCGTCAGAGACATTACCTGTGAAGTTGAAGATGTCGTCGACGAATTCATGTACCACTTCAACAAGCAACAGCAATGGAGGGGTAAACCCTTAAGGCTTTTCTTGAAGCTCATTCATTTTCCCAAGAATCTGCTGGTCAGCCATCGAGTAGCTGTCAAGTTACAAGATATCAACAAAAGGATCAAAAGCATTGCAGAGAGAAGACAACGATACCGAGTTTCTTGTTCAGAATCAGGGAAATCTAATAAGCAAATTGGCAAAGAGTATCATCCTAATAACTGGGTGAAAAATCTGAGCGAATCTGCTCTTTTTTTTAAAGATGGAGATCTTGTTGGAATTGATAAGCCACAACGTGAATTATTGGGATGGTTGATGGATCGAGAGCTACAAAGGACCGTGATTTCTGTGGTCGGGATGGCTGGTTTAGGTAAAACAACTCTCGTCGCCAACACTTACAACAAGCAGATTGTCAAACAATATTTCGATTGTTGTGGCTGGATCACCGTCTCACAACAATATGTTGTAACAGAGCTACTCAAGTCCATGATCAAAGAGCTCCACAACAAGGTGAAAGAAAATTTTGATCCGGTGATCAACCTAGACTCCATGAGTTATCGAGAATTGCTGGAGGAACTAGTGAACTTCTTACAGCCAAGGAGATATCTTATTGTGATAGATGATGTTTGGAGCACCAATTTTTGGCATGATATCAACATAGCACTTCCCCCTAATATCAACGGAAGCCGAATCTTGCTTACTACACGAAAGGAAGACGTTGCTTCCTTTGAATTTGGAGCTGTAAACCACATCCTTCCGCTTAAACCCTTATCATTTGACGCGAGTCTGACTCTTTTTTACAAGAAAGCTTTTGTTGGCAAGAGTGGACAATGCCCACCATATCTTGAATCTTCAGCAAATAAGCTGGTTGCAAAATGTGAAGGTTTGCCATTAGCTATTGTGGCTTTGGGCGGTTTGATGGCTTCCAAGAATTCGGTTGCTGAATGGAGTGAAGTTTATATCAACTTAAATTAGGAGCTAAGCGAAAATGATACGTATTTTGAGAGGCTCAAGTATATTTCATTGCTTAGCTACCATGATTTGTCTTACAGACTCAAGCAATGCTTCCTATATTGTTGCATATTCCCAGAAGATTATGTGATCAAACGGAAAAGGCTGATTAGACTTTGGATGGCTGAAGGCTTTGTTGAACCACAAAAAGAAACAATTCCAGAACTTGTTGCAGAGAGATACCTAACCGAGTTGATTTGCAGAGGACTGCTTCAAGTTATAAGCAGGAATGGATCAGGGAGGCCTGATGAATGCAAGATGCACGACATTCTGCGGGAGATTGCAGTTTCCATATCGAAATCCTTAAAGTTTGTTGCCAAATCTGATGGGATGGAAGAAGTAGAAGACAGTGGAATCCGTCGTTGGTCAGTTGAAGCAAAGGAGAAAGAGATGAAAGGTGGGAGCAAGGCTGCACTATCTCGGGTTCGTTCATTGTTTGTTTTTGCTGTTACTGAAACCTCTAAAACTTCCTTCAACAGACTGCCCTCTGGTTTTAAGTTGATCAGAGTGTTGGATTTAGAAGACACTCCAATTAATGAACTCCCGGATGAACTGGTGAATTTATTCAATTTGAGATACCTTAACCTATCAGGAACTCGAGTGAAAGAGCTTCCAAAATCCATCGGGAAGCTTTACAACTTACAGTCTTTAGTAATGAAACAGACCCCAATAAAAGAACTTCCTGCAGGAATTGTGAAGCTGAAAGATCTTCGGCATCTAATTGCTTATCATTTAGACGAAAATTTTGGGGCATTTCATTTTGGTTCCGGCGTAGTAGTTCCATCTAACATTTGTTTGCTAAACAACTTACAAGTTCTGACCGGTGTTGAAGCAAGAGGCGATTTCATCAAACAACTCAGCAAAATGACACAATTGAGAAGGCTTAACGTTGCCAATGTCAAGGAAACTGATGAGAAAATTTTGTGCTTTTCCATTGCAAAGATGGTATACCTTCGTTACTTATTGGTTAAATCATGCAATGAACACGAGCTACTGAAGATGGATGCACTTGAATCAGCTCCTCCCAACCTTGAGAAACTTATGTTAGTGGGGAAATTGGAGAAGATACCACACTGGTTTAACTCGCTCGACAGCCTCACACGTTTGTATTTACACTGGTCTATATTGAGGGATGATTTTCTTTCTCACCTTCAAGCATTGCCTAATCTAGGACACTTAATCATGGTAAATGCATATGAGGGAGAACGATTATGCTTCCTTGAAGGATTCGAAAAGCTTAAGCTTTTAACAATTGTGGGATTCCCTCGATTGAAAGAAATCATGATCAATAAAGGAGTGATGTCTGGTCTTCAAGAGCTAGAAATCGTTCAATGTCGAGAGTTCATGACATTGCCGCATGGTTGGGAAAGTATATTCGATCTAAAAGAAGTACGTTTATTTGACGTTTCGCCTGGTCTTATTGAGAAAATATGCAGATCAAATGGGATAGATCAACAAACAATCAAATCCATCGTGTTAAGTAGACAAGAAGGCGCCGAAGCTGAATTAAAAATAACAAGATGGTTTGAATGATTCCTGGAGAAACAAGATGAATCCCCAGTCGTAAGTACCTCTTTATTCCATAGCCCAAGCCTAACCATATATAACATTAACACAAATAATCCAGCCAATTCTGACCTTTTTTCTTCTTCTTTTTTTCAGGTTATTGTGAAAAGTTGATGGAGCAACTTGGTATGTGGGGTGTGCATGTATGTGTGTTCATAGCCTCAAAACTTGAAATACAGGTTTTAATTGGTGATCTTGTATTTTAATTGTAATACACTTCTGTCAGACTTTATTATTTTTGCCCCTTTTCAGCCACATATTCGGATAATTTAGTTCGAGTTTGAATCGAACATTTTAAAGATAAACTGCACCTATGTTACTGGATTAGTAGTAGGATTACATTTTCGTAACACGTCTTTAAAAGTTTAGGTTCCCGTCACTAGACTAATGTATTTATATATTTGATCAATTTGAATCGAAAATTTTAAAGATAAACTGCACCTATAGTTAACTTCTAATGGAAGGATGGCGTGGCCATTTAATAGTAATTGACATGATAACACATTTAGTACCAGTATTTATATATTTGATCAATTTGATCCATATTTATAAGAAAACACTCTGATATACAGCGGGTTTGGAATTCGAATCTCAAAATCTACAACCGTTATCCTATATCTTGTCCAAATGCTGCTGCAAAGGATCCAGATTTCATGATTCATTTCAGTGAAACCGGATAATTTGAGACGCAACTTGAGTTTAGCTTAGTTGGTTCATGCAACCTTCTCGATATTCAGTAGGTTTTGGATTCGAATCCCAATTTCTGCAACCATTTCTCCAATATATATTATCAGAGAAACCAGAATTTAACATTTTAGTATTTTACCTCCCAGATTTCTTGATCTATATGCTACTGCAAGGGATCCTAATTGGTTCTTATGGTTCCTTGAAACAATGTTTGATCATGTGGGATTATGTCTAATCTAGACCTCAAGTTCTACAAACCAACGGTGGAAATATCGACTCCACCGACAAATATCCGTCCACCTGATGGCTCCACCACCCTGAAGCGAGCCTGAATCAAAGTGGACTTTCCACTCCTTGTTCTTCCAACAACTCCAATCTTCATTTGAGAGTGTTAGCACCATTTCGTGTTGTTGAGTTTAAGCAGGTTGTTATGGAGATGCATCTAGATAACTCATCGGGTCCTAAGGGCTTGAATCCAGCTTTCTTCCATCGGTGTTAGTCCATTGTGGGGGATGATGTCCAAAGAAGGATCGACCTAATAATATGAAAGATCTGCGGTCGATAGCTCTGTGTAATGTCGTATATAAAATATTGGCTAAAGTGCTTGCAAATCTGCTTAAACAGTTTTTGCCAGCTATTATCTCTTTGATTCAGTCCGCTTTCGTCCCGGGAAGGTTTATTATAGACAACACCTTAGTTGCTTCTGAATTCATTCATCATATGTGCAATAAGGGGCGAGGCAACGTAGGGAAGTAGCCTTGAAGGTCCATATTAGTAAGGCTTATGATAGAGTTTGTTGTTTATTAACGTGAAAAAATAGAGAAAGCTGTTATAGCAAAGTTGAAGCAAAGAACATAGCACTGCAGTTATTGAATAATCAAAACATTACAATATTTAAAGTTTGAAAAATAACAACCCACTAACAATATGATCCTAAACTTACTCCACGATTACAAAGCATGAATAATAACTGATTCCTAAAAAACAGCCACAAACTTTGACACAATCAACTTAATAAAGAAACACATGTGGACATGTTTCAGTCCTGAAGCATTTTCTTAACACTCCTCCTTGCTTTAGGAGCTGCAAACACCAAGTCTTGACCTCAGAAACTCGAACTTTCAAGCAGGCAATGGTTTGGTTAAAATGTCTGCATCTTGATTTTCTGTTTTGCAGTAGACAAGAATCACATCTCCATGTTTCTGTACTTCCCTTAGGAAGAATAACTTGATGTTAAAATGTTTAGTCTTCTCATGAAACACAGGATTATGAGAGATAGCAATAGCAGCTTGGTTGTCAACAAGAATCTCTGTACTTTCCTTCTGCTCTAGATCAAGATCAAGTAAAAATTTCCTCAGCCATAAAGCTTGATTGACAGTAGCTGTTGCAGCAATAAACTCTGCTTCAGCAGTGGATTGGGCTACAGTTTCTTGCTTCTTCGAGCTCCATGAGAAAACACCAGAGCCAAGAGTAAAACAGTAGCCTGAAGTGCTCCTCATATCATCAATAGAACCTCCCCAATCACTGTCAGAAAAACCAACCAGCTTGAACTCCTTGCTCCTTGTGAACTTAACACCAAAATCACTTGTGCCTTTGACATATCGAATCACTCTTTTGGCAGCCTTTAGATGCAATTCACTTGCACAATGCATGAATCGAGACAAAATACTTACAGCATTCAAAATATCAGGCCTTGTTGCTGTGAGATACATCAAGCAACCAATCAAACTCCTGAAATATCCTTCATCAACTTTGCCTGCACCATCTTCTTTGCACAACTTCTCTTTTTGATTCATTGGAGTGCTTGCTGCCTTGCACTCTTCCATCTGAAACTTTTTCAGTATTTCCTTTGCCCTGAAATATCCTTCATCAACTTTGCCTGCACCATCTTCTTTGCACAACTTCTCTTTTTGATTCATTGGAGTGCTTGCTGCCTTGCACTCTTCCATCTGAAACTTTTTCAGTATTTCCTTTGCATACTTTTTTTGGCAAATGAAAACTTCACTTTGCCCTTGCTTGATCTCCATGCCAAGGAAGTAGGACGTGAACCCGAGATCTGTCATTTCAAAAACCTTCATCATCTCCTGTTTGAAATTTTGAATATGATCTGTATTGTTTCCTGTAACCTGTAGGTCATCAACATACAGTGAAACAATAAGAATGTCAGTACCATTGTGCTTGACATACAAGGTTGTTTTTGATAGACTTTTCACAAATCCCAAGTTCAGCAAATGTTCATCAATTTTGCTATACCAAGCTTTTGGAGCTTGTTTTAGACCATAAAGGGCCTTCTTGAGAAGATAGACTTTGTCTCCTTCACCTTCCTTCACAAATCCTTGTGGTTGCTCAACATAAATTTCTTCCTGTAAGATACCATTTAAAAAAGCTGATTTAACATTCAACTGGAACACTTTCCAGCCCTTTTGTGCAGCTATTGCAAGCAGTAACCTGATTGTGTCCAATCTAGCAACGGGAGCAAAAGTGTCAGAGTAATCAACACCAAAGATTTGGGCATACCCTTTAACCACAAGCCTAGCTTTGTGCTTGTTGATCGAGCCATCAGCATTAAGCTTGGTTCTAAACACCCACTTAAGTTCAATGACCTTCCTGCCTTGAGGTCTGTCCACAAGGATCCAAGTCTTATTCTTCTCTATCATTGACAGCTCCTCCTCCATTGCAGCTATCCACCTTTGATCCTTTTTTGCTTCTGCATAGTCAGCAGGTTCACATACAGCAACATTGCACCTTTCATAAACATCTGAGAGCAACCTTGTTCCTCTCACGGGAGTATCATCCACTGTTTCATTTCGCCAGTCATCTTCTTCTTCGATGCTTGAACCAGAAAACTTGAGTTTCAGCTCTGCCATGGTCTGACCCTTCTTTGCATCATCCCATCTCCACTCTTCATCCTCTGCGAAGTGAACATCCCTGCTAACAACAATATTTTCAGTTTGTGGCTGGAAAATTTTATAGGCCTTGCTGACAGTACTATAGCCTATAAAAATACCTGGTGAAGCTCTCCTATCAAACTTGTCACGCTTGCTCTATGGAACATGAGTGAAACACAAGCAACCAAATACTTTAAGGAACTTCAGAGATGGTTTGTAACCATACCACTCCTCAAATGGTGTTTGTTCCTTCACTGCCTTTGTAGGAAGCCTGTTTTGAAGAAACACAACCGTATTTGCTGCCTCTGCCCAAAACTTTTTTGGCAACTTCTTCTCATGCATCTTGACATCTCCATGATGTATCTATTTCTCCTCTCACTAAATCCATTTTGCTGAGGTGTGTAAGGGGCCATAAGCTGATGCTCTATGCCTGAATCTTCACAAAACTTGTCAAATTTTGCCGAAGTGTACTCCTTCCCATTGTCAGATCTTACAACCTGAATTTTGCAGCCACTTTCATTCTCAACCCTTGCCTTGAACTTCCAAAAAACTTGAGCTACTTCTGATTTAAACTTCAAGAAAAAAATCCAGCACATTCTGGTGAAGTCATCAATAAAGGCAATATAATAGAGACTACCTTTTAAAGAAGGTGTTCTTTGAGGGCCTGCAACATCCGTGTGGATGAGCTGCAATTTGTGAGTGGCTCTCCAGGTTGACTTCGGGAATGGCTTCCTATTTTGCTTTCCAAACTGAGACGCTTTGCAGCTTGAGATTGCATCACTAAGCTTGGGAACATCCAACTTCTTCTCTTAGTTGCAGCAACCTTTGATTATGATAGTGTTCGACTCTCTTGTGCCAAATCTGTGTGACATCTTCTTTGAGAGGAAAAGCGGATTGCTCCTCCTCTAAAGGATTTGATTGAAAAACTCTTTCCTTTCATTTTTACTTTAAAGATATCTTGATTAGCTGCATCCTTAATCAAGCAATATTCATCTTCAAAAGTAACTTTAAATCTTTTTTCAATAAGTTGACCTACACTCAACAGATTTTGGTCAATGTCATGAACAAAGAGAACATCCTGTATATGTTTTGTACCTGTACAGCTTGCAATCGCAACAGTCCCATTTCCTTTGACAGAGATGTAATCCTCATTGCCAATTTTGACTTTGGTGATGTTAGTTGGCTTCAAATCTCTAAACAACTCCTTGTCATGAGTCATATGGTTTGTAAAGCCACTGTCGATCAGCCAACTTTAATTTGATTCATTGCCCATAAAGCATGTAGCCACAAACAGTTGATCCTACTCCTCCTGATCAGCAATCTTAGCCTCTACACATTGCTGTTGATTCTTGCTCCTGCAAATTATAGCTTCATGCCCCATTTGGTTACATTTGGTGCACTTTGCGTCTAATCTTCTCCAGCATTTGAAAGGAGGATGACCCTTTCTATTGCAATGTTGACATGGAGGGTAGGATCCCTTCTTGACTCATGCTTTGTTGTTGGCTGAAGATTCTCTGCTAGGATTTTGATTCTTGAAAAACTTTTTCTTCTTGTTGTTCCTCACATTCTCATGATGTTTGGCTGGCAAGGCTCCTTCAATAGCGCCTTCTTGCCTCATGGCTCTTCTTTGCTCCTGTGCTTGCAAAGCATTGAGAATCTCTGCAAGAGTGATTTGAGTCAGGTCCTTGGTATTTTCCAAGGCTGAAATAGATGCCTCAAAATTTTCAAGCACTGTTACAAGAATTTTTTCAACAATTCTCGAGTCCTTGAACGCATAACCAAGTAATCTGATTCGGTTTGCAATTTCCAATAACCTATCAGAATACTCTTTAATTGATTCTGTTTCCTTCATCTTATGTAACTCAAATTCTCGAATCAAGTTTAGCACACGCATTCCTTTGATTCTTTCATCTCCCTCATATTCTGACTTGAGATAATTCCATATCTCATATGCTGACTTCAGAGTCATAATCCGAGTGAAGATAGTAGATGAGACTGCAGCGAACAAACATGCCTTTGCCTTGGATTTCTTTGTCTTCTTCTCCTTCTGCGATTTGATCTGCGCCATGGTAGGATTGTTTGGGAGAGCAGGAATTTCATAATCCTCTTCCACTGCTTTCCAAATATCCAAAGCTTCCATATACGCCTCCATACGAACTGCCCAAACCTGGTAGTTGTCTCCATCAAACACCGGTGGAGAAATTGAAGAGAAACTGGAACTTGCTTCGACGTCCATGACACAGCAATCTCACACACTCACAGATCCCTTAAGAATGATGCTCTGATGCCAATTGTTGTTTATTAACGTGAAAAAATAGAGAAAGCTGTTATAGCAAAGTTGAAGCAAAGAACATAGCACTGCAATTATTGAATAATCAAAACATTATAATATTTAAAGTTTGAAAAATAACAACCCACTAACAATATGATCCTAAACTTACTCCACGATTACAAAGCATGAATAATAATTGATTCCTAAAAAGCAGCCACAAACTTTGACACAATCAACTTAATAAAGAAACACACGTGGACATGTTTCAGTCCTGAAGCATTTTCTTAACAGAGTTGAGTAGTTGACTGTAGCTTTCTGCGAATTGTGAGCTTTGTTGAGTGTTGGATTCATTGGATTATGATCTGTTTCACCACGGTCCGTAACTTGCTGCCCAAGGTAAATGATTTCACATGGCGATGTTTACATAATTTTCACCCGAAAAAAAGCCGCTTGACAGAGAAGGGTGTAGAGGGTCTGCCTTGCTCGAAATGTGGCTTGGCCGAAGATATCGATCAAGTATTGCTAACTTGTCCGATAGCGCATGAGGTATGGATCTGGGAGGGTTTTAGCTTGTTATCTAGCTTTTCACTTGAGGTTACAAAGGCTTTCCTATCCAACGACGAGTCTATGATGTCAACTAGAGGATTAACCATTATGTTCGAGAGAGGATTCCATTGTTCTGTTCGCCGACTACTTTCTGAGTTCCTAGTCAGAAGCATATTGATTATGGACTGCAATGCAAGATTAGTGTACAGCTCGTTGGTCACCTCCTCCAGGTGGCTGGCTGAAATGCAGTCTTGATGTTGTGCAGTTCGCTGATGATAAGTGTGTTGGTTCTGCGGTCATCATTACCTACGTGACTCGACAGATCAGGTAACAAATTCTTTTCCGATTACACATCTGTGTTTTTTGAGCCTAGGATAGCAGAAGGTTTCGATGTGCGTAGAGCGCTCTCATGGCTTAGATCTCTTCGTATTGACTGTGTTACTGCCTGAATTCGGTACTGTTATTTGTGATTGTCTAATGCTAATGTCTGAGTTTCAACATTTGTCCTCAAAGTGGACTCGTTCGACTGGAAATAAGGCGGTTCATACTTTAGCCAGGGTAGCAAGTATATAGAATTAAATATGATGTGAAAACTATAAATATAAAGTCTTCCACGAGGTAGCTACGGGGAAAGACGTCTACCTAAATTAGATTAATCATTTATTACTACGAATTATTCAAAAGGCGAAGCTGGTTTTCCGGCATTGATGTTGGAGACAGAACAAGATTCTGGTCAAAGAAAGTTGTTGGCTAGATGGGATTAAGAATAAATACGAGGATCCTAGTGAAATGAATAATACTGTGCTGCTCCTTTGGAATTGGAACTTTGCTTGAAACAATGGAGTTACCAAACTCTCTAGATCCAATAACGAGCAAGGTCATCTCCGTTTTAGAAAATGAAGCCTCGTTGCTTACAGACGTTGGAGCCGAGATCGATGAAACCAAGCTTGAACTCAAGGCCATAAAAGCTTTCCTTGAGGATGCTGACAAAAGATTTGGAGAAGTAGCCCCAAAGGAAACAGATAATCAATGGGTCACCAGCGTCAGAGACATCGCCTATGAAGTTGAAGATGTTATCGACGAATACATGTACCATTTCAACAAGCAACAGCAATGGAGTGGTAAACCTTCGAGGTTTTTCTTGAAGCTTATTCATTTTCCCAAGAATCTGTTGCTCAGGCATCGAGATGCTGTCAAGTTACAAGATATCAACAAAAGGATCAAAAGCATTGCAGAGAGAAGTCATCGATATCGAGTTTGTTGGTCGGAATCAGGAAAATCTAATAAACAAATTGGTGGAGAATATCATGGTTACAACTGGGTGAAAAACCTGAGTGAATCTTCTCTTTTTTTCAAAGACGATGATCTTGTTGGAATCGATAAGGCACAAGGTGAGTTTTGGGGTTAGGGATGGCAAAATTACCTGTCCCCGACCCTTATGATTTTCGAGGATCGGGGCGGGTTCGGGTATGATATGAAAATTCTCTGTCCCGCTTCGGTATTTTTTATTATTTATTTTTATTATATTTATAAAAATACTACTATATATAAATACTTTTAGGAGTTTCAAGCTATTTTTTAGTTTGTGTTTATCGTAAATTTTTGTTAGATATTGTTCGAATTTTAACATATCTGATTCTAAAAGTCAATGGTCTGAGTTTATTTTTTAAAATATGTATTTTTTTTCTTCATATGAGTAATTTAATTGGTTTTATTTTATTTTTTATATAGTTTTAAGTCTATGAAATTTATATTTTGTAAATATAATAGTCGTTCGATCGAATCTTAACATTTATCGTAGACGAAATTTAATATATTTTTTTACATTTTCGAGTCGGGCTTAGAGTTTATAAATCGGGGCAGGACGGGGTGGGTAAATTATTATTTTATTTCCGGGGCGAGGCAGGGTCGGATTTTGGGATTAATATATAGGGGTGGCCAAAAACCCGCCCCGTTGCCATCCCTAGTTGGGGTGGTTGATGGATCAAGAGCTTCAAAGGACCGTCATTTCCGTGGTTGGGATGGGCGGTTTAGGTAAAACGACTCTCGTCGCCAACACTTTCAACAAAAAAGTTGTCAAGAAACATTTTGATTGCTGTGCCAGGATCACTGTCTCACAACAATATGTTGTCAAGGAGCTCTTCAAGTCCATAATCAAAGAGCTCTGCAACAAGGCGAAAGAATATATCGATCGCGCGAACAACCTAGACTCCATGAGCTATAGAGAATTGCTGGAGGCACTAGTGGACTTCTTGCAGCCTAGGAGATATTTCATTGTGATAGACGATGTTTGGAGCACCAATTTTTGGCAAGTTATCAGCACAGCACTTCCTGCCAATATGAATGGAAGCCGAATCATGCTCACAATGCGAAAGGAAGATGTTGCTTACTTTGAATTTGGAGCTGTAAACCACTCCCTTCCACTACAACCCTTACCATTTGATGAGAGTGTGGCCCTCTTTTGCAAGAAAGCTTTTGGTGGCAAGGGTGGACAGTGCCCTCCATATCTTGTACCTTCAGCAAGAAAGTGGGTTGCAAAATGTGAAGGCTTGCCACTAGCTATTGTAGCTTTGGGAGGTTTGATGGCTTCCAAGAACTCGATTGCAGAATGGAATGGAGTTTACAACAACTTACATCGGGAGCTAAGAGAAAATGATACATATTTTGAAAGGCTCAAGTATATTTCATTGCTTAGCTACTATGACTTGTCTTACAGACTTAAGCAATGTTTCTTATATTGTTGCATATTCCCAGAAGATTATGTGATCAAACGGAAAAGACTGACTAGACTTTGGATGGCTGAAGGCTTTGTTGAACCGCAAAGAGAAACAATTCCAGAACTTGTTGCAGAGACATACCTACCCGAGTTGATTTGTAGAGGCTTGCTTCAAGTTGTACGCAGGAGGGAGGCCTAAACAATGCAAGATGCATGACATTCTGCAGGAGTTTGCAATTTCCATATCAAAATCAGTAAAGGTTGTTGCCAAATCTGATGGGACCGAAGAAGTAGAAGACAATGGAATCCTTCGTTGGTCAATTGAAGCAAAGGAGAAAGAGATGAAAGCTGCAAGCAAGGCCGCACTATCTCAGGTTCGTTCACTGTTAGTCTTTGCTGTTGATGAAACCTCTAAATCTTCCTTCAGTAGACTGCCCTCTGGTTTTAAGTTGATGAGAGTGTTGGATTTAGAAGACACTCTAATCAATGAACTCCCGGATGAATTGGTGAATTTATTCAGTTTGAGATATTTAACCTAACAAGAACTCAAGTGAAAGAGTTCCGAAATCCATCGGGAAGCTTTACAACTTACAGTCTTTAATTATGAAGATGACTGGAATCAGAGAGCTTCCTGGAGGAATTGTGAAGCTGAGGAATCTTCAGCATTTAAATGCTTATCATTACGATGTAAACGAAGCGTCATTTGACTATTGCTTGGGCACAGTTGTTCCATCCAACATTTGTTTGCTAAAAAACTTACAAGTTTTGACTCTTGAGGAAGCAAGAGGTGATTTCATCAAACAACTCAGCAAAATGACACAACTGAGAAGGCTTTGCGTTGCCAATGTGAAGGAATCTGATGAGAAAAATCTGTGCTTTGCCATTGGCAAAATGATACACCTTCAATGCGTGGGGGTGAAATCTTGTAGTGAAGATGGATGCACTTGAATCAGCTCCCCCTAATCTTGAGAAACTTGGATTAGCCGGGAAATTGAACAAGGTACCGCACTGGTTTAACTCCCTGGAAAACCTCACCAATTTGTATTTACATTGGTCTAGATTGAGGGATGATTTTCTTCCCCACATCCAACCATTGCCTAATCTAGGACTGTTGAACCTGCTAAATGCATACGAGGGAGAGTGATTAGACTTCCTTGAAGGATTCCAAAAGCTTAAGGTTTTAAGAATCAGGGGATGCCCTCGATTGAAAGAAATCGTGATCAACAAATGAGTGATGCCTGGTCTTCAAGAGCTATGTATCTTCGAATGGAAAGAGGTCACGACATTGCCGCGTGGTTGGGAAAATCTACCTGATCCAGAGCAAGTTTGTTTGTTCGACGTTTCGCCTGGGCTTATGGAGAAAATATGGAGATCGAAAGGGATGGATCAACGAACAATCAGAGGCATCATGCTAAGTAGACAAGAAGGCCTTGAAGCCTTATTCAATATATCTAGATGGTTTCGATGATTTCTGTAAAA
This sequence comes from Hibiscus mutabilis, assembly GCA_019671005.1. Taxonomy (NCBI): domain Eukaryota; kingdom Viridiplantae; phylum Streptophyta; class Magnoliopsida; order Malvales; family Malvaceae; genus Hibiscus; species Hibiscus mutabilis. The sequence continues at coordinate 52,662,130 of CM033722.1, read as the reverse complement.
CAAGACAAATCCTTGCAGTTGTAAGTACCACTATATTCCATAGCTTAAAAATGCATTCATTCAATGAATGGTTTCCTATTATTTTCCGAATCTGTTCTCATTTTCTCTTTTTCAGGTTAGTCTGGAGAGTTGAAAGAAGTTTATGGGAGCAATGAATGGTCAAGTCGAATTCTACTCAATGAAGTTCAAACCAGATGTGGCAGCCAGTTCTGCGAAGATGATACGGCACAAATATGAGATATGCTACTTGGCATTAAGAAGAAAAATCAACTACTAAGGCAGTAGGAAAGGACTTACTCGGGTCGATAGCGGGGTTCGGCGAGCTAACCAGGATGATCAACACCAAGAAGACAAAGTTGAAAAGAAAGTAGATATGACTTGACCAGAATTCTTGTTATTTAATAACACACATATTATACTCTTTATGCATGTTTTGGATGGTTCTTACAAAAATACTATATGGTGAACCCCAACCAAACCATGCTTGGGAGAAACTCTTGCAATGCAAACTGACGATAGTGAAACAATGTCTTAATGTCTGTGGCCTTATCGAAATCAAATTGATAGCGCACACCTAAATAAAAAAAACAAACTTAAAATAAAAACTGAAAATTCAGATTTGCTTATGGTGGCGGCGTCAATGGAAGAAGCTTGAATATGTAGAGATGGCGTGATGAATTGATAGTTGTCCTAAGCACCCTCTTAGACGCAGTTATCTAAGCAAGCAACATCAAGCGACTCCAACTCACCCTACCAAATGCGATTGTATAGGCAAGCAGAAGTGTGAAGCCTTTTATATAGGCTTTGGAGAAGTTCTAATCCTCCTAAACTTAAAAATTAAATAAAAAAAATAAATGTTGAAATCTAATCTCCTAATTAGATAAGTAACTTCTAATAATAAATAAATACTAAAAATAAATCCTAATTAAATAAATCTAATCTTAATAGATACTGTAGAATCCTATATTAATTTAAATTACAGATGATCAAATAAAATCTTGAAAATTCGTAATTATCTAAAAATTCCGTATTAATCCTATATAGGAATTTCTGCATGCGATGTATTCGCTAAAATATATGTATCTTGAATTCCAGATGTCTGATTGAGGCATTTCAAGATGCATTGGAAAGCTAATTGACAGCCTAACAAGTTTTAAAGAGACATGTCGACCCATAAATGTCTGGATCCCATCCAAAAATGCGTCACAAATTGACTGACTTGTAAAGAAGTTTCAACTTCTTTTCCTACATGATTATTTTGACCTCTCTCAGTTATTTATGTTCGGGTAATAAAGTCAGGTCGGGTATTTTTGAACACCCCTACCCAAAACTATCAATTGTTCAAAAAATCTTTGTGATTTGTCAACATCTTATTAGTCGAAATAATTTTCTTTTGACTTAAATAACTATTGGACTTAAAATGACTAGAAATGATAATTTAGGGGCTTATTTTGATATATGATATTTTAAAATTTAAACAGAACATAAATATTTATATATGTTAGAAAAGCCTATAAAATGATATTTTTATAACCATGTACTTAAAGTGACAAAAATGATAGTTTAAGGGCTTATTCTGCCCAAATCATAGTTTAGGGACTTAAAGTGACCAAAATGATAGTTTAAGGGCCTATTTTGCTCAAATTATAGTTTAAGGGCCAAAAGCAGAAAAAAAGCATAGTTTGAGGGCTATTTTTTGGTTTAAGCCTAAACTAAAACAGCTAAACGACATCGTTTTGATTAACCTAAAACAATAGAATTTAAAGACGGCTGCGTTTGGTTTTGACTCGTTACAGATTCTTGTCTGGACTGCAACCTCAAAAGAATCTTGACTTCAAACATGCTTAAAACATTACATAATTAAATATTTAGTCGACTCAGTCTGAACAAGGAGAAGAAAAATAATTTGTGGTAATGAGAATATGTGCAGCTGTGGGAGACAACAACCCATACAGAATTAGCAATCACAGACATGGACGTGAAGTTAATCAAAGTCGCTCACATTGTTTGTCCTGGTCAGAATATTCTAATTAAATCAAACCAAAAAAATAAAAAGAAATTCACAGCATGATCCGCAACTGAATAAGAAAGAAGTCAACTGTGGAAGTTTTCTGCTTACTGTGGGTTTTGATTTGGTGCTTGCATCTACAAGGTTGTTGCATCTTCAGCTTAACAACATTATGACTTTCCTTCATAACATTGAATATAAAACCTTCTCATTTGCAGATATATACTTCTGATCATTGTCAGCCTTTGTCTCCTTCAAAATATTTGATTTTGATATTGTTCAGCTCCTTTGGAATTGGAACTTTGCTTGAAACAATGGAGTTATCAAGCGCTGTAAATCTGATAACCGTGGGCTTATCTATCATAGCTCAAAGTGGATAAACTACATTAGAGGTCACTCAATTATCAATAAAGTTACGATTATGTCATTCAATTAAAGTTTTAGTTACTATTAGGTCACTCTTCGTTAAAATATAAACGGACATTTAACAAGATTTGGTATAATAACAATGTTAGTCTTCGAAACTTGTATGTTCTATCAAATTTAGTCATAATTTAAAATAATTCAATAAACTAACCCTTAATATTTAAAAAAGACATCAATTTAGTCAATTTCTTCTCCCAAATTGCATATATATCCTCGTTAATGTTAGAGTACTTCATTTAAAATTATTAATTAATCTGATACACAAATTTATATATGTAAATATATTTATAATTATTTTTTAATGTTAGATATGCAACTAGTATCTACATTAACAATAAACTCACTGAAGTCTATTTAAAATTATTTATGAAACCCTCCAATTTTAGTTATTGCTACCCCATAATTTTCTACTAAAGTTAAGATTTTCGTATTATTATACAATTTTTTTACTAATTTCATATTTTTGAATGACTTCATTATGTCCATTTTATTTTGAAATAAATTAATAATTAAACTTTTTTAAGCACCTGAATTTTTATTATTAAACAAATTTCTTAAATTCTTAGCAAGTATGTAAATTTTTATTAAAAAAGTTGTATACTTTTTACAATAATTTTTAATTTTTTTGTTTTTATTTTCAAATTTACTAACTATTAAGCAAAATTTATTATTATGAAAATTATTAAAAAAAATATTATTCGATATCTTAATATCCTCTCCTATCTGCACTTGTAAAAAAAGTAAAGAACCCTTTTAACCAATGAAAATCAAAGGTTTTGTCATTAATTTACTTACAAAGAATAATTATGAAAAAGGTAAAAATGAGAGTTTTCACTCTAAAAAATTTAATAATAATAATAAGTTGATAAAGATTAGTGATCATTCATATGAAAGGATTGAAAGTTTTTTTTAGAGGTTTCAATTACTTACAAGTAATATAAAAAGTTTGTGTTTAGAGTATTAATTCTAAAAATAATGTTTTGGAATGATTTGATTAGGAAAAAAATTATAGACTAATGTGAATTTTTTTATACATGTGTTTTATTAAAGAGAGAGTAATTAAATTATAATGGACATTTACTTACTATTATATTTATTATAGGTGGATGAACTACCAAATTTAAATTTTTAGATCCGGCCCTGCTGATAACCGGGAAGCTTTACAACTTGCAGTATTTAGATATGAGAGAGACCCAAATCAAGCTGAAAAATCTTCGGTATTTGATTGCTTGTCGTTACTTTGTAAACCAAAGGGCATTTGACTTTGGCTTTGGCACAGTTGTTCCATCCAACATTTGTTTGCTAAACAACTTACAAACTTTGAGCTTTGTGGAAGCAAGAGGGGATTTCATCAAACAACTAAGCAAAATAACACAATTGAGAAGGCTTGAAGTTGGCAACGTCAAGGTAACTGATGAGAAAGATTTGTGCTTGGCCATTTCAAAAATGGAACACCTTGAATACTTAGGGGTGAAAACATTTAATGAAGATGAGCTACTGAAGATGGATGCACTTGAATCAGCACCCCCTCACCTTGGCAGACTCTTTTTAGTAGGGAAATTGGAGAAGGTACTGCACTGATTTAACTCGCTCGACACCTCAAAAATTTGTATTTACATTGGTCTAGATTGCGGGATGATTTTCTTCCTTGTATCCAAGCATTGCCTAATCTTGGAGAAATCAACCTAGTAAATGCTTACGAGGGAGAGCAATTAAACTTCCTTGAAGGATTCCAAAAGCTTACGATTTTAAGAATTAGGGGATGCCCTCCATTGAAAGAAATTGTGATCAATAAAGGAGTGATGCCTGCTCTTCAAGATCTATTTAACATTGATTGCCAAGAGTTCACAACGTTACCACATGGTTGGGAAAGTCTACCTGATCTAAACCAAGTTACTCTGTATAACTTGTCGCCTCGGCTTATGCAGAAAATATGGAGATCAAAAGGAATGGATCAACCAACAATCACAGGGATCGAGTTAAGTAGACAAGAAGGCATTGAAGCCGTATTCAATATAACGAGATGGTTTTGATGATTTCTGTAAAACAAGATGAATCCTTCCTGTCGTAAGTACCACCATATTCCATAGTCCAAGCTTGACCATACACAATATCAACACAAATAATGCATTCAATCATTCATTCATTTCACCTAGCTGCCTAGAAATGTAATGGCATGGTTAGTCCAGTGTGGCCATTTAGAATTTTTACTAGTATTTCTCCAATTCTGTCCCCTTTTTATACATATTTTCTCTTTTCTGGTTAATGTGAAAAGCTGAAAGAAGTTTGATTATTTGGTTTCCTGGTTTGTATAATATATGCATGGCGATTGTCATGTATATCACCGGATGTTTAAATTTGCCACTGTCAATTACCATGTTCTTGGTTTGTGTAATTTCTCTTATATTTTTCTTTTTTCTTATTATTATTTTTGTCCTATTTTGAATTGAAAATTATGAATTCTAACTTAAAAGCATTACTCGAATTTAGCTCTTTTAAGTTGAATTCGACTCGATCAAGTCTTCCAACAACTGAAATCAAATATTAGATAATCGAATTCCGGTTACTTGGTTTTTCAAAAACTATGTGGAGTTTGAAATTTTTTCTAATATAAAACTCTGTAATCACTCATTTTTATCCGGTTTGTGAATATTGTTAATATAATAATTAAAGGGTATTATTATTGCATGTGGGCGTGTTATACTATGTGTTTATGTACGTGTGATTAATATGTGCGTAAAATATGTGTGTGATAGATGTGAGCGCACGTATATTATACATATTATGTATGTGTTATTAAGGTTTGATAATATTTATTAGAGATATTAATATGTTATATGTGTGTTTTATATTGCATGAATGTTTGTATTAATATATTATGTGTATGCACGTATTAAGGTATGTGTAAGTATTATATGTGTGTAATTTATGTATATAATGCGTGAATGTGTATGTACAAATATAAACATGTATGTTATTTATTAGTTATATTATTAACTTTGCATATATTATATAAGGTATGTATGATCGTTCTAACGTATTTGCATATGATGTATGTATGTGCATGTATTAAATTATAAGTTTAATTATTATTATTATTATTATTATTGGACTAATGTAAAATAAAATCCAAAACATAAAACCCAAATATTTTATAACAGTCCAGTCCAATATGTATTACAGACCCAAAATATATTACAAGGCCTGATCGGCCCAAACCCAAAACCCTAAGAAAAACCTAATCCATAGCAGATGATTAACCCTAACACCCCTTTCATCTGTTACAGCCGTCATCATCCAAGCCGTTGGATTAGAAATTATCCAACGGCCCAGATCAGAATGAGGCAATACAGTTGGAGTTCAATTCAGTTTTTAATCAAGTCCCTAATTACGTCTTTTGTCTATTTAACTTCTGTTTTTAGGTTTTGTTTCTTTTCCATTTTAGTCCCTCTGATGCTTTAAACTTTTATGTCTTTTATTCTTTTTATCTATTTTTTAGTGTGTTATATTGCACGTCATATTTACATATGTTTCATTCACGCCTTGTCTATTTATGTTTTATCGTGTATTATATCCTCTTTGTGTTTTAATTTGATTGTTCGTATTACACATGTCTTTTTTTGTTATATTTAACTTAATGTGCATATCATGTTTACATGTTAGCTTATTATGTTCGTTTTGTACATTAAGATATATATTAATTTATGGCGTGTTTGGTCTAATAAATACCATGTTTTTATGTCCATTTCGCTTCTTTGTAGGTTACTTGATAGTATGATATTGTTTGTTATATGTAATGTCTTTGTTGTTATTTTTACATGTTAATTATGTCATTGATAAAGTTTTAGCACGCTTTTGTGGTGTTGTTGTCTCGTTAATTTCGTACCCTTTTTATGTATATGTCATGCATACTATCTATGATTTTTTTTATATGTGCAAGCATGATACGATTAGAATTTAATCTTGAAGCATGTTTCTCTGGTTCATGTTTACCTTGTTTTATATTATGATGGGTTATGTTTTTTTACGTATTTCACTATTTTTGTTTAACATTGTAATATTCATGTTTTAGTATCATGTCAATATGGATGTATGTTTTTATTGGTTTTTTAATGTTGCATAATGGAATATAAATTGTCAATGCGGTGCCTTTTTATTCGAGCGTAAGCGGGACCAGTATCAGGCGTAGTGATGGTGGTTGGGCGTTTACCCTCGGATAACGGGCTTTTAAAATTTACCTGCACTTATAACCAAATTTTAAATTAATCGTCATTTTAATCCGGAAAATCTAATATTAATAAAGCGGTAATTATTAAAGTACCAATTCTGGGCGGTGTAGGGTGCTAATCCTTCCCATCCGTAACCGATTCCCGTACCCAAAGTTTTCAAAATCTCTGATTTTTTTAGTGTCCGGCCTACCTAAGTGGCCGGTGGCGACTCCATTTTCTTAAATAAAATACGGGTTTCTACAAACCCCACGGAAGACATCATTTTCAAAATAAAACAAAATAACTACACGTCATCATTTTTTAGCGGTTTTTTAGCGTAAAAAGGATATCGCTACAAACTCAAACATGGATTTTCTAAAATTCATTTACATATTCTGCAGATATCAAAAATATCAGTCATCAAGTGTATGTCATAAACTGTTGAACTCTTATTCCTATCTTCAAAGACAAATTTATGTTCTTCAATGGCGTTGACCCTTTCTTGAAACCGTCTAAAAGGAAAATTCGCGCAATGGTTTTTCCAACAAGCCGCCATTGTCAATCATTTGAGCTCAGACAAATCATCTATGCAACTTGTTTTGTCTATTGATGATTGATCTTCAACACTAGTCCGAAAGCTCTCGCTGTTGAGGCACACTTCGTCATGATGCCCTTCAAGATGTTTTTGCAGTTCACGCGCCATTGCTGTCGATCTTCAACACAGATCCTTAATGGTAATTGTTATTATTATTACTTTTGGATGATGATCTCAAGAACTCAGCCACCAGCTTCGAAAACGAAGAACAATTGTCCTCCAGTAATTTCCCAGGCTTATCGTACTCTGCAACTTGCCCTGGCATCAAGCAATAAATTGTCTCAATCATCTAAAACCAATGCTAAACAAAAACCAAATGGGGGATCAAATCAGTCGAATTTTGAGTTCTCAATTCAACCAACCCTGTTTGATATTTTCCATCTTTTTTATGTTTAAACATCTATTTTTATGGTGTCCTTACAGAACAAGTCACCGGTTTTCGATCCAACTGCTTGATCAAGTCGGTTCACTACCGGCTAAAACCATTTTCAAAAAGCAATGCTTTACTTTAAACATGATCTAAAACATTAGACATGTAAGTAAGTACGATCTTACCTTTGTCAAGGACAAGAACTAAGTCGTTGTCGATAACAGTCGGTATCCTATGTGCCACAGTGATGACAGTACATCTGCTTGTCTCTTGTCTTATTGTCTCCTGAATCACATTATCCGTTGCTGTATCAATGGAAGCTGTTGCCTCATCCAACACTAAGATTCTCCTTTTCTTTAGAAGAACCCTTGCCAGGCAAACAAGTTGCCTTTGTCCAACACTCCAATTCTCTCCATCCTCAGCCACTGCACAAATAATTTCTTTAAATAATTCCGTCTGATACTCATTTCAGACGCCTATCGAACACTAGTATGGAATTATGACCCTTCAATGACCTTTCAAAAACGTGGAATAACTTGGATAAAAAATAGATATCAAGAAACATAAGTATCAACTGCATTGAAAATCATATCAAATGAAGTATGATTCATTCGTGAAATTGCTAGACTTTTATACCTGGAGCATCAAGAAGCCTTTGATCCTGCCTCACTATGTTTGCAAGACGACACTTGTTAAGGACCTGTCATGAATTTATTTCGGTGAAACCGGAAAATTCAAGAAGAAACTGAGCTTAGCTTGGTTTAATCAACCATCATGGTATTCAGCATGTTCGGGATTCGTGTCCCAGAATCTGCAACCATTTTCTCTCTCTCTATATTACCAGAGAAACCAAGATTTAACATTTACCTCCCAGATTTCTTGATCTGTATGCTGCTGCAAAGGATCCAAATTGGATCTTATGGTTCCTTGAAACAATGTTGGATCTTGTGGGATTATCCCCAATCTAGACCTCAAATCCTGCAATCCAATGGAGGAAATATCAACTCCATCAATAACGATCCGTCCACCTGAAGGCTCCACCACCCTGAAGAGAGCCTGGATCAAAGTGGACTTTCCACTCCCTGTTCTTCCAACAACTCCAATCTTCATTTCTCCAGGGAAAGTGCAAGTTATACCTTTAAGAACCACAGGGAGAGTAGGTTTGTATTGCACTTGCAGGTTTTCAAGTACAATCGTTCCTTCTGTAGGCCACTCAGGTTTAGGCCTACGATCTTCGATCACTAAAGGAGCTTCACTAGCTATGTTTGTAAACTGAAGGACTCTCTCAACTGATATCATTTTGTTTTCGACGTTGCATAAGTTCCATATCACCCATGCCTGCAGTACATTCAAGTTCAAACCATATGTTGCTGCTAATCCTGCCAAGCCTGATATAGCACAAAAATGAAATATGTCATTCAGCATGAAGAAACTTTGCAAACGAAAACCAACTACTAAGGCAGTACAAAAGGACTTACTCGGGTCGATAGCAGACCTCGGCAAGCTCACCAGGATGATCAACACCAGGAAGAAGACAAAGTTGAAAAGAAAGTTTATTCTAACACAAAGCCATTCCATTGTGCCAGAGTTATGGAATGCTACACGAGAATAATCATCGATTAAGCTCAGGTTTTTCTCCATGAATCTGTCTTCATGGTTGAAACATCGAATTGTTCCGGCCCCTGAGATGGATTCCGAGAAATGGTGCAATATTGGAGCCTTTCTAATTCCAACCATCCTAGCTAGCTCCCTAGCGGTTGTTATATAGTAGGTCTGCATATAATTTAGGGTATTTAAAGAGTTTGAAACCTCATGAAGATATGAAAGTAAAATAAAACTTCTGTATATAAGTAATGGTGGTTATATTAGCATTCTCTTTTGAAATTTCAGCGGCACATTTTGTACATTGTGTGAGATAAGTAGAAGATATGAAGTAGATGTAGTGGTTCTTGCCTGATACCAAAAGGAGATTCCGAGGATTGTGACGAAGAGAAGGAAGATCTGCCAGGCAACATGGGACATAAGGATAATGATGCTGAATAACTGAATAAGAGCAAATGCGAGTCCAGCTAATCTGTAAGGAATGTCGGTGTCTAATGTGCTTTGATCTGTAGAAGACTGTAATAACAAGAAAGAGAGTTACATTTTGATTAATGAACTAATTAGGCAGTATATGAACTTTGTTGCAGACAAGAAACTTACTCTGTTGAGGATTCGGCTTGAGGGTGTTGAGTCGAAGAACGAAATGGGTGCACGGAAAACCGATGTTATCATTCCAAGGAAGAGACGTTGAGCTGTTTCGATTGCAATAGTTGCCAGAAAAACTGCCCTTCCTAGTATGAAGATGGAGCTTCCACCAGACAGCATAACAAATATGCCTATTAACTGTTCTCTTGATACCTTGTGATTTTCCTCCGCGGCCCAAGCAATCCAGTAATTGCTTCCAATTTGTAGTCCCTGGAAGAAAACTTGACATAGGAGGATGACCGGAACAAGAGCTCCCTTATAAGCTACAGTGACAAAGGTTGAGTAAACACTCCATTTGACAAGGCCGGTTTCCGTTTCTTCTTTACTCTGATCGAAGTGCTTGCCATAGCAGGTGGGATCTCCATATTTTTCTTCTATGACTTCAATTTGACTAATCTGACAGGGTCTGGCTGTCAAGGAATCATCATCTTGGGGCGGGTTCACTTGGTCCAGTGATTTCCTATGAGCATTCATTTGCCTAACAAGTTCACCATCAGAATCAGCAATCAACTCCTCATATTTTCCGGACTGGACAATGAGACCATCTTTCATCACCTACAAGAACACATGAAAAGGGTAAAACGACAGACTACAACAATTGATTCTCAGTAGTTTATCAGTATGAAACAGTGATTCATAGCAGCTTACGAGAACAAGGTCTGCGGCATCTAGAAATTCCAGTTGGTGTGTAGCATAAATGACAGTCTTCTGAGCCAACAATCCCTTGAGACATTTCTGCAAAAAAAAAAAAGTTATTACACATGGGGAAACTTCATGCAAGAGAAAGTTAAAAGAGAGTTAGGTTGTTTTATTACATTGAACAAATGTGTTCCTGTATGAGCATCAACTGCACTGAAAGGGTCATCTAGGAAATAAATATCAGAATCACTGTAAACTGCCCTTGCCAACTGAATCCTCTGCTTCTGGCCTCCACTTAAGTTCATTCCCCGTTCTCCGATGATACTCATATCTTTGTTATCCCACATCTCAATATCTTGGTTCAAGGCACATGCCTCGAGAACATGCTCATAGAAAGCGTTATCCATCTCCTTCCCGAATAATATGTTCTCTCTGATAGTGCCTGTTTGAACCCAAGATCTCTGAGGAACATAAGCCTTTTTCCCATAAACCTTAATAACTGCACCAGAAATCCGAGGGATCTCACCTAGTATACTGCAAAGTAGGCTTGATTTGCCAGAGCCTACGGAGCCACAAATAGCTATCTTATAACCTTCGATTATTTTCATCTTCTCTTTGATTTTGATGGTTGGGTTCTCTAAGCTTTGGCTACTCGTGTCCCAAGCATATTCCCCTGCCTCAATTTCTATTGCAACATCAGATTCCTTTGGAGCACAACCAGTTATGAACTTCCATTGATCTTCTTCTCCAAGGAACTCTTGAATTCGATCGAACGAGACTTTTGTCTGAGCAATCATGGAAATGAGCTCAGGAAGGTTGTATATAGGTTCTTGTAGAATCCGAAAAGTTGCCAGAGCTGAAAGAACTGTTCCTGATGTTAATGGTGTTTTTAACAAAATGCAAACACCAAATGTGATGACCGACAGGAGAGTCGGTGATGCCCAAAACAGAAATGCAACAGCTGAGCATGTATATAGGTACTTCTTAAGCCAGTTTCGCTCTGTCTCCCTAAGTTGAAGAATCTTATTCAAGAAAGTGGGCTCCCATGAATGAAGTTTCAAGACTCTCATGCTCTTTAGAGTCTCTGAAGTTGTCTTTATCCTCGAATCCTTAGCTTCCATGATCTTGGAGTGAAGTTTCTCTTGCCTATTGGCCAACGGAGTGTTACTCACCATCACCAAGATCGTAGCAAATACGGCAGCGACTGAAGGAGCTGCACCGAGATTCCTGTAAAGTATTACCAATGCTAGAAAGACTTGGATTGGTAGCAACCAAACTCCATGAATGTACCAGCAAAAGTCTCCAATTCTCTCCGCATCCACATTTATAAGATTTATGATTTTACCATTGCTTGGACCAACAAACTTAGTTGATAGAGACTTTTTATAAATCAATACCGTGAGAGCTGCACGAACCCTTATTCCGATCCTCTGAGCACCAAAGTACCATAGGCGTTGAGTCAGTGATTCTGCTGTCTTTGAAAAGAAGAAGATAAATGCAAGAACCAGACCATATTGGTAGCTTGAACCATCATTCTTTTGTGTTAAGAAATTCACAAAGCTGCTAATAAGAAAGGGTCCAACGTAGGAGGCAATTGTATTAAGCCCTGAACAAAACACAAAAAGAAAGGGTAAACGGAAGCATTATAATATGTTGCATAGCAGTGTCTGCAAATATATACAATGAATTGAGAAAAGAAATACCTGCAAAAACTGCATTTACAGCCAGCGATTTCCATATGGTACCAGTTATTGCTTTTGGCAACGAAGTGACCTGCATTTTCTGTTTTCGAAGTGATTCTTCCAGCAACAACGAGGCATTTTCTGCAGTTTCAGATTCCGGAACTGTAGGAATATGGTGCAACTCGAGTTTCTCGATTCGACCCTTTTCAAAGAGGGGGTTTAGCCATTGAAATGTGAGTTGGCTCCAGATGCTAGCATTACTGAAATTACCATCATCTCTACAAGAACTTTCATCCTCCTTGTGAAGCAATAAGGGACATTCGAGCTCACTGCTTTTGCCAACCGCAAGAGGGAAACAGCAGCAAAGAAAAAACAACAAAGGCAAGGAAGCAATATCGACAACGTCGGCTTCCGGCAACGAATAAGGCAGTTCTCCGGATCCCAAGCAACGTATAACATAAACAGCTACCGAAAACGAAACAAAGATACAAGAAAACACCCACCATAGAATCAAAACTAAAGGAGGCCATATTTTCGGCCCCCGAAAAGCTTTGTTTTTCGAATAGATTGTAACTAAACTTGCTAGAAACCAAGTGAAGGCTGAGGAAACAGATTTGGTAGGGACAACTCCATTATTCCAATAACTATATAACCCAAAACCCAAGTGTAAAATAAAGATTATAATATTGGACACAACAGTTACACCATTAAAAACTCTTTGTCTTCCTAATGTTGTACCTTTGACATCATCATCATCATCATTACAATCACAGTCACAATCACAATCACAATCATGTCCATATCTCCTACGTTTCAATACGTCTATGGTAATCCATGTTAGCAAAGCAATGGCAAATGGTGCACTTACAAATTCTAAAGAAACCTCCATTGTTAAAGCTTGAAAACAATACTATAATCCCACTTCCCGCCCACCCCAAAATCAAAAACCAATGTTTAATCTGCAAAAAACCCAATGCTTCTATCAGTGCACAGATTAAAAAAAACTGAAACCGAGGAAATGAATCACTCACAAACATTCATTCATGGCATCGAGCAATGGTGTTTCACTGTGGATTTGAAGAAATGGAAAACGCAGCAATGGGCAAAAAAGGTGTCTTGGAATCAATGGAACGTGGCTGGCGATGATGAGGCTTTCTAGTGCTTTACATATATAGTGGATTTCTTTGTCTCAATGTGCATTAAAAGGAAGTGGGGGGGGAAATAACAAAGGAAACAGTCACCATCTCGGATCTGAATCTTCCCCCTAATCCAACTATCTTTTTTATATAAAAATTAGGCTATCAAAACTCGGTTCGAGTAGAAAATCCCGGCAAAAAGATTCACGCACTAAAGTTAGGTGTCATTAATCCCATATCGAAAAAAAAATAGGTCTTGAAATATAAATACCGTGACGTTGTACATTCTATTAAACATGTCTTTTGAGATGAGGGTAATGGTCTGACTACCATGAGTAGGGTAGGTAGTTTGGATAATTGTGACAAAATAGCCCATCACGAGAGCGAAAATTAAACTTGACTTTAGTCGTAATTTTATAAACTCGGCTTACTCGGAAAAAAATTTAAATAAAATTTGAGTTATAAAATAGGACTCGAATAACTCAAAATTTTTAATAATTAGTGATTCGGTTTTTAATTTCAAGTTGAGTCAAGTCCATCAACTATGTTTGATGTATGTATATCGTATATGGTTAGAGAAATACATTTAAATTGAAATCAATTAGTATCATAATGTTTTAAATATTTACTGTTAAATTGGAACAGAAATTTGAACAACTACTCAATTAAAAAAATTCAAATAAAGTTTGAGTTATAAAATATGACTCGTCAACTCGACTAACTCAAAAAAATTATCTTAACTCAATTGAATACTCACCCCTAATACAAATGATATCCTGGATTGAGCAGTTAAATAATATTTCAGTTCAGTCCAATTTAAAAAATATGTAATTTGATACGATACTTATATTATCTAGACTTTTTTCATCCGTAAATCAAAGTTATTGAGCATAAAAATAGTCCGATCTCATGTACTCAGATATATTTACGGCGACAATATCAATAAAATTTAATTCGATTAACAAATCAATGTGTATCAAATATATTAATTATTGGGTTATTATCCGAATCTACACCAATAAAAACTGAATTAAATCCAATATAATACAATCCAAATTGATTTTTAATTGTCTGAAATTGAGAGGGCCTATTTTATTGTGTTTGACAGCGAATCTTTTCCTTGGAGCCAGTATCTTTATGTAAAGTAGATTTCGACCAAGTTTGAAAAGGTTTATAATTATTATTATCATAAGCCAAAGTCTTGTGAAATTATGTCTTGTTTTATGTCAAATGAAGTTTGTCCATTTATTGGCTAAGGATGACTTAAATTATGTCGACATTTCACATTTTGCCTCTTTTTCTCCCCCCATCTTACCTACTCTTTTCAATGTTCTTTCACTGAGTTTATGGACGAATCTTGCATTTATTATACATACAGTTAAATAGATTTCAATAGTAAAAGATGATGTTGTTTTTTCAATAATTTAAAATCGAGTAATATAGTAGGTAAGTTTGCGTGAGTTTATTCTAATTTAAAAGCATAATGTCAAAAAATGTCTCTAAAATTTGACTGAATAGTCATTTTGGCCCTTATTTTTTTAGAGCAATTCAACCTTCAATATTTTATTTTGGGTCAAAATAGCTCATCTGCGAATGAAAACTGTCAGTCAACTGACCATATATGGCTTGAAATGATTTGACAAACATATATGGTAGTGCACGCTGACATGACAGTATCATATAGGCAAATATGTTGACTTGAAAAACATTACATCAGTCAAAAATAATTTTATAAAATATAAAATAATTTTTCTGCTGACTTATTATTCTGTCAAGTCATTTCAAACTGTTTACCGTTAGTTTTCTAACAATTTTCATCCGCAGAGGGGCTATTTTGACCCAAAATAAAACTTTGAAGGTTGAATTGCTCCAAAAAAAGAATGGGGCCAAACTGAGTATTCAGTCAAACGTTTATGATATTTTTTGACTTTATGACAATTTAAAATCAAACTAAGATACTATTAATCTCATTGAACCTATATCATATGGACATGCCGACCTTGACTTAATATCGTCGATTTAAATATGTTCAAAAAATTTTGATCGAGTCGAGTTGATGAATCAGATTAATAACTAAATTTTATTTGAATTTTTTTTCAAGTCGAATCAAGTTGTTCAAGTTTATATTCAAATTTAATTATAAATATTTATAAAGTTATGATACTAATTGGTTTTAATTTAAATGGTTTTCTATAATCATATACAATAAACATGTATATATTTCTTCATATTTTTCATATGCGATATACATATACATTTCTTCATACTTTTCATGTACAATATACATATATCATATGGAGTCGAGAGACTTGACTTAAACTTAAAAATTAATATATTAATTACTAAAAAATAAAGTTATTCGAGTCTTGTTTTTAAAATTCAAACTTTATTTAAAAAATTTTGAGCCGAGTAAAATTTATAAAATTGCAATTCATATAATCGAATCGAATAATTTACTTTTTTTAATCGAATTTTACTCGCTCCTACCATGCATGTCGGATGCTTGGCTTAGTGCGTGCGTCATTCAATAATCAGAGGCAAATCCAAAAGAGGTAGGTTCGATCGTTTCGCCTCTCGAAATTTGTAATAATACTTTATTTGTTTTTAAGTAAACTACATCAAATATCATCAAACTTTTCTGTATGTATAGATTATATTAAATAACTAAAAATTGATATTATTTTATTATTGAATTTTATTTTATGCTTTAATTATATTATTAAACCGTTAAAAATCCTCCACGTCATTGCAAGTAGACTGTTAAGATCCGTCCAAACCAACAATTTTAATGGTTCAATGATATAATTGAAATTTAAACTAAAATTCAGTGATATAATCAATATTAAATTTAAAATTTAGTACTATCACGTGTAGTTTACCCTTGTTTTTATTATTAAAAACAATTAAATAATATGATTTAATTATATAGAGAGGAATATTTGATGCATCGACATTATGTTTTTATAAATAATCAATTAATTAGATAATAACATAACATTGGAGATAAATTTAAACAAAATTTATAATATGATATGATTTATTTTACAGATGGTGCATTAAATTTTATACATGTTAATTATAGGAACGAAACTATTAAGGACATGAGAAGGACGTGCCTTCAATATTTTTGTCAAACGGTAATTTTTGCCTCTGTTAATTTAAATATTTATCAAATTTAATATTTTATATATTAAATTTTAAATTAAATATTTTTTAAATCCTATTAATTTAAAATTAAATAATTTTATCCTTTTTATCGTCTAATCCTAATTTAGTTCGTATACATTGTGAAACTTTAATAGGCTGCCATTCTTGAATTAAAAACGTGTTTCAAAAGCTTCAATTTCTTTTTACGAACTTTAATAGCCTACCATTTTTGAATGCATTGCAGATGGTCACATTATATTCTCCCCCACTTTATCATTAACTTTTCTCTTTTTAGCCATTGAAATATATATATATATATATATTATAATGTTATATGTACAATTATTAAGGACAATATTACTAGAATAAATTTGAGCTTGACCCATATATAATATGATTTAAATTAGTATGGAAATAGACTCAAATCTAAGTATATGGTTACATGTTATGAAACTTAAATTTAGGATTTTCAAAGTTTTTTAAAACTTTTAATTTTTTTGGCATAAAGTCAAAAAATGTCCCCAATGTTTGATTAAATAGTCACTTTGGCCCTTTTTCTTTTGGAGCAATTCAACCCCAACGTTTTACTTTGGGTCAAAATGACACATATACGGATGAAAATTGTTAGTTAACTGATGGTAAATAGCTTGAAATGACGAGACAAACATATATAGCAATACACGCTGACATGGCAGTATCATATAGATAAATGTGTTGACTTGAAAAAACGTTACACTTGTAAAAAAAATAATTTTATAAAATTATATAAAATATAAAATAATATTTTTTGCTGACTTATCATTCTGTCTAGTCATTTCAAACTGTTTACTGTCAGATTTCTAACAATTTTCTTTCATCCGCAGATAAGCCATTTTGACCCAAAATGAAAAGTTGAGAGTTGAATTACTCAAAAAAATATGGACCAAAGTGACTATTCAGTCAAACATTGAGAGTATTTCTTGATTTATGCCTTTTTTTCTTCTCTACTGTCATTTTTCTTAATTTTTTTTTATCCTTTTCTGTGTTGTCATAGGTGATATTAATCTTGTGGTGGTTGTCAACCACTAGTGATTTTTTTTAGTTTTTAATAAGAATCTCATTGTCTTGTATTTATTAATTTTCACACGTCTTGTTGCGTTTTTTTGGCACAATTTTATTTGAATTTTGACACAATTTTCTCTACCTTAGGGCACAGTTCTCATCTACCTTCATTGTGGTAGTTTTGAGCTCGAGTTGCTATCATCACGACTCATGTAACGATCTAGTATGGTTAGATCCCATTAGTGACAGTTTCCCGACTAAATCAGAACTATTAGCGAAGCATATATATCAATATCATATTTATTATATTCATCACCTCTTGTACATCATTACATAAACCGTCTTTCGTGTTTTCATGATCAAGGGAAAAATTTTGTTCTTCTTCATGCCTTTTGAATTTTCATGTTTGGTTGAACGTTCTGTTATCTTTGATGAAATCTGAATCTTATTTTAAAAATGATTTCCGGAGTTTTAGATGATATAGTAATAATAATATTAATAAAAATATTTAAATACTAATATAAACCTTTTTATATAATATATATAATATTTATAATTCTCTTAAACTCTTAAATTGGAGACAAATACATTTAGGTGTATTCGAATCCACAAATTTTAAGAAGCGTCGATCCAATTTACATAATTATTGTATATACAGTTTGATTTAGTGTCTATACTATCCAGATCTCTTCTTACCGATAAATGAAAAAATATTAAACACTTAAACATATTAGATCTCACGTCCACTTGTCTAATATTCCAATGACATACAAATCAAATTACATACTATTATATATTATATTAAATTACAATATTATTATAATATAAATAATCTGAACCTTTTAATTAACATAAATATCTGGACTGTTTTGTTATGATAATATAATGATTAGCAAAAAGCTTAAAAAAATTGAGTATTTAAAAAGGTAAATCAATAAGGATAAAATATCATTATATACCACCATAAATAAATAAAACTTTAAAGAAAAAATATATTTTTTTAAAAACTTTTGCAACACAAATGAGTATGAAAAAACAATATTTATTTTACCAATTATTAGTTGGTCTAGCTGGAGAAGTTCAAATCATGGATGAAGTAAACTTAATTAAAAAATATTGTTTTCATAAAAGACTTTATAATATTCGATATAAATTAGTCAATTAATAAATCAGATATCAATAATTATAAAAATAATTTTTGATCATGTATTATTTAATAAAGGTGCACAAGCATATATTCCTGACGACCACTAATAGGATTCGTACAGCGCATGCTTGTGGTTGTGGGGACAATTCGCCTTTACATATTTATCAGCGAATTATGGATATCTTTTCACTTCATCAAATGAATTCTCAGCCGTTCGATCTCAGTAATGACTGGGGACCACAATCATATTCATGATTTTTCATTTTTGCTTTTTTATGATCGGTCCCTCTCACTCTAGGTTCAATCTAGTTCTCAATCAAAATCGTTAATATGATTATGATACTAAAAATATAATATTTTAAATATAATTATAATTCGAACTACAGTTTTCGTAATGATAATTTTTTAATTATAAGATTTAGACTTAAAATCTTATTGACATGCATTTAAAAAATAATATTAAATTTTGAAATTTATATTTAATGTTCTAACAATGTACAAATTCATATATTATAAACTAATCATAAGATATCACATATTAAAGTACTTATTTTAATGATTTTTTTAAAAATATTAACTAATTGATAATGTGTCATGATATAATTCACTAATAATGTTTTAACTCATATTAGATCATAATATCAAGGCTTAATACTAAAATAAGTGCCCAAATTATCTCATTTTTCACTTTCACGTGCTTAAATTTTTTTGACCATTTAAGTGCTCAAACTATCTCACATTTTCCTTTTAGGTGTATGAACTTTTTTTTGCCCCTTTTAGATGCTCAAATTATCATTTTTTTTTGTCAAAGTAGTTCCCTCAATTTGACCTTAAAAGGGGCAAAAATAATAGTTTGGGCGCCTAAATGGGGCAAAATAAGTTTAGGCACCTAAAAGGGAAAAATGAGATAGTTTGAGCACTTAAAATGAACAAAAAAAGTTTAGACACCTAAAAGAGAAAAACATAATAATTTAGGCACTTATTTTGGCATTAAGCCTAACATCAAATATAAACTGATTTTTTCGTCGCGAGAATAATTTATATTTTATAGATATTATAAATATATATATTAAGTTACAATTGTGATCAGTACATTTGTATAACTAAAATAGAAACCAATTGTGACAATATAAACGAAATTATAATTACAATCAATACATCTTTAAGATTATAATCTAAAATAATTATTATAATGCACAAACATACATAATAGTACATTTATTCTACCAATAACAAGTTGATCTAGTGGGATGAGACACTAGATCCTTTAAGCTAGGTCGTGACTTCTAATTATGACGTTTTGAATGTAATAGTACAGTTATTCTACCAACAACGAGTCGGTCTAATGAGATAAGACATTAAATCATTTAAGTAAGGCCAGAGTTTCGAATCATGACGTTGTGAATGTAATAATACATTTATTCTACCAACAACCAGTTGGTCTAACAGGTAAGACACTAAATCCCTTAGCTAAAGTCAGGACTTCAAATCATGATGTTGTGAATGGAACAAATTAAACTGAAAATGTCACCTTCATGATAAATCTCTACAACATCTTATTTGAATTAATCAATTAATAAATTAGATACAGATGATTATAAAAAAATTACATTTATTCTATAATCTAGACCTTATAGCTATCCATAGTGTGAGTGAGGTGAGAATGACATAATTTGGCATGGAGAAAGGAATCAAACACGTGTGAGATAAGGAAAGGGAGTGTGGAGTTGTGTGTATATTCGTGGTTACCACGCGGTTTAAATTATTAATAGCTGTATTTTCCATTTTTATTATTTTTTAATTTTTTTATTTATTACCATGTTTGTGTCGTTTTGTTTTTGGTTAGATTAATGAATTTCCCGGCCAGTGCGCCAAATGTTTTTCTTTATTTGGTCCAACAATGAGACCAAAGTTGGGCATTTAATCCTAGATGCCATTTGCCACAAATATATTCCAATGTTCGAATTATTATTCGGATTCGGATTTTTGTACATATTAGTTTCGAAAACATTAGTTATTTGAATTTGCGAATAATGGATTTAAATTTTCTTTAAGGTAATTAGGATTTTATTAAAAAAATCCCTTCGCAATTCACACGGAAGTCGAAACGCGATCTTTGATTTAACTTAATATAATTAATCTATCTTTGAATTTGATAATATTTTTTAAATTGATACTTGTATCTTCTTAAATCATTTTGATAGCTAATTTTTTTAAAAAAAATCTTTTTTTGAACAATTTTTATCTAGAGGAGTGGGAATGGGGATTGCTCCTACTGAGACAAAAACCCGACTTAGGAGAATAGATTAGATGTCAACATAAATCTTTAATCATCTGCTTCAAATTGTGTTAACTTTTTAAAAAAAGTTCTTAAATCAGTACGTGAGGCTAACATAACATTTCAACGACCAAGGATGTGATATGTGACAGTCTAACCTCAATATTTGACATCAGTCAATGATACATGTAACAAATTTGGTTTAATTGTTGAAATGTCATGTAAGTACATTTAAGAAATTTCACCAAATGAAGTTTATTATTTGTAATATTAATTAATGTGTTTTTAATCAATTAAAAATATTTAAGGGTTCGCGCATTCTCATGAAATTAGGATATACGTAAAATTTTATGTTTGAGATGAAAACTTGTAGGAAGTTATATAAGAAATCTAAGAACACAAAAATACAAAAATTTAGAACTGTGAAATTATATTATCACTAAATCATATAAAAATTTAAAATTTTTGAAAATTGTGACCGCCCTAGTGCTCCTCTAAATTTATCCCTAATCATCACCATTGTCATCATTTTGATGTAAAAAACAGAGTTAAAACACTAAGTATAGACATTTAATTAAATTGTATATATACGTTTTATAAGCTTATATTTTAATATATATGTCAAATATATATTTATATAGATAATATAGATTATGTACATCGAATTTTGAATAAAAAATTGTTTGTTTTAAACGATAAATTTAACTCTTAAATATATAAATATGAGTGATTATACAGAGTCCAAAAATCTTAAAATGGATTAAGTTAGATGTTTGTAAAGAAAAAATAATTTTTCGATTGGTGATAAAGCACGCGGAGAAAAAAATATTGTGCTTTATGAGTTCAAATATTATTAAACTTGTTTTTATTTAAAAGTTAATCTATTACATTTTAAAAATCTTATTTTCTTCGAATTCTTAAATTTTTGAGTCGTCCTTATATAATTATACACGATAAATATAATTTTATTGTTAAAACTATTAAATTTATAGTTGATAAATACAATCACGTAATCAATAACAACATGGAGCGACCGAGCGAGTAATTAAAAAAATATTTGTTTAAGATTCCTCTTTATTATAATATTTTTAAAATCAATTTT
Organism: Hibiscus mutabilis; assembly: GCA_019671005.1. Taxonomy (NCBI): domain Eukaryota; kingdom Viridiplantae; phylum Streptophyta; class Magnoliopsida; order Malvales; family Malvaceae; genus Hibiscus; species Hibiscus mutabilis. Next base: position 52,640,104 of record CM033722.1, on the reverse strand, counting down.
GATTACTTAATATTAAAATTATATTTATATTTAAAAATATCACATAAAAATATTTATAATTATAAAATAAGCTTGAATCGGACATAAATCAAATTCTAAAATATTTATCCAAAATCCGACCTATTAAAATCGAACCTACTAAACTTAACAAATAATTGAGTTAACTGCACTACACGTTCTCAAATTATGATCTCATTTTAAATTTGTCCCTAAACATTTAAATGATCTAACTCCATCTTCAAACCATGACTCTCATTTTAAACTAGTCCCCCAAACTTCTAAGTGTTTCAATTTCATCCCCAAACTATGACCATCATTCTAAATTGGTCCCCAACCTTTGAACGTTTCAAGTTCATCCTCAAATTATCGTTTATGCCACATCATATTATTATAGTATAATACAAATAAGTGTTTACATGGAAATTAGCAATATTTATACCGATTTTATTAAAATGGGATATGATTAACGTATATCGATAATTTGGGGCTGGAATTGGAATGTTCAAAAGTTCGAGGACCAATTTAGAATAAGAGTCGTTGGGATAAAATTGAAACATTTAAAAGTTTGAGTGCAGTTTAGAATAAAAGTCATAGTTTGAGGATAAAATTAAAATATTTAAAAGTTTAAAGATTAATTTAAATTGAGGATCATAGTTTGAGGAGATGTGGTGCAATTAAACTCAAATAATTCAATCTTTAAACAGATTGTTATCCACTTATCCATTGGATTTTCAGTAATTAATTCTTTATTTGATCACTTCATTATCCAAAAAAAAAAACAAACAACATTTGTCCGTATTCATATAAATAATTTTTTTTAAAAATAATACTGTTTTGGTTTTATTAATGAGAAAAGTCTGGTTACATGTGCGGTGTGCCTTATCGAAATTAGAGAGAAAATAAATAATTAAAGTAGACAAGTTGTTTAACTTATTTTATATACTATTTTTATAAAAAATAATTAAATTAATTAAAGTAGCATAAATGTTTAACACAACAAATATCCATGTGCAATAGCTATACAATGAAATTTATCAAAATATACTATAATTGTCAGTCTAAACAATTAGATTTGACGGATATTTATGTCTTATTCATATATTATTTCGTATCGTAACCACGTGCATGATATTTTATATTAGTATAATTTTGAATGTTTTAATGTATGTATATTATATAAAATTTGAGATGTTTAAATATTCGTATAGTGTTTATATTATTTTCGCTATTTTTAAAAAAACGAAGAAGAGGGAAAATTATATTATAAATCCTCCTTGGTATATTAGTCATGGTTATAATCAATATAAACCACACACTTTATTATTTTTTGTGTCATCAATCCACTTAAATGGTAAGGGTTAAGAATTTGATATGCGGTAAATAACCAAGGCAATAACAACATAAAATAAGACATGCATAAGAGACAAGATTTAACGTGGTTCAGCCTTGCTTACCTCTATACAGAGATGTTTCTGATATTTTAGTGGCCCTGAGACGAACTTAAAAATTAAGCCCTAAATTGAAAATTTAAATTATGGTTGTGATCATATTTTCGGTCGTGTTGCATTTATCGTCATTGCAAAGATAATGAGTGATATTTCGGTCGCAATGAGTATCGCACTTGTGAATTTCTTTTGAAAGATAGAAGGACCTCATTAAAAACCCCTCTAAAACTAAATAGGAGGAAAAGAGTGCCCATTATTTTATTAATTAAAATGATGCACACTGTGTCTCTTACGTAAGGAAACAAAACCATGAAGCTCACACCTAGAAACTGCATTAGCAGTCTAGGGAATACACAAAAACATATCCAACAGGACTCGATTCCCAGACTTACAACCACCTTCGAACAATAATTAACCAACAACTTTGGCATTGCCAAGGAAAACTTATAGTTTAACCCCCTAGCAAATTCAAAAAGAACAGTCATTACCCTATGCCCACTTTGGCTAAGGAGTCAGCCTTTGTATTGCAAACCCGAGAAACAACTCTCAGCACCATCCCTTTAATTTTCAACAGATCCAATCTTCACTGATGGTAGATGATAAAGCTGGCTTTTAGACCATTGGGATGATATCCAGACTTGTTAATTGCCAGGGAATAGATACGGGGAAATTTCTCTTTTAAGCTGTATTCCCCGATTCACACATCCTTCTAGAAAGATAATTGTCTGCCATCACCCACTTGTAGAACTATGTTGCTTCGAATTGTCAGTCCCATAATGTCTTTTTTGAAAAAATTCTTAGCAATGTCATTCCAAATCCAGGATACACTCCTATTTCTAGTTTAGCAAGGTAATAGACTGAAGGTAGAACCCGGGACCAAGGAAGATATAACTCTCCTCCACAAACTCGCAGGTTCACTGCCGAAACGCCAACACCATTTGTTTAGGAGTGCTTGATTCATAAACACTAAATTATCAACTCCCAAACCACCATTACACTTAGGGGAACACACTTGTGTCCAATTGATCCAATGGATTTTGGATTTGTCTTCAGCTCCCCCTAAAGAAAAGTAAACATCAAACTATTTATTTTTGTTGCTACAGCCACCGGCATCTTAAATAATGATAGGAAATAGATCGGGAGGCTTGAGAGGATCGATTTTATTAAAGTTAATCTGCCACCTATCGAAAGAAGTTTGGGTTTCCATCCTTCAAATCTCGAAGCAAACTTTTTAAATACAAGTTCCCACATGATGATCGAATTCTTTCTTGCTCCTAGGAGTAAACCCAAATAATCTGTTGGGAACATGCCCACCGAGCACCCAATAGCTTCTGCCCATGCCCTCACTGATTTATCTGGAACATTAATGGCATATATCAAGCTTTTGTTCAAGTTGATTTTTAGCTCTGAGGCCAGTTCAAACACACGAAAGACACGATTGACATTGCGAACCTGTGTTTTTGACCCTTCACTGAAGATTAATAAATTGTCTGTAAACTAGAGGTGGGAAATTTTAATAACTTCATCTTGGCGGCCAACTCTGAAACCATTAAACAGACCCACTCAAACTGCTTTATTTAACATCTGATTAAGCGCTTCACCTACCACATTAAAGAGTAGTGGAGACAATGAGCACCGTTGTCGAAGGTCCCTTGAAATGGAGAAAGCTTCTGTTGTTGCACCATTTACAAGGACCAATATCGAAGCCGAGGAGATGCATTTATACATCCAATCACACCACTGTTCCCCAAAGCCTCATTCTCTAAGTACTCGAATCAAAAATTCTCAGCAAACAGTGTCATAGGCTTTTTGAAAGTCTATTTTGAATGCAACTCCATATCTGCCATTTTTCTTGATGAAATCTATGGCTTCGTTTGCCATTAGAAAACAGTCCAGAATCTGCCTTCCTGGAATGAAGGCAAATTGAGTTTCACCAATAATTTTGCCCATAATCACGCGCAGTCTTCGTGCAAGAACCTTGGACAAAATCTTGTACAATCCACCCACCAAGATTATCGGTCTGGACTCCTCAAGCGAGGATGGATTCTTCAATTTAGGAATCAAGGTAGTATACGAGTGATTTATACCTGTTTCCCAATTTCTCTCTTCATAGAAATCTTCAAAGCATCTTATAACCTCTCCCTTCAGAACATGCCATTTTTTTTTTTAAAAAAAACCCAAATTAAAGCCATCGGGGCTAGGTTACTATCGGCCGATGACAGTGCCAACCATACCTCTTCCTCGATAAACCTTTGTTGAAGGATATTCGATTTCTCTTCAATGATTCGGTTCAAGTCCAGGTTAATGTCTTTAAATTATAAGCTTTCTTGAAGTGTTCATGATCCAAGCTCTTAATTCTACTAGGCTCCGATTCTAACTTCCCATCCAACTTGAGATGACAGATGGAGTTAGCACTTTTCCTACCCGATACAGTAAGATGAGAAAATTTTGTGTTCCTATCACCCTCGAAGAACCATCAAACTCTTGACTTTTGATGCCACTCACTTTCTTCCTTCCAGTATAGATCCTATAACTCTGCTCTTTTTTTTATTAATGGATTTGACCAAACCAGTATGTATCAACCCATCTTGTACTTGCTTTTCCAGTTTAGATATATCAAGCTCCAACTTTGCAATGCTCTGTCCTAAATCTTTTCTAGATTTGGAGAACCAGGATTTTAGGGCAGCTTTGGACCCTTTTAGTAAGCTGCCAATCTTTTAGCATTGTGATGGCCTTGTTTCATCCTCTTGATTGCTTCAAGAATTGTTTCTTCAAAACCTTTTTTTTCGTACTAGTAATTAAAGCATCTAAAGGGTTTAGAACCCCAATTAACTTGATCCACAGCAACAATATAGCATTATAATCAGAAATGGACATATCCAGTAATCTCTGAGCCAAATTTGAGAAGATCAGATTAAAATCTACTGTGATTAGGAACCGGTCTAGTCTAACAAAAGTGGGAGGATCTCTATTATTCCCCCAAGTGAATTTTTCACCCAGCAGAGGTAAATCCATCAATCCTGCATCAAAAACAAAGGATTTGAAAAGGGATATCAACACTCGATTCATAGAGAAGCCTAATTTCTCTTCTGGATCCAAGAACAAGTTGAAGTCTCCTCCCAAACACCATGGTATTTGCCATTGTTTGATGAAGTCCAGAAGTTCTGAAATAAGACTTCCTTATCTGAATCGCTCACCGGCCCATAAACGTTAATAAAATCACATCTGTGAGTGTTGCCCTTAAAGCTTCCTACCAAAGCTATGAATCTCGAAAAGGTAAATTTATCCGAAACTTGAAAAAAAAAGTAGCATTCCACATAATCAAGAGTCCTCCCGCCGAACTAGTGGCATGAGAAATCACGAATTCAATGGAATTAGCATTTCAGAACCTTCTGATTGTATTACCACTTAAAGATTCCAACTTCGTCTCTTGAATAAACACAAATTTAGGCTTCTTTTTCTGAATCACCCCCTGACTGATCTCATCTTCTCTCTTCTGCGAAGACCCCTAATGTTCCACGCAATGACTGTAAAATCCATAGAAATAGAGCAAAAAAAAAAAACCCAGAACAAAGAAACTCAACAACCCTTCTTCACAATCTCTTCAAATTCACATACCTTTCTGATGACTTCTTCTTTGCCCCCTTTAAAGGTAATTTCCAGCAAATTGCAAATTTTCCAGACTGATTCTGCCTCTAGACCTATGGCTGATTCTATCTCATTAAAGTTTAAACTGTGTGGAGAATTGTCTAGCTCACAGGACCTTCCATCGAGGGACTTACGTATGAATTTCCTAACCCTTCTTCTAGTGCATGCTATGAACAAACCTTTTGGCACCGATACATTCGACATCTCCAGCTGATTCTGTTGGATTTCAATAGAACCAAAGGTCGCAGCTCTCACCTGAATCCCTTATCAACCCCTCAAAACTATCCGGAACTACATCAATAGAATCTGCCAGAAAAACCTATGAAGAAAGATTAATAGATGGATCTAACCAAAAATTGTAGTCTGAGAATTTGTTTCCCTCTACAACCTTATCTCCAGTTACAGTTGCATTTGAAACATAAGGAATTTTTGCATCACTCTCTATCGGGTCTACCTCGCACGAATTTTGCAAAACCGCAGCAGACCCATTATCAGGCCTAAATGGATTACTCTAAATATCATCCCTCAGACCCACATTGATAATATCCTCATTACAAGCCACATCATCGATGATCTGGCAAGATGCCCGACATCCCTGGTTGCCACCACCTACCTTAGAGTGAACCTCATTTATCCCATCACTAATTATGGGGAGTTAGTGCCAACATTTAGACCCTCGTTGGAAGAGCCCTTAAACTCTTGGGCTCAAGGAAAATCATCCAAAGCGTCCCTTCCACTGTTCTGATCCAGTACTGGCTCTGAGGCAAATTTTCTGACAGCATAACCTTCGTTGTTATTCTCAAATTTTTGCAATAATGATTCATCCCATACATCTGCAAATTTTACCTCCGAATCACGATAATCTATGTTAACCCTTTCTTGATCAAAGCTTCCCTGTTGCACTTTAATCACATATGGAATGCCCATGAAAGATACCTTAATGATTTTTGGTAAATTTGATTGACTAGCAATCCTAATGGTAATCTTGGCAACGTCTAACCAAACTTTTTTCAACGTTTATTCTTTAACCCCCACAAAGGTTCCCCACCGATTGCCCAATACCCTAAAGAAACTCTCATGCCAGCAAAGGAGTGGAACTCCATATAGAGAAACTGAGTAGAAATATTATGGAATACCATTTACTAGCAACGAACCAATATAATCAAAAGCTTCTCTCTTCTTTCTCCATACCTCTTCCATATCCAGCATTGACTTGAAAATAACCACATAAGAATCATTTTTACCTCCCCATTTTACTACGTTGACATCGATTTCATCGCTTAAAAGGGCCCTTTGGGCAAATTCATATTCAAACCTCTCTTTGATGACTCCTGCCATACGGCGTTTCAACCATACAGTGTCTTCCATCGGAATTCAAAAATCTAAAATGTTCTTCGCATTACCTATATTGACTTCATCATTCTTCTCCTTAACCGGGCTTGTTGCGATATCTTTATCTTTCTCCCCTTGCTTTGGATTGCTTAATAAGGCATCCCTATATGTTCGCAACATATTTCCAATCATTTTTTCATTCCCAGGTGACTTCGGATCGGACACAAACCTGGGTCCTCCCATATATCTTTTTTTTTTCCGCATGCACACTTTCCTTTCTACGCTCATGGTACACACTATCAGTCCTAATCTTTGAGAATCTGGCTTGAGAAGTGCTAACCACCATGCCGCTAATACAAGTCTTGTCCAGTTTAACAATAACCCTATCCATCTCTTCACAGCTAGCCATGGTCACAAAAGCAAATATTCCCTCCTTATACTTTGGCTTCCTATTGACATTCGAAATAAAAACTCTGGCTACCTTTTTATAGAAGTTGAAAAGCTCTCTCAAAGTAAAACGTAAAACCCTTCTACTAAGATTATCCACAAAAATTGTCCATTCTTCTTTCAGAGAGTTATATCCCTATGCATCTCTGCTTCGACCGTTCTCTGGTGACCGCTCGCGTCTCTTATCGCACTCTCTTCTCTTGGGCTCTCATTTTTAAAACATCTATATATACAGTTGTGAATTTTTTACAAATATATGATAATGTAAACATAACAGTTGCATATATCGTAATTTCGGATGGTGCTGCTCCTGCTATATAATTATCATTGTTGCGATTGTAAAACGCTATTTAAATCTCTGCCCCTAATAGCAAGTTTTGAGGAAAAAATAAATTTTAAGAGTATGTCAATAATAACAAATATTAAAAAAATTGAGTCCCTAGTAACAAGTATTGAAAAAATTAAATTCTAAGAGTATGTCCATAATAAAAAATATTATGGAAAAATTGGGCTCTTAATAACAAATATGAAAAAAAATTAAATTTTAAGAGTAGACCCCTAATAATAAATAGTAAAAAAATTAAAACAAGTATATTATAACAAATTAGATATTAATAATAAATATTAGGAAAAAAAAATTTAAACTTGACCCTAATAATAAATATTGTAAAATATTTGGGCCTCACTCGTCCTTTTTATTCTTTTATTTTTAATTAAGTTTTAATCTTTCATTACTGTCAAAGTTGTGGGGCTCACTCCATATCTTTACTCATTCAAGAACGTTAATATGCTTGTTGCTCCACTGTTTTCAAAGCCAAAACCCCGAGTAGAAGCTCCTATTGCCTTGAATTAAAACAAAAGAATCATTACTCCTACTTCTTGGGAGCACTTGATTGCAAGGGAGGCTAAAGAGAAAGGCAAAGGAAAAGTTGCCCAGCCTGCATCTGCTGCCAAGACACCCAAAGCAAAATTCTCCACTACATTGTAGGTTGATGTTGTGGTATTACTTTCTCAGCTCTACCAACGCCAAAAAATCCTCCTTCAGAAGTTCCAGCAGATTGAGGAACAAAAGCTGGCATTTTGAAGATATATGAGGGCTAGAGATCATACCATGTGGAAAACTCTCAAAGCGTTGTCCCCCAATCCTTTGCCATCATATCCAGATTTTCCAACCAAACTCTGCAAACAAGAAAGAATTCCAGCCAGTAATTAGCCCAATGTCACGCGAGCCCAACAATTTGATGCCATGCGAGCCCAACAATCTGATGCCACCGTCCTAGTATCGCCTGCCCAAGAAGATTTTACCAAGACCGAGACCCAGCATGTGGACACTGAGTCTGAAGATAAAGTACCTATAAATGATGCCACGACGACCTGCCACCAGTAGCTCTCGCCTCTTCAGCTACCCCTATCGCAGCAGTCACATTTTAGCCATTAAAGGTGATTGATGAGGTCCTGCGAGATGTGAAGGCTTCTATTGTGATGACTGATATTTTGAAGCCACAACTGAAGAGGAAAAAGTCGGTGGCACCAAAATAAGGACGCTCACCAGAAGAAAGACTCATTCATCTCGCCAAGATTATTCCTCAAGGGAGTCTTCATCCCCTTAACTTCTTAGATTCATATTTTTTTATTTTCAGCATGCATTGCATTTGTATATATGTATTTTCATGCATTGAGGATAATGCCTACCTTAGGTTTGGGGTGTGTGTGGTCTCACATTTATTGCCATGACATTCATATTTATGTTTATGTATGCATTATGTTATTGCCATGTAGATATTATAGAACCTTGCATACCAGACGTTAATTTTTTTGCCAATGCTTGATTTAGAATTGATATTTTTATGAAACATATTGCTAGCATAGTTAGAATTAGCCTTAGTTTGCCTCTGTTCGATGAAGAATTAAGAAATCTCTAGACTTAGTAAGAGCCAGTACACTTAAGGACGAGTTTCTTGGAAATTGATCTCTAACTTAGGGAAATTTAGTTTCACTCAAACACATAGTATGCATCTAGTTCCCAAGACAAACTTAAGATTTTTGAAACTGAACTCATAAAAAAATACCAGGGTAAAAGTAAAGAATAGGGCAACAATATTTTGCCAAAGGTTAAAAAAATAGAACACTTCTCTACCTTAGAGATAATACGTAACTTGGGGCTTTGTGGTTTGCTCCATCTTAATCCTTAGGTCAACAAAAACTTTAGGGTATGAGTGTAATGAGTAAGCTTAGTGATGTCGTCTGGATTAACGTGGGGGGTTCGTGGTATGCTCCCTCTTACTTCTTACGCCAAACATCATTATGACGCGAACCTGAAAAATAATGCCAAAAGAAAGAGAAGAAAAAAAGCTATTGGTGAAAAATAAAAAATAATATTGAGTTTAGGTAGTAAAATTGACTAAGGGAGTTGAAGGATACTTAATGTAAACCACCCTCACTTCATGCACACTTCATGACCTTGGGTTAGAGTTATATTTTTGCACTTGAAATGTAATATCCCAAATTTTTGGCTAGTGACTAAAATGAAAAAATTGAAAGTTTTATGGCTAAAGTATAAACTTTGGAAAAGTTTAGGGACTAAATTGTAATCTCCAAAAGTTATATAGTTTAGTCCCATAAATGAATAGTTCACCCCTGAGAATGATGTTTTCGTGTCACCCGAATATTTCATACGGAGTTTGTATTATTGGGTATAAAGCGATAAAGTTCAGAAAATATTCGAATAATTGGATCGAATTAGATATTCAGGATATTTTAAAGGATGATAAGGCAGGGTTAAAAATGTAATACTCTATTGGTAATGGATATAGAATACTGGTTAGGGTGTTACATGAAATTGCTGAGAGCTCTGTTGGCATTACTATTGCGAGATAATTGAGAACAGAATTAGGGCCATATCTTGCTTGCTAGCTTATGTTACTAATTAGAAAAAAATTTCGAGACACTCTTCTTTATAGTTTTTAGTTTTGCATTATTTGAGGACAAATAATGAACTAAGTTTAGGGGTATGTTAACTCCTCAAAAGATGTACTTTCCATGCATATATTTTCATGATATTGCTTTACTTTAGGTATATATTTGTATATTTTGCCAGTAATTTCATGCATATGCATCTAGAAGTTGAGGAATGCATAGTTTTTATTGCTAGTGTGAATGGGTGTTTCCTTGTTGTGGTACACATGTGTTGAGTGATTTAAATGCAACACAAACGGTGGAAGTGAACACATCGCAAGTAATAGTATAGATTAAGATCGTCTCCACATGAATTGATGAAACTTTGACTTTAGCTTCTCGCATTGAAAGAAAATAGAATTGATGGTGATAAATGGTGATAAATATCAAGTAAAATAAACTAAGTATAAAATAAATAAATGAAAATAAGTAATCAATATGAGAGAGTAGGCTGGGTTATCGTGAGTAATGGTGTGATCGCCAGATGAATTGTTGTAGCAAGGAATTTCGTGGCATGTACTTGCCCTTCAATGTTCGGCGGAGTATTCTTCAATGCCTTTGAGTTATCCCTAACTGAAGAACTGATGAATGTGCAAGCCTTGGTGATACATCCATGCGTTAACCTTGGGTGGACAACATCGATCTTTTCACTTTTCTTAGCCGCTGAAATTTGTTCCTTATTCCTAAGACGAATTAGTTTCCACCAACAATTGTTTAAATGGAAACCGTATCCAATCGTTTCGTGAACCTAGTTCTCCCGAGCCTAGATAAATAAATGCTTTCAAGTTCCTTTCCCAAGTTTCCTTGAAGCAAAATTAAGAACCAAGAATAGATAAGCAGTGAATCTTTAGAATTAAACGCCAAAACAAATCATTCGTCTTTACACACCATAAACCTGATAACCCAAGCCAAATAATCTTAGTTCATGGATGGGTTAAAAGAAAAAAATAATGAATAAAACTCAAACATAGGTGGATTGCACGATACAAGATAAAAAGAAATAGAGAAAATGAACTCCTCCAATCTGCATTAATGGTTGTGCGCAAATCCTTATCTTCGGTCTGATCTCTCTCTTGAACGACTCCCTTGATATGTTATTGCGATCTCCTTAAATAGGTGAAGAGAAACAGTTTGAATGCGTATGAAATTCTTGGGATTTGATCTCTAACTGACTTAGCGTTTGAATTTGAATATGGGTAATTATCCTTTTCGTTTGAATTAATTTCTCGAGATAATAGATTTTATCGCGACTTGCCAGGGCATCATTCGACAAGTTGCTCGACAACTCATCCTATACAAAATAAAGCAAAATAGTTGCGATTTCTCCATAAAAACTATAATACCCCAATTTTTAGTTAGTGACTAATTTGCAAAGAATTAAAAGTTGGTAGTTTTAGTTCAGTGACTAAAACGTAAAAATTCAAAGTTTGGTGACAAAAGTGAAAAGTTGAGAAAAGTTTAGGGACCAACATGGTAATTTTCCCAACAATTATTTTTATGACAAAAATGAATAGTTTATCAAACTTTTGGTTGGAATCAGATTTTTGGTACGAGATTTGTGTAAAAAACTACTACCTCTGTCCCACAAAATATGTCCATTATTGACTTTTTAAGTCAATTTTTTAAACTTTGACTATTTATTACTTTAAATGTATTATTGGTAAAAATATGAAAAAAATATGTTTTAAAAAACTTATATCAAGTAGTTTAAAAATATATATTTTATAAAATTTAATTAATTCAAATATTTAAAATAATTGTGGTCAAAGTTAAAAAAATTAACATTTTAAAAGTCAAAACTGGACAAAATTCGTGGGACAGAGGGAGCATAAATGGAAGAAGTTTCGGGAATTAATTCGGATGACTATTCGAACTCGAAAAATTATGAAAATTTTATGGGAGTCTTAGATAGAATAAAAGAAGATGGTGTTAATTTTTGGGATCGTTTTGATTCGATTTGGATTCGATTTTATGTAGTATTTGAGTAATTAGGGGATAATGGCATTTTTCAGAATACCAAGATTCATTAATGGCATTTTGGTCATTTTGCCCTTACTTTTTATATTAAATTGATTATTTGGGATAAAATAAGACAATTGTTGTGATCCTATTTGTTATATCTAAGGGGCAAAATGGTCATTTTACTAGTGATGGAGATTTTTATATTATAAATTAAGATTTAAAATGCCATTTGTCATGTTTATTAATTAAACAAAAGCCTAGAATTGTTCATCTTCTTTCTCTCTTGGTTGAACCATCATACCAAGGTAAGAAAGGATTTTTGATTCAATTTTTATCAAGATTTAGTTGGTTTTTGGATCAAGGCATGAAATAGAAAATTGATCTCCATCAAATTCTCTTTCATTTGGTATATTTTTTGAGTAGTTTCCATGTCTATATGTTGAGTTTGTGGATTAGGGTTTATGAAGAACAAGTTAGATTTTCATGTTTTATGGATTCTTTTGATTAAATGTGATGTTGATTCAAGCTTGCAAATAGTGAAAATTCCATGAATTATGATGTAGGTTGAATTTGGGAAAATGGAAAAATTAGGGGAAACTCTTGCAAAAATTTTATTTGAAGTTGAAATGATGAGTGAAGCTTGAATATGATGTTTAGAAGTTGAATTCATGCTTGAATCAAGTGAGGAATTTTGGCCAAAGTGACCTTTGGTATTCAGCCTACTAGGAGAAAATAAGAGAACATTTTTGGAAAATTCTCCTAAGGTTAGAAATGGTGTAAGAATGATTTTGTAAGTTTTAAAATGTTAATTGGACTAATATGGAAGTTTGTTAAGTGTTGAGAATTAAGTTGTAAATTTTGGAAAGCTTAGGGGTTTGGTTGTTAAGCTTGTTTTTGAAGAGTATTGTGTTGGAAAATTTAGTTAAAGTGATTAGAATGTTGATTTTGAAGTTGTGTTAACTTTGGGGACCAATTTGAAATTTCGGCAAATTCAAAGACTAATGTGTAAAATTTTAAAGTTTGGGTCCTCAAGTGTAAAGAATGAGAAATGTGAGGTTTGGACTTGAAAATGTTGGTTGGGAGTTTAAAAAGAGTCTTTAGGACTAAAATGAATATTTTGGAAAGTTAAAGAATTATTAAGAAATATTATTCCTAATATGTATCAATATTAGAATGATACTAACATGTATTTGAATTGTATATGTTGGTGAAATTGTTGTAGATCACAATCGTAATTCAAACCGGGAGCCGAGCAACTCTAAATGCAAAGAAGTAGTGCAAAAATGAAGTTGGGTTTAAGGGTAAAACTTTCTGGTGAGGCAACAGGTGAGTGCATTTCTACTATTTTATTTGATATGAGAAAGACCTGCGATGAGTCTATCTCGAATGTCAATTCACAAATGATATATTTTCAATGATTTTTTAGAAGAACTATGAATGATTTTCGGGTATGAACTGCCTAATGCACTTTTATATAGTATTGTGAAATGTTAATATCTTCTGATATTTTAAATAAGTGAATGATATATATGGTAGTGAATGTTAAAGCCCATTGTTTGTAGTATGAGATTTCTTGGTATAATTGGCATGCCAATGAAGTGGGAGTATAAATGTTATACTGATGTTGTATAAATATACAACAATTACAAAGTGAAACAGTGACGTCGTGTTCTACAGCTATGACCTAGTGATACAGTGACGTTGTATAAGTTTGCAGCGGTTATTGAGTGATAAAGTGATACAGTGTTTTATTTTGGCACAACAAATTAGTTGTTGCCGCACATGTGCATACTCAATAGTGACTCATATACCATACATTCTCATTTATCTTACATTGGGCTATGATTTAAATAATAGTGAAAAGTGCAAGTGAAAGTGACACAAATATTTGAATAGTGATTTTTAATATGAACTGCCTTATTTACATAAACTATTATTTTTCAATGTTATTTATTGAATTATTAGTTGCCTCACTAAGATTATTCTTAGCGTGTGAATGTTTCACGCGTAGGTAAAGATCGTAAGGAGTAAGGAGCTGTGATAGGAGACATCATCTATTTTGGAAGAGGTACATCATTATCAGTAAGACATCCCTGATGTCCCTTTTTGATATTATTAGTTGGCATGTATCTTATAAATGTTTTGGTTACTCTAATACGGAAATATTGGAAATGGTTGTAATGTTATAAACATGAATATGAATACTTTTAATGGATATTATTAATTAAATATGTTGAAATCGTATTTTATTAGTTAATCGAATGATTTTTAAATTAGGCAGTTTTTAGGTAGTTTTATTATTTATATAAAGGAGAATCGAACTGCCAAGTTGCTGCCTGAATCTAGGTTCAGATCGAACTTAGAAATATTAGTTTTAAATTTTACACGATTAAATATTATTTTGGTTAAAGAGTTAATTGTTTGTATTTTTAAGAAACAAATTTTACCGTTTTTAAATAAGAACCTGTGTGCAAGTGTCATGTGACATCTCTTACTCGTATTCAATGATGGATAGGGGTAAGGGTGTTATATTTAATGGTATCAGAGCTGCAGGTTTAGCCGATTCTCGGTTGAACTTAAAATTGTTTCATGTTGAAAAATGTGTACATGCCACTAGAATATCAATATTACTAATATGATGTTTATGAAATTGATGGATGTCGCTCCTTACTAATGTTGTTATGTGGTTATAGATGTTTGAATCAGGGAGTTCCAAACAAGCTATGGAACGGGAAATGTCCGAAGGAGCCGGTAGTGGTAGTAACAAGATTAATAATAATCTCCCGGCCCAGTCAGGACAAGGAGGAGCACAAGCACAGCAATGGATGCCTGTGCAAGATCAGGAGACTTTTCTTCAGTCATTGGAAGCGATTCCGACACGTTTCCAACCACAAGCTCCCCATGCTCCCCGTATGACAATTGCTAAGGAGTTAAAAAGTTTGGGAGCACCTGAATTTAAAGGAGATTCAGATGAAGGTCTAGTGGCTGCTGATATGTGCTTAAATGATTTAAAGATTATGCTTGATGGATTCCGTTGTTCTGAGACGGATAAATTGGATGAAGCTGTCTCTTTGATGCGAGGTCAAGCTCGATTTTGGTAGACTAATGCCACGATGCACGTTCCTTCCGAGCAAGTGACCTGGCAATTATTTCTGGAGGAATTCAAAAATAAGTATATCGGAGACCAGTTTATCAGAGAAATGAAGCAGCAATTCCTTAGCTTGAAGCAAGGAAACCGGACTATTTATGAATATGAATGTGAATTCAATAAGTTGAGTCGGTTTGCTCTGAGTTGATCATAATGGAGAAAGATTGATGTGATTGGTTTATTGAAGGATTAACTACGAAGTTAAGCGAAATGTTGGTGGCATTGAATTTATCAAACTTTTAGGAAGTTGTGAATCGCTAAGGCAATTGAATGAGTGCAGCCGAAAAGACACGTGAGAACCAAAATGGCAGTCTAACAAGAAATCAGGAACATCTTCTTTTTCATCTAAGAGGGGCAAGGGTTCCGGTTCTCAATATCAGAATAAATATGGACCAGCTATAAATTCTCATAAAGGATAAGGTGCTGGCAAAGGCAAACAATTCCAGACGACTAATTGCGAGGCTGATTTAGTTCTCGGCAGAATGATATTTGTGGCGACGTCACTCGGGCGGTGTCGATTGATGACAGGAGCTTATTTCAAATGTGGAGAAATGGGTTATTTTGTAAGAGGCGCCCACCGATATATGGGGAAAGACTGCTCAAACCGAAAAAGATCAGTAGTGATGTCATCGAGAGGTGAGGAAAAGGTGGACCGAGAAGGCCATCTGAGTCGGCTTTACAAGCGGAAAGGTGCGCCCCAGCTCGAGTTTATAATATACGGACTAATGAGGATCGGGATGACTCAAAAATTATTGCAGGTACATTCTATCTTCATGATAAGCCTGTATTAGTTTTGATTGATCATGGTTCTACGCATTCGTATATTAGCACTAAATTGATTGAATAGAGAAATATTCCATTAGAGTCTATCTCTAGTAATATAGTGGCAACAAACCCATTGGGTCAGAGTGCAAGAGTAAATAGAATATATAGAAATTGTTCGATAAAGGTGCAAGGAACAGGGTTTTCTGACAAACCTAATGGAGTTACCTTTGGAAGAATTTGAAGTGATATTAGGCATGGATTGGTTATCTTTCTACCATGCCAGTGTGGATTGTCGCTTAAAGCGATTAATCTTTGAAAATTCGAAAGGTGAGGAGATAATAGTAGTGGGAGAAAGGATGAATCATTTATCTAATGTGATATCATCAGTTTTGGCGAAGAAGCTGCTATTAGAAGGTTGTCAGGCTTTTCTAGCTAATGTGGTGGATACTCGAACTGTTGGAATTAAGCTGGAAGATATTCCTATTGTTCGAGAATATCCAGTTGTTTTTCCTGATAAGCTACCAGGATTACCTCCAGATCGAGAAGTAGAATTTAAGATAGAGGTGTTACCTGGTACATCACCCATATTGATGGCCCCGTATAGAATGACGCCAACTGAGCTTCGAGAGTTAAAGGAGCAATTACAAGAATTATTGGATCGGGGTTTTATAAGGCCAAGTGTGTCACCTTGGGGTGCACCCATGTTATTTGTGAAAAAGAAAGATGGGTCTATGCGACTATGCATAGATTATTGTCAGTTAAATAAGGTGAAAGTGAAGAATAAGTATCCCCTTCCGAGGATTGATGATCTTTTTGATCAGTTAAAGGGTGCAATTGTGTGTTTTCTAAAATTGATATTCGACCGTATATCATCAATTGAAGATTAAGAAAGAAGACAATCCAAATACCGCTTTCCAAACTCGGTATGGGCACTACGAGTTTGTAGTGATGTCGTTCGAATTAACCAATGCCCCTGCAACATTCATGGATCTGATGAACCGAATATTTTAGCCATATTTGGATCAATTTGTGGTAGTATTTATTGATGATATTTTAGTATGTTCAAAGACGAAATAGAAACACGATGCTTATCTTCGTGTTGTTCTTCAGATCCTTCGAGAAAAGAAACTATATGCCAAGTTATCGAAATGTGAGTTTTGGTTAAAGGAAGTTACTTTTCTCGGTCATGTAGTTTCCGCAGAGGGAATAAGAGTAGATCCTAAGAAAGTACAAGCCATAGTGGAATGGAAAGCTCCGAAGAATGTCCATGAGGTTCAAAGTTTCTTGGGGATTTGGGCTGGTTATTATCGAAGATTTGTAAAGAATTTTTCGATGATTGCCTCCCCTCTAACTAAGCTATTAAGAAAGGATGTGCCATTTGTTTGGACGAATAAGTGTCAAGAAAGCTTTGAAACATTGAAGAGGATTTTAACTGAAGCTCCGGTATTGGTGCAACCAGAATCAGGTAAGGATTTTGTAGTATATAGTGATGCTTCTCATAATGGCTTGGGATGCGTACTCGTGCAAGAAGGAAATGTAGTGGCTTATGCATCTAGACAGCTTAAGACTCATGAGAGGAATTATCCCACCCATGATTTAGAGTTGGCAGCGGTTATTTTTGCTTTAAAGATATGGCGTCATTATCTATATGGAGAACGATATTATATCATACAGATCATAAAAGTTTAAAATACCTACTAACTCAAAAGGATTTAAATTTGAGGAAGAGAAGGTGGATTGAGCTCCTAAAAGATTATGATGTGATTATTGACTACCATCCAGGAAAAGCGAACGTGGTAGCTGATGCCCTCAATAGAAAGACCTTTGCTGCCTTGAGAGCTATGAATGCGAGGTTAGTATTGAAAGAAAATGGTGCTTTGATTGCTGAATTAAGTTTGAGATATGTTTTAGTAGATCGGATAAAGGAGCTTCAGAAAAGAGATATGGAATGTTTCTCAAGATTCAAAAAAGTCAAAAATGGCGAGACTAAAGATTTTGAAGTTAAATCTGATGGATGTTTGTATTACCGAGGAAGAATTGTTATTCCTGAAGATGAAGAGTTAAAGAGAGAACTTCTTTCTAAAGCACATTATAGTCCTTTGACTATGCATCCAAGAGGAAACAAGATGTATCAAGATCTTAAAAGTAGATATTGGTGGCCAGGAAAAAAAAGAGCTATAACTGAGTTTGTTTCCAAATGCCTGGCATGTCAACAAGTGAAAACAGAGCATCAAGTACCTTCTGGTTTGTTGCAAACAATTTCCATTTCTCAGTGGAAGTGGGAACGAGTAACTATGGACTTTGTAACGGGGCTACCTTTGACTCAAAGCAAAAAGGATTCAATTTGGGTGATTGTTGATAGATTGACTAAGTCAGCACATTTCATTCATGTCCGAACTGATTTCTTTATGGACAAATATGCGGAGTTGTATATTAAGGAAATAGTTCGACTTCATGGAGTACCAGTCTCGATTGTCTCTGATAGAGATCCAAGGTTTACCTTCAGATTCTAGAAATCTTTACATAAGGCTATGGGTACTCGACTTAATTTTAGCACGGCTTTTCATCCTCAAACCGAAAGACAATCTGAACGGACTATTCAGATTTTAGAGGATATGTTGAGAGTTTGTGTGATTAAGTTCAAAGGATCATAGGAGAAGTACTTGTCGTTAGCGGAATTCTCTTATAATAATAGCTATCAAGCAAGCATCAAAATGGCACCTTATGAAGCCTTGTATGGAAGAATGTGCAGGACTCCTTTGAATTGGTACGAGTTGAAAGATCGGGACATGTTGGGACCTGATCTAATTAGAGAAGCTAAAGACAAAGTAAAGATCATACAAGATAACCTCAAGATAGCCGCCTTATCGACAAAAGTCATATGCAGATTCAAAGAGGAAAGAAATTGAATTTCAAGTAGGTGATAAAGTGTTTCTCAAAGTATCACATTGGAAAAAGATATTGCGATTTGGACGAAAATGAAAGCCGAGACCCAGATTTATTGGACCGTATAAGATTGTCAAAAGAGTTGGTCTGATGGCTTATCAACTTGCTCTACCCCTGGAAATGGATAAGATTCATAATGTATTTCATGTCTCGATGCTCAAAAAGTATCGATCAGATCCTTCCCACATCATTATTCCGGAAGAAGTACGGATTCAACTAGATTTGACGTATGAGGAGGAACTGATCAAAATCTTAGCCCGTGAGGTCAAGAAATTGAGGAACAAGACAATCCCACTTATTAAAGTTCTTTGATGAAACCATAAAGTGGAAGAAGCAACGTGGGAAAGAGAGAAGAATATGGAAAAACGGTTTCCTCATCTCTTCAAATCAGGTACGTTCTGAAAATTCGATGACAAATTTTCTTAAGGAGAGAATTGTAATACCCCAATTTTTGGTTAGTGACTAATTTGCAAAGAACTAAAAGTTGGTAGTTTTAGTTCAGTGACTAAAATGTAAAAATTTAAAGTTTGGTTACAAAAGTGAAAAGTTGGGAAAAGTTTAGGGACCAACATGGTAATTTTCCTAATAATTTTTTTATGGAAAAAATGAATAGTTTATCCCGGTATAAGAATTTTGGTGGGAATCGAATTTTTGGTATGAGATTTGTGTAAAAAGCTATAAATTGAAGAAGTTTTGTGAATTAATTCGGATGACTATTCGAACTCGAAAAATTATGAAAATTTTATGGGAGTCTTAGATAGACTAAAAGAATATGGTGTTAAGTTTTGGGATCGTTTTGATTCGATTTGGATTCAATTTTATGTAGTATTTGAGTAATTGGGGATAATGGCATTTTCGAATACCAAGATTCATTTTGCCATTACCTTTTTTATATTAAATTGATTATTTTGGATAAAATAAGACAATTGTTGTGATCCTATTGTTTATATATAAGGGGCAAAATGGTCATTTTACTAGTGATGAAGATTTTTATATTATAAATTAAGATTTAAAATGTCATTTGTCATGTTTATTAATTAAACAAAAGCCTAGAATTGTTCATCTTCTTTCTCTCTTGGTTGAACCATCATACCAAGGTAAGAAAGGATTTTTATTCAATTTTTATCAAGATTTAGTTGGTTTTTGGATCAAGGCATGAAATAGAAAATTGATCTCCATCAAATTCTCTTTCATTTGGTATAATTTTTAGTAGTTTTCATGTCTATATATGAGTTTGAGTTTGGATTTATGAAGAACAAGTTGGATTTTCATGTTTTATGGATTCTTTTGATTAAATGTGATGTTGTTTCAAGCTTGCAAATAGTGAAAATTCCATGAATTATGATGTAGGTTGAATTTGGGAAAATGGAAAAATTAGGGAAACTCTTTGCAAAATTTTTATTTGAAGTTGAAATGATGTGTGAAGATTGAATATGGTGTTTAGAAGTTGAATTCATGCTTGAATCAAGTGAGGGATTTTGGCCAAAGTGACATTTGGTATTCAGCCTACTAGGAGAAAATAAGAGAAATTTTTGGAAAATTCTCCTAAGGTTAGAAATGGTGTAAGAATGATTTTGTAAGTTTTAAAATGTTAATTGAACTAATATGGAAGTTTGTAAAGTGTTGAGGATTAAGTTGTAAATTTTGGAAAGCTTAGGGGTTTGGTTGTTAAACTTATTTTTGAAGAGTATTGTGTTGGAAAATTTAGTTAAAGTGATTAGAATGTTGATTTTGAAGTTGTGTTAACTTTGGGGACCAATTTGAAATTTCCGCAAATTCAAAGACTAATGTGTAAAATTTTAAAGTTTGGGTCCTCAAGTGTAAAGAATGAGAAATGTGAGGTTTGGACTTGAAAATGTTGGTTGGGAGTTTAAAAAGAGTCTTTAGGACTAAAATGAATATTTTGGAAAGTTAAAGAATTATTAAGAAATATTATTCCTAATATGTATCAATATTAGAATGATACTAACATGTATTTGAATTGTATATGTTGGTGAAATTGTTGTAGATCACAATCGTAATTCAAACCGGGAGCCGAGCAACTCTAAATGCAAAGAAGTAGTGCAAAAATGAAGTTGGGTTTAAGGGTAAAACTTTCTGGTGAGGCAACTGGTGAGTGCATTTCTACTATTTTATTTGATATGAGAAAGACCTGCGATGAGTCTATCTCGAATGTCAATTCACAAATGATATATTTTCAATGATTTTTAGAAGAACTATGAATGATTTTGGGTATGAACTGCGCCTAATGCACTTTTATATAGTATTGTGAAATGTTAATATCTTCTAATATTTTAAATAAGTGAATGATATATATGGTAGTGAATGTTAAAGCCCATTGTTTGTAGTATGAGATTTCTTGGTATAATTGGCATGCCAATGAGGTGGGAGTATAAATGTTATAGTGATGTTGTATAAATATACAACAATTACAAAGTGAAACAGTGACGCTGTGTTCTACAGTTATGACCTAGTGATATAGTGACGTTGGATAAGTTTACAGCGGTTATTCAGTGATAAAGTGATACAATGTTTTATTTTGGCACAACAAATTAGTTGTTGCCGCACATGTGCATACTCAATAGTGACTCATATACCATACATTCTCATTTATCTTACATTGGGCTATGATTTAAATAATAGTGAAAAGTGCAAATGAAAGTGACAAGAATCTTTGATTAGTGATTTTTTATATGAACTGCCTTATTTACATAAACTATTATTTTTCAATGTTATTTATTGAATTATTAGTTGCCTAACTAAGATTATTCTTAGCGTGTGAATGTTTCACGCGTAGGTAAAGATCGTAAGGAGTAAGGAGCTGTGATAGGAGACATCATCTATTTTGGAAGAGGTACATCATTATCAGTAAGACATCCCCGATGTCCCTTTTTGATATTATTAGTTGGCATGTATCTTATAAATGTTTTGGTTACTCTGATACGAAAATATTGGAAATGGTTGTAATGTTATAAACATGAATATGAATACTTTTAATGGATATTATTAATTAAATATGTTGAAATCGTATTTTATTAGCTAATCGAATGATTTTTAAATTAGGCAGTTTTTAGGCAGTTTTATTATTTATATAAAGGAGAATCGAACTGCCAAGTTGCTGCCTGAATCTAGGTTCAGATCGAACTTAGAAATATTAGTTTTAAATTTTATGTGATTAAATATTATTTTGGTTAAAGAGTTAATTGTTTGTATTTTTAAGAAACAAATTTTACCGTTTTTAAATAAGAACCTGTGTGCAAGTGTCATGTGACATCTCTTACTCGTATTCAATGATGGATAGGGGTAAGGGTGTTATATTTAATGGTATCAGAGCTGCAGGTTTAGCCGATTCTCGGTTGAACTTAAAATTGTTTCATGTTGAAAAAATGTGTACATGCCACTAGAATATCAATATTACTAATATGATGTTTATGAAATTGATGGATGTCGCTCCTTACTAATGTTGTTATGTGGTTATAGATGTTTGAATCAGGGAGTTCCAAACAAGCTATGGAGCGGGAAATGTCAGAAGGAGCAGTAGTGGTAGTAACAAGATTAATAATAATCTCCCGCCCGGTCGGGACAAGGAGGAGCACAAGCACAGCAATGGATGCACATGCAAGATCGGAGACTTTTCTTCAGTCATTGGAAGCGATTCCGACACGTTTCCAACCACAAGCTCCCCATGCTCCCCGTATGACAATTGCTAAGGAGTTAAAAAGTTTGGGAGCACCTGAATTTAAAGGAGATTCAGATGAAGGTCTAGTGGCTGCTGATATGTGCTTAAATGATTTAAAGATTATGCTTGATGGATTCCGTTGTTCTGAGACGGATAAATTGGATGAAGCTGTCTCTTTGATGCGAGGTCAAGCTCGATTTTGGTAGACTAATGCCACGATGCACGTTCCTTCCGAGCAAGTGACCTGGCAATTATTTCTGGAGGAATTCAAAAATAAGTATATCGGAGACCAGTTTATCAGAGAAATGAAGCAGCAATTCCTTAGCTTGAAGCAAGGAAACCAGACTATTTATGAATATGAATGTGAATTCAATAAGTTGAGTCGGTTTGCTACAGAGTTGATCATAATGGAGAAAGATTGATGTGATTGGTTTATTGAAGGATTAACTACGAAGTTAAGCGAAATGTTGGTGGCATTGAATTTATCAAACTTTTAGGAAGTTGTGAATCGCTAAGGCAATTGAATGAGTGCAGCCGAAAAAGACAGCAGAACCAAAATGGCAGTCTAACAAGAAATCAGGAACATCTTCTTTTTCATCTAAGAGGGGCAAGGGTTCCGGTTCTCAATATCAGAATAAATATGGACCAGCTATAAATTCTCATAAAGGATAAGGTGCTGGCAAAGGCAAACAATTCCAGACGACTAATTCTGAGGCTGATTTAGTTCCTCAGCAATGTGATATTTGTGGCAGACGTCACTCGGGCCAGTGTCGATTGATGACAGGAGCTTATTTCAAATGTGGAGAAATGGGTTATTTTGTAAGAGACTGCCCACTGATATATGGGGAAAGACCTGCTCAAACTGAAAGATCTGTAGTGATGTCATCGAGAGGCTGAGGAAAAGGTGGACCGAGAAGGCCATCTGAGTCGGCTTTACAAGCGGAAAGGTGCGCCCCAGCTCGAGTTTATAATATACGGACTAATGAGGATCGGGATGACTCAAAAATTATTGCAGGTACATTCTATCTTCATGATAAGCCTGTATTAGTTTTGATTGATCATGGTTCTACGCATTCGTATATTAGCACTAAATTGATTGAATAGAGAAATATTCCATTAGAGTCTATCTCTAGTAATATAGTGGCAACAAACCCATTGGGTCAGAGTGCAAGAGTAAATAGAATATATAGAAATTGTTCGATAAAGGTGCAAGGAACAGGGTTTTCTGACAAACCTAATGGAGTTACCTTTGGAAGAATTTGAAGTGATATTAGGCATGGATTGGTTATCTTTCTACCATGCGGTGTGGATTGTCGCTAAAGCGATTAATCTTTGAAAATTCGAAAGGTGAGGAGATAATAGTAGTGGGAGAAAGGATGAATCATTTATCTAATGTGATATCATCAGTTTTGGCGAAGAAGCTGCTATTAGAAGGTTGTCAGGCTTTTCTAGCTAATGTGGTGGATACTCGAACTGTTGGAATTAAGCTGGAAGATATTCCTATTGTTCGAGAATATCCAGTTGTTTTTCCTGATAAGCTACCAGGATTACCTCCAGATCGAGAAGTAGAATTTAAGATAGAGGTGTTACCTGGTACATCACCCATATTGATGGCCCCGTATAGAATGACGCCAACTGAGCTTCGAGAGTTAAAGGAGCAATTACAAGAATTATTGGATCGGGGTTTTATAAGGCCAAGTGTGTCACCTTGGGGTGCACCCATGTTATTTGTGAAAAAGAAAGATGGGTCTATGCGACTATGCATAGATTATTGTCAGTTAAATAAGGTGAAAGTGAAGAATAAGTATCCCCTTCCGAGGATTGATGATCTTTTTGATCAGTTAAAGGGTGCAGCTGTGTTTTCTAAAATTGATATTCGATCTGTATATCATCAATTGAAGATTAAGAAAGAAGACAATCCAAATACTGCTTTCCAAACTCGGTATGGGCACTACGAGTTTGTAGTGATGTCGTTCGAATTAACCAATGCCCCTGCAACATTCATGGATCTGATGAACCGAATATTTTAGCCATATTTGGATCAATTTGTGGTAGTATTTATTGATGATATTTTAGTATGTTCAAAGACGAAATAGAAACACGATGCTTATCTTCGTGTTGTTCTTCAGATCCTTCGAGAAAAGAAACTATATGCCAAGTTATCGAAATGTGAGTTTTGGTTAAAGGAAGTTACTTTTCTCGGTCATGTAGTTTCCGCAGAGGGAATAAGAGTAGATCCTAAGAAAGTACAAGCCATAGTGGAATGGAAAGCTCCGAAGAATGTCCATGAGGTTCAAAGTTTCTTGGGACTGGCTGGTTATTATCGAAGATTTGTAAAGAATTTTTCGATGATTGCCTCCCCTCTAACTAAGCTATTAAGAAAGGATGTGCCATTTGTTTGGACGAATAAGTGTCAAGAAAGCTTTGAAACATTGAAGAGGATTTTAACTGAAGCTCCGGTATTGGTGCAACCAGAATCAGGTAAGGATTTTGTAGTATATAGTGATGCTTCTCATAATGGCTTGGGATGCGTACTCGTGCAAGAAGGAAATGTAGTGGCTTATGCATCTAGACAGCTTAAGACTCATGAGAGGAATTATCCCACCCATGATTTAGAGTTGGCAGCGGTTATTTTTGCTTTAAAGATATGGCGTCATTATCTATATGGAGAACGATATTATATCATACAGATCATAAAAGTTTAAAATACCTACTAACTCAAAAGGATTTAAATTTGAGGAAGAGAAGGTGGATTGAGCTCCTAAAAGATTATGATGTGATTATTGACTACCATCCAGGAAAAGCGAACGTGGTAGCTGATGCCCTCAATAGAAAGACCTTTGCTGCCTTGAGAGCTATGAATGCGAGGTTAGTATTGAAAGAAAATGGTGCTTTGATTGCTGAATTAAGTTTGAGATATGTTTTAGTAGATCGGATAAAGGAGCTTCAGAAAAGAGATATGGAATGTTTCTCAAGATTCAAAAAAGTCAAAAATGGCGAGACTAAAGATTTTGAAGTTAAATCTGATGGATGTTTGTATTACCGAGGAAGAATTGTTATTCCTGAAGATGAAGAGTTAAAGAGAGAACTTCTTTCTAAAGCACATTATAGTCCTTTGACTATGCATCCAAGAGGAAACAAGATGTATCAAGATCTTAAAAGTAGATATTGGTGGCCAGGAAAAAAAAGAGCTATAACTGAGTTTGTTTCCAAATGCCTGGCATGTCAACAAGTGAAAACAGAGCATCAAGTACCTTCTGGTTTGTTGCAAACAATTTCCATTTCTCAGTGGAAGTGGGAACGAGTAACTATGGACTTTGTAACGGGGCTACCTTTGACTCAAAGCAAAAAGGATTCAATTTGGGTGATTGTTGATAGATTGACTAAGTCAGCACATTTCATTCATGTCCGAACTGATTTCTTTATGGACAAATATGCGGAGTTGTATATTAAGGAAATAGTTCGACTTCATGGAGTACCAGTCTCGATTGTCTCTGATAGAGATCCAAGGTTTACCTTCAGATTCTAGAAATCTTTACATAAGGCTATGGGTACTCGACTTAATTTAGCACGGCTTTTCATCCTCAAATCGAAAGACAATCGAGGCGGACTATTCAGATTTTAGAGGATATGTTGAGAGTTTGTGTGATTAAGTTCAAAGGATCATAGGAGAAGTACTTGTCGTTAGCGAATTTCTCTTATAATAATAGCTATCAAGCAAGCATCAAAATGGCACCTTATGAAGCCTTGTATGGAAGAATGTGCAGGACTCCTTTGAATTGGTACGAGTTGAAAGATCGGGACATGTTGGGACCTGATCTAATTAGAGAAGCTAAAGACAAAGTAAAGATCATACAAGATAACCTCAAGATAGCCGCCTTATCGACAAAAGTCATATGCAGATTCAAAGAGGAAAGAAATTGAATTTCAAGTAGGTGATAAAGTGTTTCTCAAAGTATCACATTGGAAAAAGATATTGCGATTTGGACGAAAATGAAAGCCGAGACCCAGATTTATTGGACCGTATAAGATTGTCAAAAGAGTTGGTCTGATGGCTTATCAACTTGCTCTACCCCTGGAAATGGATAAGATTCATAATGTATTTCATGTCTCGATGCTCAAAAAGTATCGATCAGATCCTTCCCACATCATTATTCCGGAAGAAGTACGGATTCAACTAGATTTGACGTATGAGGAGGAACTGATCAAAATCTTAGCCCGTGAGGTCAAGAAATTGAGGAACAAGACAATCCCACTTATTAAAGTTCTTTGACGAAACCATAAAGTGGAAGAAGCAACGTGGGAAAGAGAGAAGAATATGGAAAAACGGTTTCCTCATCTCTTCAAATCAGGTACGTTCTGAAAATTCGATGACAAATTTTCTTAAGGAGAGAATTGTAATACCCCAATTTTTGGTTAGTGACTAATTTGCAAAGAACTAAAAGTTGGTAGTTTTAGTTCAGTGACTAAAATGTAAAAATTTAAAGTTTGGTTACAAAAGTGAAAAGTTGGGAAAAGTTTAGGGACCAACATGGTAATTTTCCTAATAATTTTTTTATGGAAAAAATGAATAGTTTATCCCGGTATAAGAATTTTGGTGGGAATCGAATTTTTGGTATGAGATTTGTGTAAAAAGCTATAAATTGAAGAAGTTTCAGGAATTAATTCGGATGACTATTCGAACTCAGAAAATTATGAAAATTTTATGGGAGTCTTAGATAGACTAAAAGAATATGGTGTTAAGTTTTGGGATCGTTTTGATTCGATTTGGATTCAATTTTATGCAGTATTTGAGTAATTGGGGGATAATGGCATTTTCGTCATTTTGCCATTACTTTTTATATTAAATTGATTATTTTGGATAAAATAAGACAAGTGTTGTGATCCTATTGTTTATATATAAGGGGCAAAATGGTCATTTTACTAGTGATGAAGATTTTTATATTATAAATTAAGATTTAAAATGTCATTTGTCATGTTTATTAATTAAACAAAAGCCTAGAATTGTTCATCTTCTTTCTCTCTTGGCCGAACCATCATACCAAGGTAAGAAAGGATTTTTTATTCAATTTTTATCAAGATTTAGTTGGTTTTTGGATCAAGGCATGAAATAGAAAAACGATCTCCATCCAATTCTCTTTCATTTGGTATAATTTTTTAGTAGTTTTCATGTCTATATGTTGAGTTTGGATTTATGAAGAACAAGTTGGATTTTCATGTTTTATGGATTCTTTTGATTAAATGTGATGTTGTTTCAAGCTTGCAAATAGTGAAAATTCCATGAATTATGATGTAGGTTGAATTTGGGAAAATGGAAAAATTAGGGGAAACTCTTGCAAAATTTTTATTTGAAGTAGAAATGATGTGTGAAGATTGAATATGGTGTTTAGAAGTTGAATTCATGCTTGAACCAAGTGAGGGATTTTGGCCAAAGTGACATTTGGTATTCGGCCTACTAGGAGAAAATAAGAGAAATTTTTTGGAAAATTCTCCTAAGGTTAGAAATGGTGTAAGGATGATTTTGTAAGTTTTAAAATGTTAATTGAACTAATATGGAAGTTTGTAAAGTGTTGAGGATTAAGTTGTAAATTTTGGAAAGCTTAGGGGTTTGGTTGTTAAACTTATTTTTGAAGAGTATTGTGTTGGAAAATTTAGTTAAAGTGATTAGAAGGTTGATTTTGAAGTTGTGTTAACTTTGGGGACCAATTTGAAATTTCCGCAAATTCAAAGACTAGCGTGTAAAATTTTAAAGTTTGGGTCCTCAAGTGTAAAGAATGAGAAATGTGAGGTTTGGACTTGAAAATGTTGGTTGGAAGTTTAAAAAGAGTCTTTAGACTAAAATGAATATATTGGAAAGTTAAAGAATTATTAGGAAATATTATTCCTAATATGTATCAATATTAGAATGATACTAACATGTACTTTGAATTGTATATGTTGGTGAAATTGTTGTAGATCACAATCGTAATTCAAACCAGGAGCCGAGCAACTCTAAAGGCAAAGAAGTAGTGCAAAAGTGAAGTTGGGTTTAAGGGTAAAACTTTCTAGTGAGGCAACAGGTGAGTGCATTTCTACTATTTTATTTGATATGAGAAAGACCTGCGATGAGTCTATCTCGAATGTCAATTCACAAATGATATATTTTCAATGATTTTTTAGAAGAACTATGAATGATTTTCGGGTATGAACTGCCCAATGCACTTTTATATAATATTGTGAAATGTTAATATCTTCTAATATTTTAAATAAGTGAATGATATATATGGTGGTGAATGTTAAAGCCCATTGTTTGCATTGTGAGATTTCTAGGTATAATTGGCATGCCAATGAGGTGGGAGTATAAATGTTATAGTGATGTTGTATAAATATACAACAATTACAAAGTGAAACAGTGACGCTGTGTTCTACAGTTATGACCTAGTGATATAGTGACGTTGGATAAGTTTACAGCGGTTATTCAGTGATAAAGTGATACAATGTTTTATTTTGGCACAACAAATTAGTTGTTGCCGCACATGTGCATACTCAATAGTGACTCGCATACCATACATTCTCATTTATCTTACATTGGGCTATGATTTAAATAATAGTGAAAAGTGCAAGTGAAAGTGACACAAATCTTTGAATAGTGATTTTTAATATGAACTGCCTTATTTACATAAACTATTATTTTTCAATGTTAT
Organism: Hibiscus mutabilis; assembly: GCA_019671005.1. Taxonomy (NCBI): domain Eukaryota; kingdom Viridiplantae; phylum Streptophyta; class Magnoliopsida; order Malvales; family Malvaceae; genus Hibiscus; species Hibiscus mutabilis. The sequence continues at coordinate 52,611,094 of CM033722.1, read as the reverse complement.
TTATTGAATTATTAGTTGCCTCACTAATATTATTCTTAGCGTGTGAATGTTTCACGCGTAGGTAAAGATCGTAAGGAGTAAGGAGCTGTGATATGAGACATCATCTATTTTGGAAGAGGTACATCATTATCAGTAAGACATCCCCGATGTCCCTTTTTGATATTATTAGTTGGCATGTATCTTATAAATGTTTTGGTTACTCAGATACGAAAATATTGGAAATGGTTGTAATGTTATAAACATGAATATGAATACTTTTAATGGATATTATTAATTAAATATGTTGAAATCGTATTTTATTAGTTAATCGAATGATTTTTAAATTAGGCAATTTTTAGGCAGTTTTATTATTTATATAGAGGAGAATCGAACTGCCAAGTTGCTGCCTGAATCTAGGTTCAGATCGAACTTAGAAATATTAGTTTTAAATTTTACGCGATTAAACATTATTTTGGTTAAATAGTTAATTGTTTGTATTTTTAAGAAACAAATTTTACCGATTTTAAAATAAGTACCAGTGTACAAGTGTCATGTGACATCTCTAACTCGTATTCAATGATGAATATGGGTAAGGGGTGTTACAAAAACTATCAAAACATAAGGTCAAGCTCAATAGACTGAGAAACTATGAAACTATGCATGAATGGCTAAGAATGCAACTAAAATGAGTCTAAGTCTAACAATAATATGCGTAAAAGGTAGAAAATATCATATTTTTCACACTTAACAACAGGTACAATATGATTTCATAGAGTGGATGCAGGAGAAAAATGCCAAATTTTGTTGGCAAAAGAAGGAAGGTCGATGCCCAAAAAAATAGCACCGAGTCAGAGCTAGGTCAGCCCTAATTCGATGAAGTGGGAACGAGCCGTTTCTAAAAATTTTGACACCAAACACTCAGGGTTTTACCCTAATTAGGGCTCAGCCTGCGCCTATATAAAGGAGTTTAAGAATGAGCTGCATGCAAGCTGGAGCTGGGAGAAAAAAGAGAAGGGTAGAAACAATCAAAGGTTCGATTGGGTAGTTTTGCCGAGAGCTTCGGATTCATTGAGGGGCTTCATTGAAAGATCTCCTTCTTTAGTTTCATTTCTCTTGAAAATATTTATGGTTTTGTGAGGATAATTAAAAACGATGGTTTATTGTTGATTTCCCCAGCCATGAACTAATCTTTTAATTTGGCTAGGAGTTTTGCGATGAACGCCAAGTGTTTTTAGTTTTTAGTAATTGAATGCTTTGGCTTTGGTGTCTATTTTGCATGTGCTTATTGTTAACATATTTTATGCCGCACGACAGTCGATATTGAATGCTTTTTATCCCCTAATATCTTAGCAGACTTAGGAGATAAGGATTAATTGCCAAATACTAAAAAGAAAAACTTCTACAAAAGAGATTCAAGTAGATGAAACTTACACTTGAAGTAAATCTACCCCATAGGAATATAGGTTGATTCTTCATCGAGTTGATTACTTGAAAACTCACGATAGACATATAGGTTTTGAGAGTAGTTAACTTAAGGTATTGCCATCGACAGAGGCAATACTACTTTAAAATCTCCTTAGCAATAGAACTAAGGTTTAATGTTACTAATCATTGTCTTTACTAGGGTGAAATCTAAACTTCATTGTCAAGCATTCCAATCATCATTACATCATGTGTTTGTCAATCTACCTAGATCTTCACTTCAATTTACTTTATCACTTAAATTTATTTAGTTAAACTCTCAATCAATTGTCATCATCTTTATTCTAAACTTCACAAGTATTTATCATGACATTTAATTCCTGGAAAACCTTGTGGATACGATACTTTTCTCACTACTGTATTACTTGCTGACCGTGTACACTTGCACGTAAAAATATAAATCTTGGCATTATGTACTTAAACAATTACACAGAATCCTCATTCTTTTGCCAAGCGTTATTTCGTCAACAGCGGGAGCTCCTATTTCCTTGGCCCAGGGATGACTCTACCTCCATATATGAGAGAAACGAACAATTCACCATCAACATAGAAAACACAAAAGAGTACAAATACATTATATCCCATTTATCCCAAAACTCGATATATATTCAGAACCCGGTGTATCTAAAACACTCTTCCCAATGTCCTGACAATTCCCATCTCCACAACATAGCTACTATAGTTACAGAAATCCTAAAAGTGGTTACATCTCTCTAGAATAATTCTCTCTCATAATTCTAAAGGTTAAGACCCACTCTATATTTAAATATTTAGGTATTAAATAAACCTAATTACCAAGTATTCTTCCACCACTAGAATTAGAATAAAATCCAACTTAATTACCAATTTGAATTTATGTCAATATCTAATAGTAACTTTTAAAAAATATTTAAAATCTGATATTGAAAAATATAAGTGCATATTCACTTGGTAAAAAACTGCATGGTTTTTATTGGTTGAGACCATAACTGATGTAGTGAGGATGTTCATAATATAATTTTCGGAAAAAATCCACAAGAATAAAAACAGTCAAGATAATGGAAAAAAACCCAGAGTTTAGTATGTTTTTTTGAACCGATTTAGCTGCATTTTTTTTTTGTTGAGTTTAGTAGTTCAAACGGTTCCTTGCCAAATAGTCAACGGTTGGCCACCGAACGGGCGTATGCCCACCATTTTTAACGCTCAAACGAGTGTTTCTAATTCTTTTATTATATTTCAAATTGCATTTTGATCTTTCGCTGAAAAAATGAGTACACTAACTATTTGAAATATGTAAGGACCAACTTACTTTTAGTAAAGAAATCAAAATACTACGGTACAAAATTATTGATAATTAGCATATACATGTTAATTTTTCATCGTGTTTAATATTTTTTGGTATAGTTCATATCTATTTTACGGTTCATATTCATAATTTATAGCACTCTATCTCAACAATCTCTCTCAACAATATCGTTTCTAAGGTTAGAACCTAAATTCTTTCCTCGAAAGTGCAATGTACACCCAACACTTAACAGGTAAAACTTGAAATGTACGTCCAACCACTAGTATTTTAGTATACTGATAAATTCATATAAATTTTCCCGGATAATTGTAGAACAAAAGGAGTTGTGGTGATCAAGAAAATCAACAAATTTCACGAGAAAATCGAGGAAAATTTTCAACAGATGTTAACATAAATGAGGAAATGGATGAACACACAATGTCGACACATAAACACATAGAAAGACCGGGAGAAGAAGACAATCCAGTGCATGTATTCTTCACACTCAACCATGGAGATGGAAGAGGACCACTCTGCTTTCAAAAGCAACGCAACTTATGTATGTATGTAGATTAGACGAGGACCACTCTGCTTTAACAAAAAACAATGTATGCATGTATGTATATAGGTATGCAGTGCCGTCCCTGGGCATGGGCAGAAGGGGCGCCCGCCTAAAGCCCCATTTTTTTATAATATTCGATATTAAGATTTATTTTTTAATATTTACTATTATGGATTTATTCTTAAAATTTAGTTATTTAACATTTATTACTATGACTAAAGTTTTCGTAATATTTGTTATTAGGGCCTACTCTTAAAATTTAATTTTTTTCAATATTTGTTATAAGGGGTCTAATTTTTTTAATAATTATTATTTAGGGCCTATTTTTCCCGATATTTATTATTAGTGACATACTCTTAATTTTTTCAATACTTGTTATTAGACCCGATTTTTTTCCAATACTTACAATTAGGGGCCCAATTCCCCATATTTGTTATTAGAGACATTCTCTTAAAATTTAATTTTTTAATATTTGTTATTAAGAGTCCAATAAGGACAATTTTTTTTCTCAATATTTGTTATTAAGAATATACTCTTAAAATTTAAATTTTTTTAATATTTGTTATTAAAAACCTATTTTTTAATACTTGTTATTAAGAGTCTATTTTTAAAACTCATTTTTTAATATTTATTATCAGGGCCTAATTTTTTTCTAATACTTTTAAAATTCAACTTTTAATATTTATTATTAAGGGCCTAATTTTTAAATTCACCTTGGGCCACTAAAATCTCATAAACGATTCTATATGTATATATGCATGCCTGCCAACTGATTGCACTTTGGACCCTAATCAGACATTTTCAAGGGAAACAAGCATCTACAGTTTTTTTACATCAAACAATTGGATAAGAAATTCATAGGCATCACTGTCATGATACATGCAAGGATCAACTGAAGAGATGTTGCGACTTGCAAAAGTGCTTGCTACATAGCAAATACAACTGAACCAAACCATATTTCTTCCGGCAATGATCGCCGGAAATATTTCTGGCTTGATAAAACCGAATCGATTAGTTTTTCCTCAGGGAGTCTATTTTCACGTCTGCAGGTTCACAATTTCCATCTTATTCTTGACACCAGACCCTCCCTCGCCGCCACTTCGGCGTTGACGATCCATAAACACAAATATGTCGATTGAGTGCCCAAAACAAAGATTATTTCTCTTGGGCAATACATGCAGCACAAGTTCTTTGAACCGAATGTGACTAAACCTTCGGTCAGCAGATTAAAAGGTAATGACAAACATAGAGAGATACCATAATCTTTACGTTGCTTTCTGGCCGTGCTTTGAATCATCATAAACACGGCACCTTACCCGTGATTAGAAAACATAAAATGTGAAATGTTTCAGTCTAGCCATGAAGATGAAGGCTGCCGACTTCAGGTAAACTGTATGCGTAAAATCATCCTATCCGGTCTCTCGTGGCACTTTGCGAGTTCTAGCTGACAACAATCCGAGCAAAGGTACTCCAGACTAAATGTTTCCTCATACTCGCTGTCATTTATGCACCGACCACACTGAAGACAGCGTAATATGCAAAGACTGCATGCCCTGCATAACTGAGCAGTATGGTCTTTCCTCTGGCAGCCCTCTGCAGGACAATCATAAAGAAGCATCATGTTCTGGCATCTTGGGCACATTTCGATATCAATGGCGCGATCATCTTCACTAGAGAGATACAGATTTCTCCGATTATAAAAATGTGGCTTGTGAACAATCTGCTGAATCTGGTTGTCTATGCCCAACAAGAACCTCAGCTCTTCAAAATGATCCACTGTCACGCCGAAAAGCCCACCGACCCTCAAATGCTTCACCCCTTGTGTGCCCATAGACTTCAAAGCCTTTAGGCAACTCAAAATACCCTCGATACTTAGCCTTGTACATCCAGGTACACTCAGCTACAAGGAGAAAAGAGAACATATGAATCCAAATATAAAACTGTAGAAAGATATATTAACTGTTTGTCTCAAAGAAAAGTAAGACAGTTAAATTTCTCATTGAAAGATGTTTAGGTTTTCCATGCAATAAAAAATATCCGTCGAAACAAATTTCCTATGTTTTTGCCAACAAGACATGTTAACCAAACAGAAGATAAAACATTCAAATTTAACAAAGATGACAGTAACATGGATCAATTCAGAAAATGAATTGGATCTACACATATATGTTGTTTGAGGAGGAAAAAAAATGCAAAATAACTCACCAGTAATCCTCCTTTCTATCTCTATTAAAAGGGAAACTATTTCTAGGTTCGAGATATTCAAATATGATGAGTACACGCATATAATCCTTGTGGATATGTCTAGAGGCTTATTATGTTTTAGTCTTTAACTGAGTTCATAAATTTTATAAACGCAATCTCATGCAAACAATTAATTTCGGTACAATAAATCAAAATCAGAGAGTAGATAACAGTTCCACTCAGCCAAAATATAACAGTATGTCATATTACAACACGAAAACATCTTCAGTCATGTTCCAAATAATAAAGTCTCATACATGATATGGTTAACTCAGATGCAGACAAACAAATTCAAGCAAAATGGCATGATCAAGTACACCTACAACTAAGCACACCAATACAATGCAAGATTAGAAACCGATACAAGAATCAAAATCTCAAAGCAACAAGCTAACCTTTATTAGCTTTGGATTATTTTCAACCACGCGCATAAGGCCATCATCACTAATCCTTTTGCAATCTACCAGGCTCAAACATTGCAAGCTACCCTGAGCCCTATTAGTTAATTGTAAAAGAGCATCATCAGTAAGCTTCTCGTTTAATGACTGATCAATGTGAATACTCCTCCATAGAAGAGGATCATTCTGAACTATATTTCTTAGGGACGTGCAAGCATTTTCAACCACTAAAAGATCCCGCACACCCAGATAACCAAGGGCCAAAATCAGAGCTTCGTGAGGAGCTTCTCCGGGGACTTGAGAACAAGCCTCACAATCCCGAGATTCTTCTTTTTCCCGGTCAACAGAAATCATGTCTTCATTCCCAGAATACAAAACTTCCACCACATTACAATCCAATCCAAGAGCAGCACAACAAGACACATCCCCTCCTTCCTGTACCTTAGAACACCCACCAAACTGACCAGAGACACAACCTTTACACTCGAACCCCATGCTTCCAGGGAATGTTTGGAACCACGTGGTATTGTTCCAAATCATGTTCAATCCAGCAAACTGATAACTCCCATCACCAGTCCCCATCTCATCTCCAACATAGCAACCATACTCAAATTCCAAGTCCCCAAGCCAACCAGTAATTGCGTTGAAAGTAGTGCTCATATCCATTCCAAAAGGATCCGACGGCAAAAGGTCGACTATATCATTAGAAACAGACTCCCGAGGACCACATCGAGCATTGACCTTATCCCTTCCATAAACAATGCAACCTTCAATTTCATGATTCGAACGACAAGGTTTCATACACCCATCTTCAGTCAAATTAGCAGGAAAGACCGGCCAAAGGGAAAAATTCAATGCCATTTTTTATATACAACCAATTATCCGATCTTCCCTCCCTCAATCATAATTTTAACCAAAAAACCTAAATATCATTTTTTTTCAATGCAAACCCTAAATACCTACCTTCTTACTATTTCTCTCTTTTGGGGGAGGGTTCGGTGATCAGCTAAAAAGAAATTAAATGAATTAAAAAAAAACCCTCGATTTTGGATGACAAACTAAAACATCGCACCAAAAATTCACGGAGTTTTTCTTCTTCTTAAGCTTGCCTAAATATCAATCCGTAAAAGGGGAAACACAAAAAAGGGCGGGATAATCAAACTTCTCTATCTATTCACAGAAAAACAATCAATCCAATTTCCTAATCAAAATTTTTATCCATGTATATTTTTAAATCCCTCAAAAACACTAAACCTAACCAAAACTAGGGTTTGCTACGAATCAAACAGGACAAATGAACTTTCTTTTTTTAAAAAAAAGGATCAAAGTGGAAGAACCTGGATTGAGAGATAATCAAACCCTCATTAAGATTAAAGATTACCAGGAAAAAACAAAAGATTCCCTAATTTCACTCCCGCGAAACGCAATCGACAGATATTTTTGACAAATTCTCCAAATTTGGCAAAAGAGAAATCGTTTTTCTTCGGATTGGTGGCGGTTGAGAAACCGGGAAATTCGAACCAACACAAACGATCAAGGATGAAAAGATTTGTTTTTGTTTTTTATTTTTTTCTGTGGAGAGCGAGAAAATAAAAATAGAAATAAAAGAGAGAGAAGAGAGAAAAGGGCATGTTTTTTAGGAGAAAGAGGAAGGGAAATGGCCTAAATCAACACGTGTCATAAAAATGAAAATTATTTTATTTTATTTAATGTTTTAGTATATCACAAATAAGTTTTTAAATTATACCAACACTTTTTCAAGTATTTTTCTTTGTTAAAGTCGGAGCACCCATTCCTGAGTTTTTTTTAGGTAGATTAGGATTACAATTTGAAAAAAAAGGTATACCACATTTTTATTTAAATACCTAAATTAATCTTTCGTTAAAGTAGGTATTTAAAATAATATTTTTTTTTATCAAAATAGGTTTTTAAAATATTTTTTAATCAATATCACATATCAACTTGTAGGAACCTAATAAAAAAATATGCATACTTCATGTACTTATTTGACCAAAAAGTATACTTTAAGTATCTATTTTGATTATAAAAAATACTACGTTAAGTACTTAGATAAAAATAATGATATACTTTAGATACTTATTTGTGATATAAGCTTTATTTAATTTTGGTCTAACTATGACTAATTACTTAGTTTTTGAAATTTATTCATTTTGATTTTAATTTATGTAATTTAATCCTCCCATTTATTAGAAAAACATGAGATTGTTTCACTAAAATGGTGATTAATAAACTAATTACTAGTTAATTCAACACGAACTTAAGTAGTGTTAAGGGTTTGAATTTTTGGCGTTTTAAATAAAGAAAACTGAGCTAACAAATTAGTCTTTATCGATATGAGATATGAGATAGTCGACCAATATCGATATTGATAATTGAGTTAATTGCATTAAACATCCCCAAACTATAATCCTCGTTTAAAATCGATCCATAAACTTCTGAATGTTCAATCTCATCCCTAAACTATGGTTCTATTCTAAATTGGTCCCTCAAAGTTTTAGATATTCAGGTTCCATCCCCAAACTACAACCCTTAATCTAAATTGGTTCCTAAAGTTTTTAAGGTTTCAATTTCATCATCAATTTATCGTTTATGTCACACCATATTACTACATAATACTTATTAGTGTTTACATGACAATTACTAAATTTTATAATTATTTTGTTAACATGAGATATTATTAGCTTATACTGATAATTTGAGGATAAAATTATAAATTTCAAAAGTTTATGGCCAATTTAGAATGATGGTCATAGTTTGAGGATGAAATTGTAATGTTCAGAAGTTTGAGTTTAGAATGAGAGTCATAGTCTGAGGATGAAATTGTAATGTTTAGAAGTTTAAGGGCTAATTTGAAATGAAGGTCTTAGTTTAGGGATATGTGGTGGAATTAGCTCTTGATAATTATATAAAAACAACTTTTAGAAAATTATTTTTAAAATAATAAATTTTAGGGTAAGCTATTGTAATGATAATTGCGCTTCGTAAGTGTTTACTTTTACTCATCGAATTTTAAAAAATAGCGTTCTAGTTACTTATGTTGTCATTTTTATAACGTTTTGATCACGTACGTTATTGTTTTATAACTTTTGGCCACTAGACATTAAATGTCGCTAGTTTGATGACATGACATATTAGTAAAAAATATTAATTTTTAATTTAACTCATAAATTTTAGATAAACATCAATTTATAAACTTTAGACAAAATATTAATTTAATCCTTAAATTCAACCAAAGCCACGCTCACAGCCGGAGTTGGCATGGAAGTAATATATGCGCTTACGGGATCACGTCTTTTGTGATTTTTTAGGAAAAATTACATATTTAGTACCCTAATTATGCCCGTGTTATTGTTTTGATACCTCAACTATTATTTTTGGTAAAATGGTACTTAACGTTAGTTTTTGTTCTATTTTGGTACTTCCATCGTTTAAAATTAACGGAAATGGTGATGTGGCTTGGGTTAATAATAATTTTAGTCCAAAAAACTTATACAATCCACCAATTTAGTCTGAAATTCTATCAATTTAAATATTATCTTAATTTTAGGATTAAAATTGTAAATTCCTCATTTTTCTTCTTCTTCTTCTTCCAGTTGAACGCTTTTTTGGGTTTTGGAGTTTAAAAAAACATGATAGGGACAATCAAAATTTTAAGATTTAGGGATCAATGGGGACTAAGGCGGGGTCCATTGGAGAACCCAAACTCCATGATCGGGATACCAGCGAGAATATGAGGGGTGGGAAAATGATGAGATAAAATTCTAGTAAAATTAAGATGATATTTTAAATTGATGAATTTTAGACTAAATTGATAATATATAAGTGTTTTGGACTAAAACTGTAATTATATCAAGACACATTATCATATCTGATAGTTTATAACGGTCAAGTATTAAAACAGAACAAAAACAGGACGTTAGGCATCATTTTGCCAAAAATAATAATTGAAGTATTAAAACAGTAATACATGCATAGTTGGAGTACTAAATATGTAGTTTTCTCTTTTTTTAATGAAGTCATCTACTTTTCTTGTTCTGATTTATTCTGTCATTACTGGTGTTGAAATAATAACAACATATGATCCAAACACGGGAGTTTGTCATGAATACTCCTTGTGAATCAGCTCATAAATATTGGATTGGCGGGGCAGCCGATGTATACCCGTCTTAGAACTAATACAGTTTCTCTATGCTTTATTAAGATTCATTTACATACGATAAATTTTCATTGAACTGTTTCGTGTATATTATCACGTTTGAAAAGAAACAAGAATATTATTTTTTTATTAAAAAAGTTTTAATATATAAAACCGACAACGATATATATCTTATCAGACATGTTTTTTGAAAAATGGTTATGATTATGTGGCCGGTGGTAGCATTTTGACTGTCCAACTTCGCTGAGCGTCCCAAATGGATAGCCAAGGTGAACAACAGTGACAGTGACCCATTACGAGGGCAAAGACTTGCGACGATAGCGTGTTGAGTGGGAAAAAATGTCACGTATTGAAAGAGACAAGACATTAATTTTACATCAAAAAAATATATGTTACACTATACATCCTATTAAACATATTTTTTAAGAAAAGGATAATAAACTCGTGACAATATTCTATCCTTATGCATACTTGATGTTGCTTTGTCTTTCTAGCATGCAACACACTTTTATTTTCACACGTTTCTAGCATATTTTTATTCATGTGTTAAACCGATGCAATTAATTCTAGGTAACATAAGAGTGGCATCGCTTCTTCCATTCTGGATCAAGGGTTGTTTCGCAACGACGAAGTTGGTAGGATTCGAGTGTAAATCTGATATTTTATTTAAAGTTGTGTTATTTAAAGTTTTGGGTTAAATAAATATATTGTCTAATATTTAAGGGTTAAATTAAAAAATAATCCATTTACTAACGTGCCACATCATCAAACTAGCAATATTTAACGTATCAGTGACAAAAATGTTATAAAACGGTAATGTAAATAATCAAAATATTATAAACCGATAACATAAATGACTAAAATGTCACTTTTTTAAATTTGGTGAACAAAAATAAACATTTATGAAACGAAATTGACAATTGTAGTAGTTTACCTTAACCTTTTCATTTAAGTACCTAAAGTATTTTTTTGTCGAAATAAATACTTAAAGTAAAATTTTTGGTTAAATTAAGTAGTGAAAGTATACTTTTTGTCAAAATGTGTACTTAAAGTATTTTTTGATCAAAATAAATACCTAAAGTATCTATTTATTTTTCATCTAAATTCCTAAAAGTTGTCATGTAACATTGATTAAAAATATATTAGGTATTTATTTTAACAACAAAAATACTCTAAGTACCTAATTTGACAAAAAAATACTTTAGGTATCTATTTTAACCAAAAAATATATTTTATATACTTAATTTAATTAAAAAAATATATTTTAAATATTTATTTTAACAAAATATACTTTAAATACTTAAATGAAAAAATTAGTATACTATAAACAGACATAAAGACAGGAAAAAAAAAGACAAACAAAACTTCTCCTAACGACGTCGTTAGCAGACACCGGTTGTTGATTTTTCTGCCTGTTTTGGATTTGAACTTTTGACTAGGAAGAAAGAACTAAGAAGAACAACGAGCAAACCAAGATGGAAATTTTTTTAAATTATTTTTCTCTGTAAGTGTTTCAGCAGCTCCTTTTGTTCTCTGTTATTTATTTATTTATTTTAATTTCTCAAGTTTTAATTCTGGGTTTTATTGCATTTTTTTTCTTTAATTAAGACTGCCTTGATTGTTTCAATTCATCTTAGAGATAAATTGGAATCTCGAATTGTCTGAAATTTACTTTAAAAAAAATAAAATTTGAACTTTCCTTGCGGAAAAACAGAAAAACTAGTGCTGATCTTCTCTTTTGAGTGAGTTTAAATTTCTGGGTTTTGCTTTTTTCAAGCCTAATAGTTTGAATTTTTTGCAATTGGGTACTGTTCTTCTAGACAAGACTGTTGGGTTGATTTTCCGACAAGAAGCTTGAAGCTGAACAAGGGTTTGTGTTTTGGATGTTTGAGATTACTTCTCTTGTTTTAGCAGTTTGATTTTGGTTATTGTTTATGTTAGGAGATTTTGGTTCCACTGTGGGTACAATCTTTTTAATTTATCCTTATGAATTATGATTTTCAGGTTTTATTTATGGCTGATAACGAATGTAGATTTGGTTATCGATGGATTGCTTATTAGTGATGAGAATTTTTAGGTGTTCGGGGTAATTTTTCGGAATCTGCATTGTGGAATTAAGGGGAGTGAATCATGCTCAAACAGATTCTAAGTAAGCTTCCTCGGAAATCGTCGAAGACGGGTGATCATCGGGAACACGGTGGACACCGTAGTACTTATTCTAATGTTTTGGGTGGTGGCTTGAGGAGCAGTGATTTAGGATCTGGCAAGTCCGGGAATTTGAGTGTTCCTTCTTTCTCCTTACCTAATTCTACGGCTGATGTTGGATGGAAACCTGCAAATTCGAAGCCGAATGGGAACCATGTTGTCTCTTCTTATGAAGCATTGCCTGCTCTCAAAGATGTTCCGGCTTCCGAGAGGCAGAACTTATTCATAAAGAAGCTTAACTTGTGTTGTGTCGTGTTTGATTTCACCGATCCCACCAAGAACCTCAAAGAAAAGGAGATCAAGCGGCAGACGTTGTTAGAGCTCGTAGAGTATGTGACTTCTGCGAATGGGAAATTTTCGGATGCTGTTCTGCAAGAAATTGTTAAAATGGTATCAGCAAACTTGTTTAGGAGCCTTAATCCGCAACCACGAGAGAATAAAGTCATCAAAGGCATGGATTTGGAAGAGGAGGAGCCTTCAATGGATCCCGCTTGGCCACACTTGCAAATTGTATACGAGTTTCTTTTGAGGTTTATAGCCTCACCCGAGACCGATGCAAAATTGGCCAAAAGATATGTTGATCAATCCTTCATCACGAAATTGCTTGACTTGTTTGATTCCGAAGATCCTAGAGAGAGGGAATATTTGAAAACAATTCTTCATCGCATCTACGGGAAATTCATGGCCCATCGACCATTCATTAGGAAGGCTATAAACAACATTTTTTTCCGTTTTATTTTCGAGACTGAGAAACACAATGGGATTGCTGAACTTCTGGAAATTTTGGGCAGCATTATTAATGGGTTTGCTCTGCCACTGAAAGAAGAACATAAAGTGTTCCTTGTTCGGGTGTTGATTCCCTTGCATAAGCCAAAATGCTTAGGTATGTATCATCAGCAGTTATCTTACTGCATTACGCAGATTGTCGAGAAAGACTGCAAGCTTGCCGATACCGTCATTAGGGGGTTATTAAAGTACTGGCCTATCACGAATAGTTCGAAGGAAGTAATGTTCCTAAATGAATTGGAGGGAGTTTTAGAAGCAACTCAACCACCCGAGTTTCAGCGTTGCATGGTGCCGCTATTTCACCAAATTGCTCGATGTTTGAACAGTCTGCACTTTCAGGTCAGAAAATTTGAAAGTTATGTTCTGCTTTGCCTTAATTTCTCTATATGTTTATTTCTTATCTTCAATTTGGAGACCTTATTGTCTTTACGCTATGATGCGGGATTTTGGTTTTCCTTATATTTGGAGAACCATGCCCGAAACCATGTCCAAGTATGTATCATACAAGGACAAGTGAAGTAAATGTTAAAAGACAACTGATTGATTTTGCGATTAGTTCAAGTGGTGGTTTGAAATTGAATTTGTCTATTGATGTTAGAACCACTTGAAGCTGACTGATTGAAGAGCCGGGAAGCGGTTGCTAAAACAGGATTTAGCTAATTTCAAGGCCCTAATGTTATCACTGGTGAAGTTAACAGATAAGTGAACTGTTTATGAACCGGAATGGTAGTGAGGTTCGGGATTCAGCTGTTTCTGTTTTCGAGCGTTTTAGTGTCCCGTGGTCGAATTTGCAAACTGGAATAAGTTCAGGGAGGTTAAATATCTATAACTAAACACCTTTTTCTTGTGTGATTGAAATTTATGTTGTAGTTAGGCACAGCCGTTAGTCCGAGAATGGGCACAGGTACTTTAGGAAAAATGAAGAGTGGGAGTAACATATTATTAACTTTATTCCAAGACATGTTTTTTGCATTGAATAGAAGTTAATTTAAGAATTATGATAAAATCTGGAGATTATGCCGATAAATTCCCGATTTCACTTTCTGTTTATTGATATTGTTTGTTTTGAACATACTTTCAGCCAAAAAAACTCGGACTAATCTGAGGTTGTGCATGCTTTCTGCTGGAAATAATTGTTGTGAAATAAGTTGATCCTTATGATATTGTATGAATTTTCTTCTTTCGGCTTCTGAATTCATTTTTATTTTGGGGTGATATTGCGTTGCTTGATGATAGATTCTACAGTTCTACGTATATTGCTTCGACTCCTCATCCCCATGCATATAGAGAGGACATACGGATATAATCTTCCTAGGATCCTCGTATGATACTTATATCCTCATCCGAGTAACTTAGGTTTCTACGATTGTGTCTTTCATGGAACTTATAATTTTGTTCTTGCCATTTGCAACTGCTGGTTTCCATATATTTTCCGCTTCTCAGGTAGCCGAGCGAGCTTTATTTTTGTGGAACAACGATCACATTGAGAACTTAATCATTCAAAATCGCAAAGTTATACTGCCAATTATATTCCCGGCATTTGAGAAAAATGTGAGAAACCACTGGAATCAAGTCGTACATAGCTTGACTCTAAACGTTCGCAAAATCTTCTACGATCTTGATCTAGAGTTGTTCAAGGAATGCTTGCTCAAGTTCCAAGAAGACGAATCGAAAGAGGACGGGACCAAAGCAAAACACCAAAATACATGGAAACGCTTGGAGGAACTTGCGGGAAAGAATTATTTCAGTAGTGAAGACACGCTCGAAACCCGCACATCGATCGGTATCGGCTTATCAAGTTAGATATAGATTATAGATTTTATTGTTGTTTCTTTTAAGATTATCTATTGGGGTGGGACTGAAATGTTGTCAATTTCTTTGCATATGACAATCTGAGATTATTGTGTATTGTAGGTGTTCCAGCTTATTTAGTAAAGCCTAATAAACATTTTTGTTAAATTAATCTATTTATTTCTTGAATTTGTGGTTATTTCATATATTTCGTTCTCGGTTATTAGATTTCGAAATGATTCGGTCAAATCGTTTCGGTTGTTTTACCATCATATTCTTTAATTCCTTTAGTTTTTTTTTTTCATTATCTTTATGCAGTTCGTACCGTATCAATACCCATCGTATCGCCATGCACATACAAGCTTGGACTGTTCAAATTACTCATTTTATTATTCTAAAATACAATTTTAAACAAACAATATTATTAAAATAGTATTTCCAACCTAGTCGGGGCAGTCCGGATTACCTTTCGATGCCCTCCGGACGGGTTGGGTAGATAACCTACAACTTACAACTCGAAAAACAAACAATTCAAGGCAGCAAACATATTCACTTTCGGACATGAAACCAGACATTACATTCTACGAAACAACAAATCCAAGCAATGTTTCATCCTTTTCAAATGTATCCATGTCTTCCTCTTTTAAGCTAATCCATGCCTCGATTCCATCTCCGGTTACAGTATCCATGAAAACAACAAGATTCTTAAAATTCAAGCTCACCGAACTGACCCAAGCCGGTTTCCCCCACCCGAAATCGGCTTCATAAACCGGAAATCTACATAAACTTGTGACGTTAAACGAAATCATCTCGCCTTTAATGAATCTTTCAGCCCTCTCTTTGATGAAGTCCAAGTGTTGACTCGACCCTTCTCGGAGTTGTTCTATGTGTTCCGCATCGATTTTTCGTATTGATTCTCTGATCTGGTTAATGAGATTGTGACAATCTCGTTCGGAGTTTTTGGTTGGGAGCGTCATCGCGATCCGGTACAAGTTCCCAAAACTATGGTCGGGAAGTGGCGGGTCGAATCTTTTACGTAAGTTTATTGCATGGACAATGGCGTAGAAGCGACTATCTTTGTCATCATGCTTGGAGTTCGCTTTCGTTGAGGCGATGAAACTACTCCACACAAAAGCCGATAAGGCCTCGATGCGTGAAGGGTATACTTTGTTTCCGATGTTCTCTTTGATTTCTTGTATTTTTGATGCAGTGAAAATGAATCTTTTCGTCACGATTCTTTCGGTCGATATGCCGTTTCTCGGATCAAACCCTAACATCGTCTTCGGTGGAAAGAGCTTGGCCGATAGGAACTCGGGTAACGCTATCGAACTCCTAGGATCTCCGCGACAAACAGCAGCCCAAGTTTTCAAAAATGTGAATAAAGACGACGCGTCTGCGATTTTATGAGAAATACAAACACCGATACCGAAGCCTCCGCAATCGAAAACATTGAATTGAACTCCAAAGGGAACTTCGTCAGCATCATTGAGTACAAACGGAAGCAATTTGTTGAGTTCGTCCGGCACAGGATTGTCCAAAACATCCGAAATTCCACATTGAACTCGAGCATCCACGAAGGGTACGCCTTCATCATCGCAGTTTACAAACATGTTATCCTTAATCCGACCGGCAAGCGGATAGAAATAGGCCAAGACATCGGACAAGGATTGTTTAAGGCAGTCGATAACATTGATTTTGTTGTTGGATTCAATGTCACTTTCAGAAACAACTGACCGGTAGAATAAAACGAGAGGGTTATAAACCGGAGGTGATAGTTGATCAAGAAAAGAGAGCTGATAACGGCGAAACTGATCGGAGGTTGGGGAGGATGGCTTGATGATCTCTTTGGACAGTACTTCAACGTTGAGCTTCATTTTTGCACTAAGCCAAGCTTTGTGAACAAAGCACATACACTTGTGAATGAATATCCCATTTGGTACGTATATTTATAGAAATGCTAATGAGATTAAAAAAATAAAAAAAAGTACTTTCAAGTATTCGATTTTGATTACTTTTATGTTAGTTTTTTCTTTCTAAACAATGAAATTATAAATATTAATATTTGTCACCATGTAATATAAAATACGGTATTATTTGATAGATAATCATTTGATACACTGGCGGTGAAAACTTTTAGTTTTTACAAGTGCCTTAGTTTTAGGGTTTAGGGACTCGATTTAGGGTGTAGGGTTTTGGGGTAGTAGGTTAGAATTTAGTTATTGCGAATAGAATTTAAGGTTTAGGGTTATAATTTAGGATTTATAGATTGAAACATAAATCCTCAACATATTACCCTAAAACCTAAACCCTAACCTCTAAACCCTAAATCCTAATCCATAAATTCGAACCATTGCCCATAAACCCGTAAACCCTACACCCTAAACCGAGTCACTAAACCCTAAAACTAAAGCACTTATAGAAACTAAAAGTTCCCACTTCCAGTGTATTAGATATAAATCCTTATTGGATATACAACTTATGTAAAATAAAACATATACAATTCTAAGCTTTTTTTTATAAAAGACAACGTAAATTTTATTTACAGAAGTATGTCAATTTTAAGGTTCAAGTGTTTATTTTAGGGTTTATGATTTAAGTTTAATTTTTTAGTGTTTAGAGTTAAAGATTTAGGGTTCAAGGTTAGTGATTTAGATTTATAGTTTGAATAGTAAGAGTTATGTAAAATTTTATATAGTTTGTATATCAAAATATAAGTCATATTTTCTTTTGTATAACCACCGGTATCCAACCTAATTGGTTGACAAATCCAAATCAGATACTGCAGAGGCTCATTATGGGGCGACCCTCTCAACTCAATTGCTCCATTCATAATGTCAAGTTTCGAACACCTAATCTTCCTTAAAGGATCTAATACTTCATCTCACCATACTAGATGGTTGTCGCTAAATATAAGTCATATTTTAATTCATCAAGTACTATTACTTAAATATTATCACATGTTCTAAATTTTAAAACTAAACTTTAAATCTTACAACTCTAAACTACTAAACTCTAAACTCTAAATATCACGTGTCATCCATAAAACTTCAAATTTCGATTGTAAAATAAATTTTCCACTATTAATGCATGATATAATAATATTTAATTTTTTAGCATGTAATTTTCCATGAACAGTCAAAAAGCTTTGTGGAGATTGCATAATTCTCTCACCTAACACTAATATCTTGGGTTAATTTTTGTGTTTTCGTGCACCAAAATCACAGTTTTGGTTCTTCAATTGCGTAGCAGTTTTGTTTCTCCACAAAAACCTTGAAATTTTCCATGATTCTCCGTTTTCTTGGAAAAACAAGGGAAATTATTATAATATTTATTCTATAACAAGTTAAATCCGCCTGTCCAAACCACATAGCACCAGATAAAAGTAGGTATTGATTGGATGGATGATTTTATAATAAACTGCCATTGTTGTATATCATTAATTATGTGTGCCATAATATACAATTAATTATTTCAATTATTTTAAAAATAATAAAGACTAAAAGCGTTATTATTTTTTTAGAATAAAATTAAAAAATAAATTTTATATTATTTTTTTAGATTTTTTTCTTTTAGGGGAAAGTACACAAATGGTAACTAAACTTTGATAAATTATTCAATTTGATAACTAAACTTTCAATTGCTTCAATGTTATCATTAAACTTTTAGTTTTGTTTCAAATAAGTCACTAATCCGTTAACGGCCGTTAGAAGTATGATGCGGCAGTTAAAATATTTTGTATACAAACACATTTAGTCATTCACATTTGCACATTCAAATATTTAATCATAATTCGAAAAAAAGTTAACCCTCATTATTTACACATTATTTCAATTTGGTCCTATTTTTAATTAAAAATAATTTAATCCACCCATTTGAAGTAGAGGGGAAGAAGGTGGTGTAATCACTCATTTTTGTCCGAGTTTTATATTATGTATTAATATTATTAATTAATTATTATTAATATTATATGCCATTAACATCATCAAATGAATATGTATTTATTATTCTTATTGTCCTTAATATGTTCAATATTTATTAAATGAGTGTATGCTTATTATATGCATGTATATGTGTACGAAAGTATGTATTTATTGTATGTTAATATGTATGTATATACGTATGTGTATGAATGTATGTGTATGTATACATATAAGTTTCATTTTGAATGCATGTATATGGTTTGTACGTATTATGTATATGTGTGTCTTCTATTGCATGTTCGAATATATGTGTGGTGAATGTGTGAATTATGTACATATATTGTGTATGTTTGCATTTATATGAAGGTGTATGCATGTATTATTGTATTAATTGATACTATTATTATATGTGTTTGTATGTATACGTGTATATATATGTACTATTATTGTTATTATTTATTATTAATTGTTGTGATAATATTATTATTATTATTAGTCAATAATATTATTGGGTTACAATTTAAAAGCAGGTCTGAAAATTTAAAAACCCATTATTATTAATTGTTCAGTCCATAATTACAAAACTCAAATATTACATGGCCGAATAGCCCAAACCCAACTAACTAACCTAAAAACCCTAGAAATTAACCTAATATCATCTTCTTTTTGTGCACCAGTCTGATCTAAACCGTTGGATCACATTTTAATCCAACGACCATGATCAACCTAAGCCTATCCAACTGGCACGAGTGAAGAACACGTGCAGGACTCTTTGCCTCCCATGCGCGCGTGGCGTGCACACATAGACTGTTCAGAAACTCCAGCGCCACGTGTTGCAATCCAGTACTACAACGATGCAATCCAGGCCATTTGATCTTCAAGCAATCTCAGCCGTTTGATCAAATCTGATCCAACGGCCGAGATTAAGTTTGACCGGGATAAACTCTTCATCTCCCAACCACCATCGCCACGTGTCTGGCAGCCCATTCTTCTCGCTGTCGCCGTACGATTTTCTCACCGGATTCAACCACCAGCATGGGCAACAAACATAAAAATCAAGGGATATCAGAACCCAAATCATCAACGATATATTCATTTATGGTTTTTTATTCGTGTATACCAAATCAAAACCAAAAATCAGAATATATATATATATATGTGTATTCAATACATTTGTAATATCAGTTTTTGGGGAAGAAATAAAAAGAAAAAAAATTCAAAAGGTATAACTCTCTTTTACTTTGCATATATATTCGAATATAAGAAAATAAAAAAGGAATAAAAAGTTAAAGGGGAACGATATACCTTTCGGGGGGAATCGCCGTCTTGCATGACGGTCGAGGATCATGCGCCGATGAACGGCACCAGTTCTTCTTCTTCTTCTATCTCTCTAGAGAAAGGCTTCAAATCTAAAACGGCTTGTAACCCCCTTGACTCGGCCTAGACGCCAGACCGAACCGAGCGAGCTATATTGGGTTCGCCAAGACAAACCTAGAAGAATTACTCAAAAAATGATCTATTTTTCATTTTATCTTATCTAAATGTATAATTAAATCCTAAGGTGGTCATACTAGCAGAAGTGAAATTTACAACTCAACCAGGCATCGAATTGACATCCAATTGATCAATCTTGTCCCTCAAAGACCAAATTACAATTTCTAAAAATTATATGGACTTCTTTAAATCCAAAGTTACCAACCCTCAATTAGTCATATTTCATGCATGCAGGTTAAATTTCAACTAAAAATAATCATCCAAACTCATTTAATTGCATGATTAAGAAATAAGGACTAAACTGCAAAGATTCAAACTTCAGATAGCATAATACCAGAATTAACGGTCTACATACCTGTATGACCTCTATTCGTATCACAACGGGTATATTTTACAAAAAGGGTATCGATACGGTCCTCAAGCGTACCGATACGGGTATTCATTTTCGAAAACATGGGATTCTAGTCGCTAAAAGGTGTACCGATATGGTTGCCCATGTACCGACACTAGGCTTAAATTTTGGCTATGCGTACCGATACGATTACCAGTGTATTGGTACGCCTGTACAATTATACCCAAATTGAGCCGAGACAAGTCTCGCGTACCAATCCCTGAGGACCCGTACCGGTACGGACAGACCTGTAATGACCTCTTAGTCGAACATATGACACTTTGGCTCAATCTAACATGCCCCAAACATTCACCAAACATCATATAACAAGTCTAACAACATTTCCAAAATCAAACAAGCATGGCAAGGGATCATACACATCATATCAAAACCAAACCAAGATCCTATAAGCATGATCTCTAACCAAGCATGCAAAACATACCCCAACCCCTTTAAGCAAGTTATAAAACCTCTTACAAGTCTGAAACATCAAATATAACTTGTACAAATATAGAGTTTAGCAAACAACCCTCCCAAACAACAATTGACCATATTGCCTTTATTACTACAAGTTTTAGTCGAAATAATACTTCCGTAAACACAAGTCTTTGGAAATTTCACTAACTTGCTTGCTGCCTCCAACCTTTAATTC
The DNA here is from genome assembly GCA_019671005.1 of Hibiscus mutabilis. Lineage (NCBI taxonomy): Eukaryota > Viridiplantae > Streptophyta > Magnoliopsida > Malvales > Malvaceae > Hibiscus > Hibiscus mutabilis. The sequence continues at coordinate 52,589,749 of CM033722.1, read as the reverse complement.
TCTACATTGATGGAAAATGAGAGCGTAAGCACACTAGACTTAGTGAGGAGTGCTCTAAAACAAAGCACCATCAATGAATTTAAAGACACTTAACAATCCACTTTGAAAATCACTTTTTAAAACAACTGTAACACCTCATTCCTGGTCTGGTAGGAATCCGGGTCGAAAAGCGTTATCGATGAACAATATAGTGATTGGTTTATCATTTACGATCACTTGTACAATAAACAATAAATTAATGATACCAATTCAATGCAATAGATGATTATAATCAATATAAACTTAATCAAATTATAATTAGGGGCCATTTAGTAACTTATTCAAATTTAGGGACTAAATTGTAATTTTAGAAAATTATAAGAACTTGACTTCAATCAGGATCATTACTACAAAATTTAATGCAAGGATATCTCGTGTGCAAATTTCATAACAATCAGAATTTATTTGTGCCCTAATTTGAGCCTTATAAAATTTAGTGACCAAATTTCAACATTTAAAAACTTCCCAAATCCCCTTTGTAATTAACTTACATGCCTCCGTACCAATACTCAAGGAGGTCGTATCAGTACACCTACATCATGGTCATTAAATTAGTTATAAATTTTAAGGATCGTACCGGTATGTTATGCATGACTCAGATTCTAAAATCGACCATTCATACTAAAATGCCTAAGGCCGTATCGGTACATATACCTTGACAGTTAAAACGGTTATTGTCTTTAATCCTTACCGATACTGGGTATCTGTACTCATGGCCAAGCTTATAAGGTCAACCGTCAGGATCAGTACGGTGTTGATACGGTGCTGCAAAAAAAATTCACTGGTTAAGACACGTACCGATACGTCTAGGTGCGTATCGATACGCCAATGCTACTCCGACCAAATATGCAAGGCCGTACCGATATGCCACAACCCGTATCGGTATGACAAGGCATGTAATGGCAAATTTTATCTGGTTTTAACCAATTTAGGCACCTTAACCTTATCCAAATATTACCAAATTTTACGAGCAAGTGTTTAACCACTTAGTCTATGCACATGTCAAATTTTATGCCTTTTCGAATCCATTTACCATGATTTCACATATTGGTGCATTATAGTCCATTTTTAACACTTTTATCAACATACAACATGCCATATTTCTTACTTCAACTTGTTTAACATGGTGAGCGTCATGTACACACAAAATGGGATTAAACTGACATGTATATGCCACCTTTCTAGGAGTTTAAGGATAAGGTTTACATTGCATGTAACTTGGTGACTTGCTTCAAAATGTCATTGCTCCGATCCTTGATCCGTCTAACTTTCAACCTGAAAATGCATGGAAATGAGATGCATTAGGCTTATATAGCCTAGTGAGGTAGTCAATAATAATAACATGAATTCCAACAATGTCATTAACATGTATATAAAAATAAATGCATCTCAAATCACATTGTAACAATACTTGCAATAATTTATTTCATTGGATCGACATGTAAATGTGGATACGCGAATTCCCAGCCAACATCGTCATCAATAAATGGTCAATATCCTCCAAAATCGCCAATAAGACCAATACCAACACATCCTGCCAACATCTCCAAATAGAGCCTTAGCTCAAGGACCGTAGTCCACTCCGTACCAATGAGCTCATGAATTTAATGGCATGCCAATTGTATCTCATGTCCATTCGTATCCAAGGATTCAATACTTAGGCCAATATCAATAACAACAACAATATCAATAACAATAACGGTAGCCATGACAATATCAATATAGCATTAACGAAATACTATGATCATTATGGCCTTACTCAATGTTTTAATGATATCAATGACAATGTAAAGATTCCATAATCAACTTGACAACGTAATAAGCTTAACAAAGCTTACTAATGGTACCTCCTACGAGGCTTCGACATAAACATACCTCGAATTCATGGATGAAAATGCAATGAGCAATATCAATGAAATCGGGAAAGACACCTAGCCAATTTTATGACTTCGATTACACTCACCGATACTTCTGAGGCTTTTAGGGCTCCCAGATGACAATCCCCTTGTTCTTTTGCTTGGTGGGATTTGAGAGATTTTGTGATTCTTCACCTTGATTCTCTTGAGCTGCAAGGAAATAGAAATTACATCAACATAATATTTATGAAAAACAATAAAGAATAAGCTAAGATATCCCTAGAGAATTTCTAGGGTTCATTGATTCTTAAACATGGATTTGGTCATAGAATCGATGAATCAATGGAGGGCTTTTGCTTACCCGTTCGATAGCAACACTATAGTATCGAGAAATTAAAAGAAATAAAAGCTCGAATAACCCTCCAATGGAGGTGCTTGCTTGAGGTGTGTGATTAGAGGAAGAAGATGATAGAGGTGCTAGCTAGGAGAGTTCTACCGGTGAGTTTCTATACTTCTTTTTTCTTTCTTTTACTATCCTAATAGTTTAGGATTTCCTTGAGATGAAGTAGCTCCACCCCAAATGCCCACGTATGTGGTGATAAGGATTAAAGAGGGCTAATTGCAAGGTTAGTCCAACAACTTTTTACTTTTTATACTTTTGCCCCTAAACTTTTAATTTTCTCAATTTAGTCACTAAAGCAGATTCATTGTTTACAACGGGATCCTTAATCGATACCAGTACTTAATTGGAATTCAATAATCCAATACTTGACCACTTTGTCAAAGGTCAATACTATAATTTGACTTTTTGGTGCAAAATTTTTTGGTGCCAAAATTGAATTTCGACTAGGCCTGATTTTAGGGTGTTACAACTCTCCCTCTTTAAGAAAAATTCATCCTCAAATTTTTACTTGAACCGAAGAGATGTGGGTATTGGTTCCTCTTGGTCTCTTTCGGTTCCTATGTAGCTTCTTCAACCTTGTGACTTCTCTAAAGTACTTTAACTAGAGGAACGTTTTTGTTTCGATGTCTCTTAACTTCACTTGCCAAAACTTGTATCGGTTCTTCCTCGTAAGTCATATTTGATTGAAGTTTTATTGATTTGGATCAAGAACATGAGATGGATCGAATTTATACTTGCGGAGCATCTATACATAGAATACATCGTGAATCTTGCTCAACTCTTGAGGCAAAGCTAAACGGTAAGCCAACAGACTAACTCTTTCAGTCACCTCAAAAGGTCCAATGAATCGGGGACTTAGCTTCCTCTTTTTGCCAAAATAAAGGATCTTCTTCCATGGGGATACTTTTAAGAAAACTTTTCACCAACTTCATACCATATATCTTTTCTCTTGAGATCAGTGTAGGCTTTTTTATTGGTCAAAGACGACCCTTACACGGTCATGAATGATGGTAACCGTTCTTTAGTTTCCCAAAGTAAGTCAAGGCCCAACATCTTGCCTTTACCGAGTTCAGATTAGTATAACAGTGTTCGACATCTCCTGCGATACAATGCTTCATATGGTGCCATCCTGATAGATGGTTGATGACTATTATTATAAGCAAACTCGATGAGAGATCGGGACCTCTCCCAAGTCTCTTCAAAGTCAATGACACATGCACGAAGCATGTCTTCCAATACCTAAATTACCCTTTCTGATTGGCCATCGGATTGAGGGTGAAAGGTTGTACTGAGATTGACTCGGGTACCTAGAGCTCCTTGCAATATTTTTCAGAGTTAACTCGCTGGCACGTAAGACACCTTGATACAAACTCTATAATAGCCTTCTTCATACCAGGCCACCACTACTATTCCTGAAGGTCTTTATACATCTTCACTTACCCCGGATGAACAAAAAAATGATACTATAAGCTTCTTTAAGAATGTCATCAAGAAGGGATTCATCATTTGGTACACAAATTCTATCGCGAAAACACAAGTCCTTTAGAGTTAACTTTGAAATTATGATTACTCTGAAGTTTGGAAATAATACCTTGTAATTCAGGATCTTGATCTTTCAATGATTTGATTCTCAACACAATGGTAGACTGAACTTGAAGTTCAGCTACTAATGTCGGTGTTTCAATAACTTGAAATGAGCATTGATAGCTCGATGAGATACAATGTAATAACGATATTGTAATTTTCAATACAATTGTCAATACTTGAGGTTCAATATCCAATATTAACGTTGTCCTTGCCTGGATGATAATCAATTACAAGATCATAATCTTTGAGAAGTTTCATCTATCTCTTTTGATGAAGGTTAAGCTTCTTTTGAGTCAACAAATATTTAAGGCTTTTGTGATCGTTGTATAGGTAGCATTTTTCTCCGTAGAGATAATGCCTATAGATCTTTAAGGCAAAGACAACCACAACCAACGCAAGATCATAAGTAGGGTAGTTCATTTCGTGTGGCTTGAGTTATCTTGATGCGTACGCAACAACCTTACCTTCTTACATCAAAACACATCCCAACCCCTGATGCGATGCATCACTATACACAGTGTAGTCTTTTCTAGACTCAGGTTTGGTCAGGACTGGTGCATGAGTCAACACTTACTTAAGTTGATCAAAACTGCGTTGTTGTTTTTCAGCCCATTCGAAAGGGGTATCCTACCATAGAAGCTTGGTTAGTGGTGCTGATATTATGGAAAATCCTTTAACAAATCTTCTGTAATAGCCAGCAAGACTGAGAAAAATACGAACTTCACTTACATTCTTTGGTGGCCTCCAATCAACTATGGCTTGAATCTTCTTTAGATCTACTTAAATACCTTCAATAGAAACTACATGTCCTAGAAATAAAACTTGGATTAACTATAACTCACACTTACTGAACATGTCATATAATTGCTTTTCTCGAAGGGTTTGGAGTACAACGCGAAGATGGTCGCGGTGTTCGGCTTGATTCTTGGAATAGATCAATATGTCATCTATGAACACTACTACAAACTTATCGAGATAGGGTCTAAAAACCCGATTTATGAGATCCATAAAGGCAGCAGGTGCATTGGTCAACCCAAAGGGCATAACCAAGAATTCGTAGTGGCCATACCTCGTACGAAAAGCTATTTTGGGCACATCACATTCTTTGACTCTCATTTGATAGTACCCAGACCTTAGGTTAATTTTAGAAAAGACGGTTACATCTTTAAGTTGATCAAATAAATCATCAATTCTTGGTAAGAGATACTTGTTCTTGATGGTGAGCTTATTTAATTGTCGATAATCAATGCAAAGACGTATTGATCTGTCATTCTTCTTGACAAATAGGACCAGAGCTCCCCAAATTGAGAAATTTGGTCGAATAAAACCCTTATCTAATAGGTCTTGAATCTGTACCATAAGCTCAGTGAGTTCAACCAGTGCCATTCGATAAGTTGCAATAGAAATCAGAGTGGTTCCAAGTTGCACTTTAATCCCAAATTCAACTTCACGGGTGGGTGGTAAACCCAGAAGCTCATCGAGAAATGCATCAGGGAATTCTTGCACGGTATCTATATTTTGAAACTGAGGTTCTTCCCTACCTACAATAGTATATAACAATGATCTCTTGCCCCTAGTGTACATAAGAGTTACGTTCTCCTTACCAAGACCTCTAAGATACAACTTTCTCTTTAAGCAATCCACCCAGGCTTGATGCTCTCCGAGCTAATCAAGCCCCAAAATAACATCAAACTTATGAATAATGAGGGCCATGAGGTTGGTCGGAAAAAGAATCCCTTATATCATGAAGAGACAATTTTTGCATACTAATCCAACTACAACATTATCCCCTAAAGGATTGGTTACGGTGATTTTGGAAGCTATGGGTTCAGATGTTAACTTAAATCTTTAAATCAACGCAGTACTTATAAAAGAATGAGAGGATCCGTGATTAATAAATCATAAACAAGATGAGTATACAGTTCAATAGTACCTGCTATAATGTCTGGATCTTCCTCATCCTCCCTACTTCTCACATGATAAACTTGTACCGAAGCCTTTGACTCTTGACGGCTTGGAGTTCTTGTAGAACTATTAGGTCTCTCAGAAACTTTTGATGTAACTTGTTTCTATCCCTTACCCTTGAAAGACTAAGCAAGGGACGCTAGAATTACAGGTGCAAAAGATTTAGAAGTGTTCATCGGACAATCTTTAATGTAGTGACCTTGCTTACCACAGAAGAAACACACTCTAGATTGTCTACGACATTGCCCCGTGGGATGCCTCATCTGACAAAAATTACAGATAGGATGTTGAGACTCTCGGCCTGAACCTCTGGTACTTTCAATAGAGGTTGTTCTTACAGTAGACCAGGACATGGTTTGTGGTTTAGATAAATTGCCTGATCGAGAAGGTTGTTAGTGATATTGTTGTTTGAATCCTTGTTACTTACCCCTCTTATACGGTAAAGGTGGGCGAGAATCATCCCTAAGCCTCTTCTCAGACGAGTTAACCCACTAAACCTCTATGACCTTTGAGCAGCTTCTGTAGAGATTGCTCGATTCATGAGCTCTTGGAAATCTGTGATTCCCAAGGCAGTGAACGAATGTCAGAGTTCATCACTTAATCTTGCTACAAACATTCTACATTTCTCTTATTTTTTCTTGATATACTCGACTCCATACTTGCAGAAGTCGTGGATGTACTGTTCCACCGGTCTCCTGCCTTGCTTAAGATGTAAAAAATGTCCTATCTTTTAGCCAATTAGTATTCACTGATATATTTCTTCCTGAACTCACACAAGAAGAACATCCAGATTACAGCTTCTTCAGGAGTGGTAAGTATAGTGGTCTCCCACCAATGCAAAGCCTCGTCTGCTAGCAAGGCCAGGGCACACTCTAATTTATATTCATCTGAACATTGTAACTGCTTGATCAAAATTCTTATCATGTTGTCCAACCAATATTTTGCCGTTTCTAGATCCTCACCAGCTTTACCTGTGAAGATAGTAGCTCGGTGTTGTACTAGTTTATCAAAAGAGGCTCGGGACATAGAACTAGTAGCTATGAAAAATTGTACATACTACTCGGATTTAATAGTAATCATAAACTATTTGAACATCTTAATCATGTTCTTATAACATTCAAATTGAGTAGTATGCAATATGGGTTCGAATTCGGAAGTTCTTGTGAAAAAATTATAAATTCAGAAGGTCTCCCCCTTTTCTCATCGCCATAGGTCGAGGAGCCCATGGTATGATCATCCTCTTCGTGAGCTTTCTCAGAGTCAGACATCATGTACTATAAAAGGAAAAAAGATCGAATTAATTGCAAGTTACAATAAACAAAATAATAAACTCCTAGGTGGCATATGCAATGCAATAACAATACAATAGACTTCAATTTAGTCCTAGAATTGACTAAACTCTAGATCTGATACCATAAATGTAACACCCCCTTTGTGGTCTGGTAGGAATCTGGGTCAAAAAGCGTTACCTGTGAACAATATAGTGATTGGTTTATCATTTACGATCACTTGTACGATAAACAATGAATTAACGATACCAATTTGATGCAATAGATGATTATGATCAATGTAAACTTAATCAAATTATAATTAGGGGTCATTTAGTAACTTATTCAAATTTAGGGACTAAACTATAATTTTAGAAAATTATAGGGACTTGACTTCAATCAAGATCATTACTGCAAAGTTTAATGCAATGATATCTCGTGTGCAAGTTTTCATAACTATCAGAATTCATTTGTGCCCTAATTTGAGCATTATAAAATTCAGTGACCAAATTTCAACATTTAAAAACTTCCTAAATCCCCTTTGTAACTAACTTACCAGCCTCCGTATCGATACTCAAGGAGGCCATATCGGTACACCTACATCATGGTCGTTAACTTAGTTATAAATATTAAGGATCGTATCGGTGTGGGTTCATCTGTATCAGTACGCTATGCAGGACTCAGATTCTAGAACCGACCAGCCGTACCGAAACATCTAAGACCGTATCAGTACACATACCTTGATCATTAAAATGATTATTATCTTTAAGTTAGTACCGATACTGGGTACCGGTATGCATGGTCAACGCTTATAAGGTCAACTGTTAGGATCGGTACGGTGCTGTAAAAATTTTTCTAGTGGCTAAGACCCATACCAATACGCCTAGGTGTGTATCAATACGCCAATGCTACTCCGACCAAATATGCAAGACTGTACCGATACGCCACCACCCGTATCGTTACGAAAAGGCCTGTAATGACATATTTTATCTGGTTTTTAACCAATTTAGGCACCTTAACCTTATCCAGATATTACCAAATTTTACGAGCAAGTGTCTAACCACTTAGTTTATGCACATGTCAAATTTTATTCCTTTTCGAATCTATTTACCATTATTTCACATATTGGTGCATTATAGTCCTTTTTTAACACTTTTATCAACATAAAACATGCCATATTCCTTACTTCAACTTCTTTAACATGGTGAGCATCATGTACACACAAAATAGGACTAAACTAACATGTCTAGACCTTATGCCACCTTTCTAGGAGTTTAAGGACAAGGTTTACATTACATGTAACTTGGTGACTTGCTTCAAAAATGGTATTGCTCTGATCCTTGACCCATCTAACTTTCAACTTGAAAATGCATAGAAATGAGATGCATTAGGCTTATATAGCATAGTGAGGTAGTCAACAATAATAACTTGAATTCCAACAATGTCATTAACATGTATATCAAAATAAATGCATCTCAAATCATGTTGTAACAATACTTGCAATAATTTATTTATTTGGATCCTCATGTAAATGTGGATACGCGAATCCCCAACCAACATCGCCAACAATAAATGGTCAATATCCTCCAACATCGCCAATAAGACCAAAACCAACACATCCCGTCAAAAATCTCCAAATAGAGACTTAGCTCAAGGACCGTAGTCCACTCTATACCAATGAGCTCATGAATTCTATAGCATGCCAATTGCATCCCATGTCCATTCGTATCCAAGGATTCAATACTTAGGCCAATATCAATAACAATAACAATAACAGTAGCCATTACAATATCAATATAGCATTAACAAAATACTATGATCTTTATGGCCTTACCCAATGTTTTAATGGTATCAACGACAATGCAAATATTCCATAATCAACTTGACAAAGTAATAAGCTTACCAAAGCTTCCCAATGGTACCTCCTGCGAGGCTTTGACATAAACATACCTCGAATTCATGGATGAAATTGCAATGAGCAATATCAATGAAATCGAGAAAGACACCTAGCCAATTCTGAGACTCTGACTACATTCACCAATACTTTTGATGCTTTTAGGGCTCTCGGATGACAGTCCCCTTATTCTTTTGCTTGGTGGGATTTGAGAGATTTGGTGATTCTTCACCTTGATTCTCTCAAGCTACAAGGAAATAGGAATTACAAAAATTTCAATATCAATAACAGATTCATAGCAACATAATAGCTATGAAAAATAATAATGAATAAGCTATGATATCCCTAGAGAATTTCTAGGGTTCCTTGATTCTTAAACTTGAAATTAAACATGGATTTGGTCATAGAATCGATGAATCAATTGAGGGCTTTTGCGTACCCGTTAGATAGCAACACTATAGTATCAAGAAATTGAAAGAAAACAAAGCTCGGATAACTCTCCAATGGAGGTGCTTGCTTGAGGTGTGTGATTGAGGAAGAAGATGATAGAGGTGCTAGCTTGGAGAGTTCTGCCAGTGAGTTTCTATACTTCATTTTTCTTTCTTTTACTATCCTATTAGTTTAGGATTTCCTTGAGATGAAGTAACTCCACCCCAAATGCCTATGTATGTGGTGATAAGGATTGATGAGGGCTAATCACAAGGTTAGTCCCTAAACTTTTTACTTTCTATACTTTTGCCTCTAAACTTTCAATTTTCTCAATTTAATTACTAAAACAGTTTCATTGTTTACAACGGGATCCTTAATCAATATCATTACTTAATTGGAATTCAATAATCCAATAATTGACCACTTGGTCAAAGGTTAATACTATAATTTGAGGATTCAATGCATCAAAATGCATTCAACATCCCAGCAACACCAATCCACACAAATCCTCATCAAACTCTACCCAATTTCACTCCACAACAACCGAAAATAATATCAAACACCTTCCACACTTAAACCAACCAAAACCTAATGTTTTAATCCATCAATTAACATCCAAAAAACATTAACATCATCCTTATACCTCCAGCACTCATTAAACCTCGACAACTCCTCAAAAACTCACAACTAACAACCTAGAAAATTAGAGATTCACCTAGTTTCAGGATTCTAATGTTAAAATCAACTTATTAACATTATAACATCAAAATCATGTTCAAATCACATCAAGAACTCAGCAAAATAGATCCATAACAAAAATCAACCAAATATATCAATTAAACCTTGATTTAACCATATTTCCATAATTAAATCATTAAAACTCATTAGAAAGCATATGTAAATGATCAATAACTTGGGAATTTAAGTAAAGAACTTTATATTAGAGAAGAACAACGAAACTCACATCTAACCTTGGCTTTCCCCTCAATTGGATGAGTTTACATGAGAAAACAAGATTAAATCAAATAGGTTTTGTTAGAAAATTATTAAGAATCCATTTGGAATTAAAAGAATGTTGAAATCAAGTGATTACCTGAGAAAATTGAAGTAGAAAAGAGTGATTGGCTGGAGAGAATTTAAGAGAAAATCTTTTGGAGAAAAGTTAGTTACGTAAGGTTTCCTTTTAAAAGCTAATTATGAAATTAAATCTCCAAGCCTATTTATTTATTTAAAAACCCTTTTAAAATATCCAATTAAAAGAAAAAAAGTCTGATATTAGACTTTGGCCAAATTGCTCCTTAAAGATTTTAAGTTTTGACCCTTTTACAAAACAGTCACTAAAAATAATTTTAAAACTTTACATTTTGGTCACTAACCCAAAACGTCACTTTTCGAAACTTCCTTTTGTAAAATTGATTTTACCAAACTATATACATATTAAATAATGATTTTAAGATACTCTTCCATATTTTTCTCATTTGAAAATATTTATTTCTAATTAATCTCAAAACTAACTTGAATCCTCTAATCCGGTCCACCAGACCGTCAAATCAACCTAGAAAATTCCTAGGCCCAAAACCAGGACGTTACACGGCTTTTGTGATTAAAAGTGAGTATGGGTTTTGGTTTCTAACAGGGGCTAATGGTTTTAAAAAAATAGGTTTTCTTGAGTTCCCCAGCACCAATTAGCGGTGGTCCAGGGTTGAGGACGATGACTAGTACGGCTAGGGTTCATCATTTTCTGGAAACAGGTGGCGGCCAGAGTTTTTTTTTTTTGGGGTTTGAGGAGATGGTCAGGTTTAACTAAAAGGGGAAATGGGGTGATTTTTTAAAAGGCTAAAAATGAACCCAAAAAATTAAATCAATGACCGGTGTAGGCTTTTTATAGGCACTAATCTTTTAAAAAAAAATGGTCCAATAGCCATATAGGTCCCTCTGCCCAATTTAATCTCATAATAAGGGCTTTTGTGTGGTCAAATTACATAGTAGGTCCTCCTATGTCTTGGTTGATTTGCAATCTCATCCCTTTTCTTAATTTAAGTAAAGCCCGAGTGGTATAATTTCCCTTTTAGTCCTCTTTATTTAATTTGTTTGTACATTATGTCTAAATTCCAGCGATTTACTTCCCTTTTTGGTCCTTAAAAGTTTTAATTTTCTTTCAATTAAGTTTAAAATACAGTAAGATATTTCTTCTTTTAATCCTAGCTTAATCATGCATATTTAATTTCAACACCTGTTTTCTATTTATTTAATTTTAGTTCTTATTTTGAGTATTTTTGTTCGTGCTTTTATTTATTTGTTCGATATATGTTGTTTATTTTTGTTATTTATTAATGTGTATTAATGTATATGTATTTATATATGTTGGTATGTATAGAATATATACATAGCCTATTATATATATCTTATAAATGTATTTAATTTATGTTCATATATTTGTAGTACATGTATATATATTACATTATTCGTGCTATTATATATATATATATTACATATTGTCTATATATATATATATATATATGAATATATTATATTATTTATACTATATTATATATTACTATATTATATGTTACATACAGTTTTTTATATACTAGACATATTATGTATATATTATCATCCATATATTATATTGTATATATATTATTATCGTACCTTTATACGTTTAATATATGTTACTATATCTTTATATAATTATTTATATTTACTTGTTCTTTATTTATTTAACTTTATTTATGTTTACCATTTATTTTCGTTGATGTCTTTTAATATTTATGTAAATTAATTATTCATGCATATATTTCTCACGTATAGTTTTAGGCCTTTATCCCGGTATTCTAGTGGGAGTGTCATCCCGGTATCCGGGTGTCATCTTCTTTGGTACCGTGGATATCAAGGCAAATTTATCATTCGAACCATGCATATTAGGAATTAATTTTTAAATTAAATTGAAGTTTTTAATAATTATGATACAAACCCTATAGGTACCAATTTTGGGCGTAGCGGGGGTGCTAACCTTTCCCCGTACGTAACTGACTCCCGAACCTAAATTTTTGAATCTCTGGTTTCTTTTTTTTCGGTGTACAGTCTGCCTTATCCAAGTGACCGGTGGCGACTCCATGTTCTTTTAAATACGAGTTTTCAAACAATTCCCCTTTTTAAATAAAAACGGGAAACACCTCCATATGATGATTTTTTAATTTCTCGTAGTGGCTTCGGAAAAATTAGTCGCTACAGCATGGCGACTCCACTAGGGACTGAAATTTTTTCAAAAATAAAAATGAGTCAAACCTTAAAAGAGTTTGTATCAAAATTTGATTTAATTTTGAATTCCTAACCTTGTTTGTTTACCATTTTTTGTCATCATACAATAGTTTTAGAACCTTTAAGAATGAGTGAATACTTCGCTTCGTGGGGTGTTCACCTCCGTATAGTGTTGTAATTCACTTCTGGGATCTGGTTCTTATATTTCATGGGGTCCTCACCCTCGTATGTTATAAGGGTCGTATTCCTTGTATCGATGTTCGAACGATAGTTTGAGTACCATTTTTTAGATCCAAAATGCATATAGTGCCCCGTAGGAGCCCACCCTTTTGTAATAACCATGCCGTTATGTTGTCCGTTTAGAATTAACTCTTTTAGGTTTTGTTTGCGTTTATTTGTTGCACATACCTTTTATTCGCTTCGCAATGATTACTTTATTTTGTTGTTAAGTATTTAATTTTTTATTCGATTGTTTCGCTGTACCGGCTTGTTTGTTTTTGTTTTGATTTTTATTTCTCATTTTTTCATCCAATTTGCATTTAATATCATAATAAATTTTGATTTGAGAACAGTCCAATTTAGAAGGCACTCGAAAACAGGAGAGAAGCCTGTGATATTATGAGCTATAATGTTATAGTATCTGGTTGGGCCGAACAAAGACCAATGAAAAAAAGAAAGTTCAACAAACGGGATGCATATCGAGCAAGGGGACGACGTAGCTTAGGCACAAGGTTTGAAGATTCGATTTATTCGCACATAGATCTACCAAAGAACAGACCGTTGTCTACACTCTGCTTGAATAGGCTAGCGATCTTTTCGAAGGCCCCTAGGTATATAGATGTCACTGCCGTGGACCTTTCGATTAGTAGAAGAAGAAAACCATGAGATCACCCCCCAAACTAGAGACGGCGTCAAATAAAATGCGAGTCTTGTCTTACGAAGTCGAGACATCAAGACAACCATTATCTGTAATTCATTATGTCAGCTTCTTGTAATTAGACATCTTCTCTATTAAATGAATGTCTTTCTAAGGACTGTTCGAGAATCAACACATGCATTTGCATTTATTTTTACATTATAGTATTATTGATTTTTTAACTACAACTTTCATTTTCAATGTTGGTATTGTTTATTTATTTTAAAATTTTAATACATTCATTGCATCACACATATTTATAATTGTGAAAAATACTCCTCTCAGAAGAAAGAGAAAGCCAGAAGAACAAGAAAATGACCTATAATCAGTATAGCTCCGAAACCATGAACAACTTAGTGGCTAGAGTATATAAACATGATGAACTCCAGGAACATTTGGTCGGTGTCCAAAAAGAAATTGTGACATGTGTAAGGGAATCTCACGAAGAATCCGAAAGGAAAATGAAGGAGCTGATGAATATGATGACTACCGTAATCAAAGGAAAAAGTTTGGTAGAGAACCTTTCGGTAGAAATCAAGATTGGAAACGCCGGCAAGAATTTGGAGTCCTTCTTCGAAGAAGGAGAAATCATGCCGAAAGAAGAGCAGGTTGCCATCAATCAGTTCAAAGTAGCCTACACTACCTCAGAGTGTCCTACTGAGCTTGTATTGGGTAAAATTCATGATTCCATAAGGATCATATCCAGTCAATGAAGAAAGGTTTAGATGAGATAGAAGAAGATTTGGGAAATAACAAAGAAATGTGGGCTACCTCAATGGTTAAATCGTCACCTCCCTTTAACGTAAATACAACCTTTAGTGTCGATTGTTTTAGAATCTCAGCAGCTATCGGCTAACCCCGCCTCAGTTATCAAGAAAAGGGAAAGAAATTGAAGATCATCCAGTTTAGTCACATCCCTCTTACCTACCAAGAGTTGTTCTCAAAGTCTAGAAGCTCGACTAGCCGCTCCTTATTTTGTCAAACCTCAGTTGCCTCATTATCTAAATTGGTTTAAGGAAAATGACCATTGTGACTTTCACGCAGGTGTTCACGGTCATTCTATTGATAAATATGTCAATTTTAAGCATAAAGTGCAGAAACTTTTAGATATCAGAGTGGTGGAGTTCGAGACAGTTGGTTCGGGTCTGAAGATCAATTTTCCATTTGTGACTAATGTTGTGAAATTAAGGAAAGATCAAGTCGTCGTGATAGAAAAGTGGATGAAGCGAAATTGCCTACAGAAGTTAAGAATAAAGATTTCAACTCTTCTAGGGAGAATATTATTTTGGACCCACTTGAGGTAGCAATAGTTGAGAACAAGAGTATTCCTAAGCAATGTGAATGCCAGTCGAGTAAAAGAGGGGCAAAGGATGCTGAGATGAAAGATGAAGATGCCAAAAAGTGTAGCAAGAGGACGGAGATGTTAATTATGATGTCGTATTATGAGCTTTTACCCTTGCTAGATCAGAATAAACTCTTGATGATATCGCCCTCGAGACGATATTCCTATTTTAATCCTGATATATTTGGTACCAAAATTTTATGCGGATATCATCTTGGTGATTATAGCCATACAACAGAAGAGTGTGTGTTTTTGAAAAGTACGGTATATGATCTTATTAAGGGGGCATACTCTCTTTTGAGGAGAGAGACCTAGGTTTAACAAGGGATCGACCTATACCAGAGAATTGAAGCCTTTGACAACGATTGAGAATCAAGACCAGGCCTTTCAGAGTTCATACCCAAATCTGAACTTACCACATGTTAATCCTTCCTTCAGTACACAAGTCAATGAGCTAGTCAGTCCCAAAAAATATCAGGATGAGAAAGGGAAATAGAAAGAAGATATGATTGAGAAAGGAGAGGCCTAGGTAAAGTTGACCAAGGGGTAACATTCGAGGGTAAATAAGAAAGAATCTTTATAGGGTTTTCAAGATACCTATCTCGATTTTATTCCCTCATTTGGTACAAGGGCAGCACCTTGTTCCCATACCAATGAAGGAGACATTAGATCCATATCTTTTTAAGTACAATTTGAGCAATACTTATGATTTAAATACAGAGGTATCGGGGCACCCTACTTAAAGATGCTAGATTCTGAAGGAATAGATAGAGAAGCTGGTTTGTGATGGAAAGTTGCCACTTGGGATGCTGAAACAATGGATACAAGAGCGAAAAGAACCAGTTACGTCAATAGTCAAAAAGGTGAAAGATTAAAGCCAATGAATTTCTAGCCCCAAGGCAGACTGAAGCCCTATCTTTTGTCTTATTCATGTTTTAACTAGATGCCTACTTGTTAGGACATCTCTGCAATTTATGAGTGTTTTTTCAAATAATGCATGGAACCAACTTTGCTACCTTTGGCTCGAATGTAGCATAGATTTTTTTGTAAAGGGCATGTGTCATATTTGATGATTTTCATTCTAATGAAAAATGCATTTTGCTTAACATACAATGGCCCTGAAAACATATATATGTATATCTCTTCATGCCTTTGTAGGTAACTAGATATCAATTGCAAGATGCGACATCGATTCTGAGATCAGTTGAATGTTGTGATAACTATGAGGTATGATTTTCCCCTAATAGACTCTGGTTAGCAAAGCAAGACTACTACTCCTTTGATGACATTCGATGATAAAAAAAAGTCCAAATTTTAACCGTAAGAGTTGCTTAAAATTGAAATTCTAAGCGTAGTCTTCTGTGCCTTAATAGATTGTAATTAATGACTAGAAATATATACATATATATAAAAGAAAAGAAAAAAGAAGAAAAAACTACAAAATAAATAAATCTCAGAGCACTCTGATGGAGCCGTGGAATTGACAAATCTAATAAGGAAGCTTTGCTCCACCTATTCAAGACCATGGCGTCAGAGATGAATCCTTAAAGATACGATTACAATTATAATGATAATAATAATAACATAAGCATAATCGGCAACACACACTTGCACCTAGAATGTTAGTCTTATAATGACACTCCAAAGGTTAAACAAGTCTATTTTTTGGTAGAGCAAAAAATGAGAATTGAGAAAGAGTAGTCTTTTGTAGCAACGCGATAATCATGAGGATGAAATGAGTCATCTTAGGAGATTTTACAACTTTGAATCGCCACAACATTCAAACTCTTTACAGACGCAAGCTATGCTTGAAATGATCACCAAAAGGTTGAATCTGAGACGCTCTTGCACTTGATATCCAGATATTCTATTATGTTTTTATTATATAGATTTTGGTTTCAAGGTCTTGTATGTTAATCTAAAGGACACCCTTCATTGGAATGGCGATCAACAAATTGACATTTTAAGCAAAAAAATATTTTCATGTATTACTTTAGGGATTAGATTCAAAATACAGGGTTGTGGATGTGATTGATCGACCTATCCTAGAGAAGTGACCCATCAATGACTACAATAAGAGTGATGGCATGAATTCATATGTCAGATGGCTTAGGGGCTTAAAGTGGGTTTCGACCATGATACTTTGATAGGTTCAGAAAAATGAAGAATGAACCTTGACTAAAATAAGATTTCAAAATATGAGAAAAGTTTAGAGGGCTAAGACTTCTGCTTACCCTAAGATAAAAAAAGAAGAAAACTCAGAGTGATGGGTCAGAATTGACCAGATTGAGCCCAAGGTCAAATAAAGCAATACCACATGAAATAATAAAAATGCATGACTGATGAAGTATGAGGACCTGGAGGTGGTTCCCGCCCAGATGCTACAAGAAGATGAGTTTAGAGAGTTGAGGTATTTTGCATGCCCCAATGTTGAGATAGATAAAGACTCCGAGTGTTGGATCAAAGACAAGAAAAATAGTTTAGCCCAGGTTTGAATGGGGCAACGTTGAATGAGACGATAAAAGTCTTTATATGAGAGTGGTATAAGGACTAGAATGAGATTATTTGCGAAGTAGGTAGTGACCCTGAAGAAGAAGAAGGGTATTCGCGCAAGAGGATTAAAAGTGTGGGTCCAGTCATATTTGGAATGAGTATTCAACTGATAAAGTGAGGACCAAAAAACATATTGCATAGAAATGAAAGAAAAAAAAATATAAAGAATGACCTTTCAGGAGATAGGATTCTAAAATAGATTTGAAGAAGAATAAGAAAAAAAGAAAAATAGTGTTACATTGCATGTATCATATAGATATCCTTATGTTAGTGGCATGCTAACTTAAAAGCATTTTGCTTATTTTAAACAGGTATTTGAAGACAAGCGAAGATTTTGATCTACAGCTTCATGTTGAAGAGGTAGATCTTATTGAAGATTTCTATTGGTAGCCATGTTGGCGTGAATCCAGATCTTAAGTCTTCCAGGCCATCAGTAAGACCTTCGGGTATGATGCTAACCTTATTTTGATGTCAAGACCGGTAGAAATTATGTATTATTTTAAGGGATTTTGGTAGTCATTTTGGCATGAATATATTTCTTAAGTCCTTTAGGCCATTAATAAGTCATTCAGGCACGATGCTAAGACCTTCGGGCCATCAGTAAGACCTCCGGTCACGATGCTAACCTTATTTTGATATCAAGATCGATAAAAATTAGGGTATTATTTTAAGGAATTTTGGTAGCCATTTTGGCATAAATCTAGATCTTAAGCCTTTCGGGCCATCAATAAGACCTCCAAGCATGATGTTAACCTTATTTTGATGTCAAGACTGTTAGAAACCGGGATATCATTTTAAGGGATTTTGGTAAACATTTTGGCGTGAATCTATTTCTTAAGTCCTCCGGGCCATCAATAAGACCTCCGAGCATGATGTCAACCTTATTTTGATGTCAAGACCGATAGAAACTGGAGCATCATTTTAAGGGATTTTGGTAGCCATTTTGGCGTGAATCCAGATCTTAAGTCCTTCGGGCCATCAGTAAGATCTTCGGGCATGATGCTAACCTTATTTTGATGTCAAGACCAATAAAAACTGGGGCATCATTTTAAGGGATTTTGGTGGCCATTTTGGGGTGAATCCATTTTATAAGTCCTCCAGGCCATTAGTAAGACCTCCGAACATAATGCTAACCTTATTTTTATGTCAAGACCGGTAAAAACTGGGGCATTATTTTAAGGGATTTTGGTAGCCATTTTGGCGTGAATCTAAATCTTAAGTCCTTCGGGCCATCAATAAGACCTCTAGGCATGATGCTAACCTTATTTTGATATCAAGTCCAATAGAAATCGGGCATCATTTTAAGGGATTTTGTTGACCATTTTGGCATGAATCCAAATCTTAAGTCCTTCAAGCCATCAGTAAGACCTCCGGGTATGATGCTAACCTTATTTTGATGTCAAGACTGGTAGAAACTGAGACATCATTTTAAGGGATTTTGGTAGCCATTTTAGCGTGAATCCATTTACAAGACCTCTGGGCCATCAGTAAGACTTTCGGTTATGGTATCGAGCTTTCTTTTTGAACGTCAAGACGAGTACAAATTGGGCATTGAAGAGATTGAAGTTTGAAGATTTGGCCGAGGAAGAGCGGAAAGTTCCAAAAGAACTCGTAGTTCTAAAGCCAATGATAGGGAAGTGGGACAAAAATGAGTGTTTTTAATCTTTGCTTTGTTCTTGTTTCACAATAAGAAGCAAAGAGGGGCAGGTGTAATCACTTATTTTTGTCCGGATTGTATATTATGTATTAATATTATTAATTAATTATTATTAATATTGTATGCCATTAACATCATCAAATAAATAGGTATATATTATTATTATTGCCCTTAATATGTTCAATACTTATTAAATGAATGTATGCTTATTATATGCATGTATATGTGTACATAAGTGTGTATTTATTGTATGTTAATATGTATGTATATACATATGTGTATGAATGTATGTGTATGTATAAGTATCATTTTGAATGCATGTATATGGTATGTACGTATTATGTATATGTGTGTCTTATATTGCATGTTCGTATATATGTGTGGTTAATGTGTGAATTATGTACATATATTATGTATGTTGCATTTATATGAAGGTGTATGCATGTATTATTGTATTAACTGATACTATTATTATATGAGTTTGTATGTATACATACATATATATGTATTTCATTGTTATTATTTATTATTAATTGTTGTGATATTATTATTATTATTAGTTAATAATATTATTGGGTTATAATTTAAAAGCATGTCTGAAAATTTAAAAATCCATTATTATTAATTGTTCAGTCCATAATTACAAAAGCCAAATATTACATGGCCCATTTGGCCAGAGCCCAAACCCAACTAGCTAACGTAAAAACCCTAGAAATTAACCTAATATCATATTCTTTTTGTGCAGCTGCCCGATCTGAACCGTTGGATCACATTTTAATTCAACGGCCATGATCAACCCAAGCATATCCAGCTGGCGCGAGTGAAGAACACGCGCAGGACTCTTCGCCTCCAACGCACGTGTGGTGTGCACGCATAAACTGTTCAAATACTCTAGCGCTACGTGTCGCGATCCAGTGCTACCACGATGCAATCCATGTCGTCCGATCTTCAAGCAATATCAGCCGTTGGATCAGATCTGATCCAACTGCAGAGATTAAATTTGACCAGGATAAACTCTTTATCTCCCAACCACCATCACCACGTGCTCGATCACCCGTTCTTTTCGCTGCCACCGTACAATTTCCTCACCGGATTCAACCACCAGCATGTAAACCAAATCATCAACAATATATTCATTTATGGTTTCTTATTCATGTAAACCAAATCAGAACCAAAATTAGGATATGTATGTATGTATGTATGTATGTATGTATGTATGTATGTATGTATGTATGTATGTATGTATGTATGTATGTATGTATGTATGTATGTATGTATGTATGTATGTATGTATGTATGTATGTATGTATGTATGTATGTATGTATTGAATACATTTGAAATCTCAGTTTTGGGGGGAGAAATAAAAAGAAAAAAATTCAGAAGGTATAACTCTTTTTTACTTTGCATATATATTCAAATATAAAGAAAATGAAAAAGGAATAAAAAGTGAAAGGGGGACGATATACCTCTCGGGGGAATCGCCGCCTTGTATAGCGGTCGAGGGTGGTGCGCCGATAAACGACACCAGTTCTCCTTCTTCTTTCATCTTTCTAGGGAAAGGCTTCGAATCTAAAACAACTTTTGTGATTAAAAGAGAGTATGGGTTTTGGTTTCAAAACATGGGCTAATGGTTTTAAAAAAATGTTTTCTTTGAGTTCCCCGACACCGTTAGCGGTGGTCGAGGATTGAGGATGGTGGCTGGCATGGCCAGGGTTTATCGTTTTCTGGAAACAGGGGGCGGCCAGAGTTTTTTTTGGGTTTGAGGAGCTGGTCGAGTTTATCCAAAAGGGAAAAGGGGGTGTTTTTTTTTAAAGGTTAAAAATGAACAAAAAAAATTAAATCAATGACATGTGTAGGATTTTTGTAGGCACTCATCTTTTTAAAAAAATGGTCCAATAGCCATATAGGTCCCTCTGCCCTAATTTAATCTCATAATTCTGCGTGGTCAAATTACATTAGTAGGTCCTCCTCTGTTTTTTAAACTTTACAATTTCATCCTAAAATTAAGCTAAATTAGGTTTTAATGGGTAAATTACCCCATGGATCCCTCCGCCCCATTTTGCTTTTCAGTTTTGGCCTGCGCAAGGAAAAATTGCATGATTAGTCCTCCTATGTCTTGGCCGATTTGCAATCTCATCCCTTTATTAATTTAAGTAAAGTCCGAGTGGTATAATTTCCCTTTTAGTCTTCTTTATTTATTTTGTTTGTAAATTTAGTCTAAATTCCAGCGGTTTAATTCCCCTTTTGGTCCCTAAAAGTTTTAATTTTCTTTCAATTAAGTTCAAAATACAGTGGGATATTTCTTCTTTTAATTCTTGTTTAATCATGCATATTTAATTTCAGCACCTGTTTTTTATTTATTTATTTTCAGTTCTTATTTTGCGTATTTTTGTTTGTACTTTTATTTATTTGTTTGGTATATGTTGTTTATTTTTGTTATTTATTAATGTGTATTAATGTATATATATTTATATATGTTGGTATGTATAGAATATATACATAGCCTATTATATATATATCTTATAAATGTATTTAATTTATGTTCATATATTTGTAATACACACATATATATTACATTATTTGTGCTATTATATATATATATTACATACTGTCTATATATATAAATATATTATATTATTTATACTATATTATATGTTACATACACTTTTTATATACTAGAATATACATACTATGTATATATTATCATCTATATATTATATTGTATATATATTATTATCGCACCTTTATACGTTTAATATATGTTACTACATCTTTATATATTTATCTATATTTAGTCGTTCATTATTTATTTAACTTTATATAACGGTTGTTAACGGGTAAGTGGCCAATTTAAAGCAAAATTAAAAGTTTAATGATAACATTGAAGTAATTGAAAATTTGGTTACCCAATTGAATAGTTTACCAAAGTTCAGTTACCATTTGTATACTTTACCCTAAAAGAAAAAATCTGAAAATTAATATAAAAATTATTTTTTTAGATTTTATTATAAAAATGGATAATAGCGCTTTCAGTCCTCAAGATTTCAAAGTAATCAAAATATTTAATGGTACATAACGCTACACATAATTCGTGATACATAACAATACATGACGTTTATTGTAAAATCACCCTTGATTGGATTACAGCTATTTAATTAACCAATCAAACCGATCAAATTCAGTTAATTGAATTAGATAAATAAATTCAATTTTAAAAATAATCGATTATTTATGAAAATGGATATAGACAATCAATTAGTTCGGTTATTATTAATTTTAACAGATAACTGAATAAATACAGATATTTCTATACATATTGAAAACTGAATTTCTTTTTACACCGAAATCACAATAAGAAGGAATATCTTTCAACTACAATATAAACGGAATACAATCTAAACTAGAATAATTCTAGATAGAATTCACGTATAATTTACATAGAATAAAATTTCTAGAGATTAATTAAACAATGAATAGTCTTATTAAAACGATGATCAATCGAGTGACAGATTGTTTTTGACGAGTTGAAATAAGTTTTTATTATATTTTGATCAATAGTATGATTTTCATTGAAGGTAAAAATCATACAATACTATTATCGAAGGCTTCACTAAAAATCTCTTTAAGTCTAAATGAAGTAAAAGAGTGCTAACGATAATACGAGATACAACAACGTTTGATCCACCAAAGTCGAACCCCAAACAGCCCTATAAGCACCCAGTGCAACTCGCACAACCAAAGTATTAAACAAGCAACTCGCATCAAAAACAAAAATCAAAGATTCAGCCCCTCACAGCCAAGAACCTAACAACACCCCGCGCACCGTACAACACCACCTTGGTCGCAATGGAACAAGTGCGGAAATCCTCAATCACTCAGGTATTCTCTAAATTAAGCTGTCCGAGTCACAACTCCTTTCACCAACGCATCCGCCATCGCTTAGCCTCCCCGAAAGATTGAATGAAAGCATTTGAAAAACCTTCAATTCCGGCCGCATTTAACTTTCTTGCCAAAACTGGGATTCTAATTGGAAACCTACACCACGCAATCGCACAACTTTGCAATACCTCGACTTTATCTGCATCATTCACTCCTTGTATTGCTCGCATCCGGTCCTCCTTTAGTGCTTTCTCATACCGCGTCTTTGATTCATTCACGTCCTTCAGCCCCACTCTTTCTTTTCGCTTCCAGCAGTAATTACACGACACTTCACAGGCGAAGGAGACAGTAATCTTTAATCCATATATTCATTTACCAATTAATCGCTCGATGACCCGCCTAGCCTCTATCTCCATCCTCATACGAACGAAGCCAAAGCGCAAACCATCTCTTGCTCTTTTAATTGGAACAAAGACATCCACCACTTGCCCATGACAATCAAATACCTACCATACTCCTTTCCAATGAATCTAATCTCAAAGATTACCATGGTCCAGCATTGCTGGTGGCTAACACTGGTCTCGCTCATTTCTGTCTTTGGTTAATAATTTCTTATATTAAATTTTTTATTAAATAGAAATAATTACATTATCAAAGACGAACATATACAAAATATGACAACATAAGTATATTTGATCACACAATCAATTAATAAATCTCAATGTCTTTAATTATATTTGTAAACGACCAGCCAAACTCATTCTGACCGTTCATATTATTTTTTTAAAATTTTAAACTTTCACTTATATTTTATTAAATTTCTAATTATAAACAATTTAATATTTTTTTGAATAATCTAGAGGTAATTACAAGGTAGTATCTGTTCATACCGTTCTTAACCC
This sequence comes from Hibiscus mutabilis, assembly GCA_019671005.1. Taxonomy (NCBI): domain Eukaryota; kingdom Viridiplantae; phylum Streptophyta; class Magnoliopsida; order Malvales; family Malvaceae; genus Hibiscus; species Hibiscus mutabilis. The sequence continues at coordinate 52,565,797 of CM033722.1, read as the reverse complement.
TTTGACAATGCACAAACACCTTGCAGACAAACCGATTGAACTCAAGTCTCATAGGATAAAAATCATCTGCTTTTCCACTAGGACCACTTGTTGGGTTCAATAATTTGTTAATTCAATATTATAAATTACAATATAATATATTTTCACATAGATTACGATCCACTTACACTATATAAATTTATTTTGTTTTATACATTTTGGACCGTTATATGAGAATAAATGAATGACTGAAATTATTTCATTATTTTTTTAAAATCTCTGCATTTCCTCGGGTCAATCTCTTTTCACCTAGTGTATAATATCTAATCTCTTTACATGATTAAGGTCTTATCCATTATTTTTCACAATTACCATTCGATACAAACTTAATCGCCGTTTATTATGAGTATAATTTTACAATCCATACATGAATCCTATATATGTGTGCGTGCGCGCGTGTATGTGGTAAGATTAATGTATTAAAAATTGTTTAAATATGTTAAGAGTCAATGTGCTATTTTAAATTTCAAAACTAGTACCTGTACTATATTTTATGAAACTGAGCCCTTGCCATTTTTATTTCAAAATCTTAGCCCTAACATATAATAGACTTGTAGGGATCATGGTTCCCAATATAAAAAAAATTAAAATTTTGAAGTTGAAGTAGAAAAATAAAAAAATTACTTTTTGTCCCTCTGAAAAATACACAGTTCGTTGTTGGCCTTCTCATAAGTTTAAATTTTTAAAATGGTCCATTAACCAATCATGTTGAGTTCATTTTTTGTTAAATTTGATTGTTAATTGTTGACCTAATAACTTTAAAAAGATAAAATAACTTTTTAGTTTATATGTTTACAGTTATTCTCATCAATTTGATCCTTAATCTTTAAAAAATAAAAAATATCCTTAATTGAACATTATAATTTTCTAATCATCTACGTTTATAATTTTTAGAGGTCAAATTGATAAAACAAAATTAGTATAGATAGATTAACGATGAAAAATAAATTGAATTCTATTAAAAAATAATAAAATTGAACCAGAATTAAAAAATAACAAAGATTTTTAAATTAAAAATAATACAAAAACTCATGTCTGAGATGGTTCAAAATTTAGGGATATGCACGAGTCGGATCAGGTTTTTGGCCAACCCGAGTTCGACCCAAAAATAATTACCATAACCCGAGCTCATCCTTAAAAACCAGACCTGAAAATTCTATAACTAAACTCGAACCCGACCCGATATTAAAAAAATTAATTTTAAGGATCTAATTGTAAAAAAATAATTTTAGGGACTCAATTATAAAAAAATTAATTTTAATGGCATAATTGTAATATATATAGAGGACATTATTACAAATATTTCTAAAAATATATAAGAAAAAATTACACTATTAATCTCAAATCGTAGGATATTTTTCACTCTAAATACAAATCTAACCCAACATAACTTTCAATAAAAATACAATTCAAACTCAACTTTTTTACAACAAAAAATTTAACCCGATTGAGTCAGGTGAAATGTCCGTCCCTTCGTAGTTGCTCCAAATGGACATGTTAAAGGGCGGCTAAAATGCAGCGCCTCAAGAAAGAAATTGTAATGTGTGGGCCCAAAGTTCTTTACACTAGTGGAGAAATTATTAGATGGATTCTGTTTACCGTATCATTCATGGTCTATTCAATGTGATTCATCAATTTTAGCGTAATTTTTAAATAATTACTCACTCTTAAATGACATGTAGAAAAAATGTAAAGATTCACTTTAAAAAATTATTATTAGATGAGACTATATAATCTTTTTTTTCACCAGTGAAACACTACGTGTCTAGAGGACATCCATTTTTATTTTCTCCGAAAATTCTCAAAGGCTGAATAAGACCCACACAAACAAACGGCAACTTTACTTAAATATGGCAGCAATTTTTTTTTCTAATAATATTGTAGTTGACAGATTAATTTTAAATCTATAGCATTTATTACAGTAAAAGTAAAATCGGTACGAAAAGGATCTAATTTTACTGTTCATCCTTATTTTTCAATTAAAAAATATTAAAAACGGTGAGAAAAAGTTTCGATTTCAGTATAAAATATTGTTTAAAGTCGGATTATAATCTATTCAATCTTACTTGTTACTATAAAAATTATAATATTATGAGAAATAATGTGACATGTAAAAAAAAATTTAAAGACAATATTGGTGTCTTTTCTCCCAAACAAATTCTCTATCAAAACCTCATCCTTTTCAGTTTATTTTTGTTTTGCCCGAAAACAATGGTTATGGAGGTGGGAATGTCGCTAAATGCGCTGCTGAGTCTTCCTTTCTCGACTGCTTCCAGAGCCCACCACGAAACAGTCAATGGGTTGGTGAAACACTCACTCGTCAGTTCGAAAACGGCGCCGTTGCGACTGCAGTAGCCGACCCGGAGACTGCAACGTGGAGATGGAGGAAGGACGTTGCGGGTCGAAGCTAAAGGGAAGAAAGGGATGGCGGTGCGTCAGTTCCAAAGGCCTTCGCCTCCTCCGTTGACTAAGATTGAAGACGATGACAACCCTCGCTTCGTCATCATCATACGCATGGCAAATGTTTGTTTCTTTTCCTCAGTAACAAATGTTCAGTTTTCTATTATTAACTCTCTTTTAAAAAAAGAAAAACAATTCTTTATTTTGCATAAACGATATGAATTTGAGTAGCTCGAGTTATCAAGCTAGATGAATTTGAGTATCTAATGTGTTTTTCAAGTAGCTAGATAGCTTAATCGAGCTTTTTTCTAGTTTGGTTTATATAACAAATAAGTTTATAAATTATATTTTTTTCATATAAGTAATTAAAATATTTTTTAGTTAAAATAAGTAACTAAAATATATTTTTTTGTCAAAATATGTATCTAAAGCATCTTTGATCAAAAACAAGTACATAAAGTATATTTTTTTTATTGACAGGTATTGATTAAAAAATACTTTAGGTATTTATTTTGATCAAAAAATATATTTCAAGTATCTAAATGAAAAGTTGATTAAAAAATATTTTAGGAACTTATTTTTGTGATGTAAGCCTTTTATTTTTAACTGGTTTTGAAAAAATTCACAATTTAAACTTGAGTTTGAGTATAAATAATTGAACTTGAAATATAGCTCAAGTTATCAAGCCAGTCGACTTTGAGTATCTTAATACTACTTAATTTGAGTAACTAGCGAGCTTAGCCTAGATTGTTTTAGTGTTTTTAACTAGTAATAAAAAGCTGCTCAACCTATCAAGCCTATCGAATTTGAGTATGTTAATACTTAATTTGAGTAATTCACGAGCTTAATTGAGCATTCTTTTGTTTTTTCTTTCATTAGTATTGGAAAGCTTCATTTCGAAACTCGAGTTGGAGTTTAATAATTTAGTTTGGAATCGAGCATGAGAGTTGAGCTTTAAAAGTGATACTTGACTGAGCTCATGTTAAGTTTCAAGCTTCAAACTTAAGCTCGAAAGGATGTTTGTCTGCATGGTATGTATTGTTTTAATTAAAAAAGTTGAACATGGACGTATATCAATGTCCGACCTTTCCGATTCCAAGTAAGATAACCTTTGTCAACTTATTAACACATACATATTTATGTTCCGAATGCAATTCAGCTTCCAACACAAGACCAGCTTAAAACAGTGGTTGATAAAGTGAAAGACTTCTTTGGTGATGCAAAAGAGTCGCTTGGGAAGATAACATCGCTAAATTCTGCCGATTCCGAGTCAGAGGAAAAATCTACAGAAAAGGCCTAGTAAGCTTTCTGACATTATGAGTTCTTTATTCAGACTCGAGCATATCAGATATGGGTATGTATTTGACATAAGTATATATATTTTGAACTTTCTTTTATGCATTTAGAAAGTCATGGGTGAGTCGTATCATCATACTCCTGTCCTAATGTGTGTCACGCGTACGTATCAAACATGGATACTCGAAAGCAAAATGAAATATCATAACAACATATAGGAACATAGGGTACGAGGATATGAACATATTCGTATCAGACATTCATATTGAATCTAAATACCATAGGTTTATTGGAATATTGGACTGTCTTGATCATTTATTCTACCTCGATTGATGGAGGGTCGCGAATGATTTTCCCCCAAAACTTTTATCTCACTTGCTAGGGTTGAAGGTTGAGGAAAGACTTGCCATTGGATGCTTGGTGTGTTCAGGCCAAGAGGTGATGATTAACACAATTTCTGCTGTAAAGTTTTGCTCATGATCTTTACTCAAAAGTTCCCAATAGTTTATTTTTGCACATATTTAGTGTACTTAATGTGTTGTATCTTATTTAGATAATTGATCATTTTATTTGAGTATATTTTACTAGCCTTTGTGCATGCAAGCTGTATGATCTTTGTGGTTGTAAATATCTTTGGTGAGCTTTGAGTTTGATGGATTGGATTGGTTAAGAGAACTTGTACCATTTTAACAAAAAAAAATACAAATTATTAGAGGGTGTGGTTGGGTTGGACTCATGTATGGTATCAATATGATACAAGTTGCTGAAGCTTGTTTATAAATCTAATTCAGCAAATAGTCTCAGTGAAAAATTAGGTAATGTTCTTCTCTGAACATCTGAGTTCAAATCGTTTTATCTGTAATATGTGTGCATTGCTAAAGAGTTAAAAATATTTATGAACAAATATTTTCTTAAGACTACAAAAAAAATATCAATTTGAATTCATTTAATCTATTCAAAAAATTATTTAGTTTTAACAATTCAAAAAATTATTTAGTTTTTAAAAATTATATTACAACTTAATTTGACTTTTTGATACTCACATTATATTATAGTATCATGTGCCATAAATTATATAATACATAAAATAAGAGAAAAAAATAATGTATTATAAGTAAGCTTCAAAACAGTCTTGGTTGAGCTGGGATTTTTTTATATTAAGAAATGTTATAATAATATGCTCAAGATAAATATTAAGCTCGAACCCATACAAGGGATAATTAAAATATATATGGTGGATGGTGAAATTTGATGTTTTTATTTTCAAACATACTACAAATGAATGAAAATATCTAAAAAGAACATTCAATATACTTGCGCACCTAATGAATACCCATATCCGACACTCGAATCTGAATAACATGAATAAAATCCTCTTATAATGTTCTCAATATCCAAATTCCTAAGCACATCAAACTTGGCAATGCAATGTATTTCAACCAATATGTAGAAACAATAAAAAAAAAAAAGATGGTCCATACAAGAGATAAACATTAGAAATAATACATCAAAACAACCTTCCCAAGCTTAATTCCAACATAAATATGACTAAAAACATAGTCTACCACGATTCGGAACCAAATCAACCCAAAATTCTCTGCTTAAACAATAAATTCTCAGGAGCAAACAATATAGAAAATCCAGAAACCCTTTATAATTTGATGATATAAACCGCTTAAACAAAAACCGGGAAATATGTGTTTACATCAACGGTTACAGTTGGATCAGCAACCCTATGACCAATTTGCATCTAGTACAATTAAGCCTATTCTAAGCTAACGTATCAAATACAAGTATATACAAGCATGAACAAGTGCTTAAACAGGAACAGGAGTGTATGATACAGTTACAGTTGGAACAGCAATCACAAGTTACAAAATTGCAGCTGGCTCATCTATGCCTATTCTAAGCTAACATATCGATTACAAGCGCGTACAAGCATGGGGAGAACGTGTAATACATCAATGGTTACAGTTGGACCGGTGACCCCATATAACAATTTGCGTTTTGCTGCTCTATGCCTATTCTATGCTAACATATAAATTACAAGTGTATACAAGCATGCGCAAGTGCTTACACAGAAACTGGGGAACATGTATGTTACATCAGCAGTTACAGTTGGATTGGCAACCCTATGTTACAATTTGCGTCTAGCTCATCTATGCCAATTCTAAGCTAAACAGACTGGTTACAAGTGCATACAAGCATGAACAAGTGTTGGCCTTGATTTCTGTACAAAACTCCTACAAGACTCACTGGAAATCTGAATAGGGGGTCATACAAACAAGGAAAGAGGCCATTACAAGATATGGACCCAATAAACAGATTGAATTTTACAAGACAAAAATGCTTTATAAGACACGGACCAACATTACAATTCATGGATTTACTTTCTTTCCAAAAGTTACAATTTCTTAGCAGGCTTCATAATATATAAATTTTTTGCACACTTGAAAGGGCCAAAGCAAATATCAGAGGCCAATGAAGCCAGCCATTCTAACACATCTTCCTCAACAAAGAGTTGCCTCAGTTGACTCCCTGGATGTAATGATAAAAAGAAACCCCCATGTCATTAGACATTAAAGAGGAAAAGAAGAAAAGAAAAAAGCCAGACACCACCCCACAATCTATGTGCATTACTCACTAACTGTACAAGAATCACATTATATTTCAGTAGTAAATAAAGCCTGATGACAAGTAGTCCTATAGGCACGATCCTCGTATCTATGAGACAACCAGTTGAAATAGATGCTGCGTCACATAGGTATGACTCACAATAACTATGAGCATGCAAAACCTATTTAAGAATTGGGCACTAAAACGGGAAACTATAGCATTCTAGGTAAAACATTGTTTTTTGAAACCACCCTGTCTCGGAGGATAACTTTATCATACGGTTAAAAACTTCAGAACTAAAAGATGACCAAAATAGGGGGAAAAGAGAGAAGGCAGGAAAAAGAAGGGTTAGAGGGGAAACCAGTGTATACTCTAGGCAATACTTCATCCTATTGGTGCTTTAACAAAAATGACTTTTCAGCTGAATATTGACAGACATCCACAACTCACCCAACTCGAGCTTCAAATATTTGAAAGAGGGAAAGGAAAAATCAAACAGCAATATCGAAAACATATAGCACATATTATGATATTTGGAAATCTCAATTGAAAATCAAATGATATGCATATAGAAAATGAGCAACTAAAGAACAAAATGAAAAGTAACCAGAAAAAAATCATGATACAAGATTGAAGCAGCAAGATAAAAGTAAAAAAGGATATGAAATTCATTCTCACACAATCATATACAATATACATCATCTAGCCAGGTCTAATGTTTATGCCAAGCAAACTTCCTGACCTATGAACCCTCCTCAGTTCTAAGCCCTATAAAAGGAAGTTAAAAAATTTCACAAGCTAAAAATTTTTCTTATCAACCAAGAAAACAAACATATCACAAGAATGTTTCTAAAGAACAAATCCCAACAATCATATGAACAAGATTTTCTAAGTATCATAATCACAAGCCAGGTAAGCATTCCCTTCAATATAGTGTTTTGCGGATAATTAAAAACCCAATGTTGATATTCAGCTGTAGGATGTTAGGACTCCAACCCCACAAAGAATATCCATATTGATTAAAATACTATGTTTTCCAAGTTCCAACATACGAATACTAAGTTTCTTCATCTAATAGTTGTTCTTTAGAATGCAGTAAGAAACAAAAATGGAAGTCTATTCTTCCCCACCACCGCGCAAGTAGCACTTACTTCTTTTAAGAAGCCACGTTCTGCATACGGGTCAGCAATCATCACAGAGAATGCTGAAATGATATGGCAACCAAGGCAAGGGAAACTGAGAGTGAAAACTTAATTAAAGGTCTCATAAGAGTAAAGAAGCATGCACAGCATAGTTTATCACTCTGATGGTAGACGTCTCTTCTTCCCATAGTCCACATCCCTTGATCTAGACTTGTGCTCTTCTTCTCGGTTTGCATGGGACCTGCTGCGAGATCTTGAAGAAGACTGTCCCCTATCCCAGTCATCATCATAATCCTGGTCACGTCCACGATGTCGATGCTCTCTGTAGCTATCTTTCTCTTCCCTGTAAGAGTGTTCCCTATGCTCCCTCTCAGACCTGTCCAATTCCCGTTCCTTCTCATCATGATGCCTCCTCTCTGAGTTGCCCGACCACTCACGCTCAGAAACCCGCTCCTTTTCCCGAGTGGCACCACTTGACCTTCCTTTGTCATTATTTGCATCCCCATACCCATACTCTGAAGCACCATCTTCACCACCATAACTAGACTCTCTAGTCCTACGATCATGCTCATCACCTCCCCACCCACCCATGTTTGAGTCAGTCCACATTCCCGTGTGAGGCCCATCCATTCCAGATACACCCATCATTCCCATTCCATTAGGTGCAATTCCACGGCCAAAGAAAGCAGGATTGACATGAGGAGCAACACCAGCTAGTCCCATTGCATTGACTGTTGGAAATGAAGGAAGCATGCCGGAAAAACAGGTCCCGAAAACCTCCATAACCGCCTCCTCGACCCATATATGTTGGATCAAACCCAACACCCATCATATACTGTGGATGCATCATGCCACCAAGCAGGACCACCAAATCCAGGACCTCCGGTCCGGTCCATAGGCCCAAACACCATAACCACCATTTCCAACTCCCGCCGAGCTCCCAACCATGTTCTTTACACCTACACCTCCCCTTCCTCTCATCGGTCCTCCACCCCCACCTCGGTTGACACCTTGACCACCCCGTCCCCAGCCACCCCTTCCATAGTTCCTTCCTGTATCCCCACCTTGGTAATTCATATTACCACCTTTCCCAAAACCTTCATTTGGCCTCCTTCCTTGAGGAGGTACTTGAGGCTGGCCTTGGTCTTTGTTCATATAATTAGCTCCCATTTGCTTCAATGTTTGCGGTGAAGCAAAAGCCACAACGCTAGCCCGCCCATTGAACATATAACCATTCATTCCCTCTTTGCATGCAGAGGCTGATGCTGAATCATAGAACTCAACTTGACAATACCCTTTGGATTTGCCACTAGCTCTCTCATCAAAGAACTTAATCTCCTTCACCCTTCCATATTGAGATAAAACACTCTCAAGCTCTGCATCGGTTGTCCACCAATGTAACGCCAACAACAACAAACATAGTTGGACCATTCTCAATAGGTGGTCGAACCTGATTTTCGTTCATCATAGGATGATTTGCATTCATACCTATTTGATTAGGTGCAATCTGAGAAGCTCCTTGAGGACCACCAGTACCTGAATTTAAGGATTGAGCAGGGTTGTTAGAAACCTTTTGAGGCACACCAGAAGGACCGGTCCCAACCTTCGAGGATGCTGAAGTTAATCCTTGAAAACCCATAGTTTTTACTTGGGTATCAGGGTTCATCTCCATAACACCACCCCCTTGTGAATTGGTAGACCCAGATGGATAACTTCCAGATCCTATCTCTGGTCTGTTAACAGCTGGTTGCACCTCTGGTTCACGATAACCGGCATTAACATTGGCGTACTTTCCTTGAACTGAAATTCCAGATATGTTTTGCCCTTGTAAACCCCCAGGTTCACCTCTTGGTTCAGAAACCTCATTTTTATGAGCTTGAAATTCAGTACTGCCCGTGCCAGCTGGTTGTGCAGGGGCCTCAGATCGTTGCAACTGAAGAAAACCTTCTCCAACATTAACATCATTATAGAGATCATCGTATTCATCATCATCCCCAATCATCTCAACATCTGCAAGAGCAGGTATGGTCCCACTCCCTTGATACTGTGTTTTTTGTGCTCCTCCATACTCGTCGTCTCCAAAATCTATTTGTTCTTCAGCCATTGCTCAATTAACCTTTAAAGCATCAAAAGTAAGGGAAAAAAGAAAGAAGTGGTTATTCCTAAATCCAACATTATGAAACCAAAAACATAACAAGGAAAAACGTTGCTTTAAATCTGTGTCAATCATGTCAAGAACATACGAATTCCAGAGCAAATGTAATAAAAGAAAAAAATCCAAACTCCTAGTAAGGATCAATTTAGTGGCACATTTTCATTAACCATATATTTAAAGCATAACTGCAAGGAAATCCAAGTAATCAAACTCGGAAACAAAAGAAAAACAGCACAATAACAAAACAAATGATTAAAAATTCACACAATAAAAAATGCAGCAAAGAGCTAACTTTAGTTACATATTCTATCCAAATATAAAGTAAAAGCCCTACATATTTCATAAAATCGTTAAAGGAAGCATGAGGTACATCTAAAACACCCAACCTGATAAATCCATAGGAACAAATAGAAGGGGCAAAAACAAGATGTAGAATGTTGGGAAAACAGGTAAGTTTTCAATTATACAGTTCTCAAAGTCAATGGTACCAACCATAATAGAAAACCAAAAAAGGAAAGAAGTATAAATACAATAAAATCAGTAAACGGAAAGAAAAATTAAAGAAGACCAACTATGGATCAACCTGATCTATTGGTATTATTATGGTTTAAATGTTTTTCATTTATCTTACTCTTGCCTCTATTATCTTCTCTTCTGCTTTGTCTTTAGCTTATTACCAAAGACAAAAAACCGGATCGAAGATCAAATCGGCCGGGCCATCGGCTTCTGATTCAACCAGTTCTAATAGCCAGCTAAATACAATAACATCAAATTTAAAATAAAATAACCAAATTTCAAACAAAAATCAGTGAAATCATAACCAAAATAACAGTACTAACACCGTATGTTTCTTCAATCATAAAGGGAAAGTTTCCATTTTCTAAAAAATCTGAATGTTTTTGACTTTGGGCCTGAATAAATTAATGAAATTTCCCCTAATAAACCATAATCTCCATATATGGGAAGATTTGTGGGTAAAAACGAGAATCTAACCTTGAAATCTGAATGAAGAACAGCTGAAGGAAGATGAGATACGCCTGCGGCCGTCTGGGGATTTGCTTGGAAACGGGAAAGAAAGAACTAAGCGCAAAAGCCAATGCCTGAGAGCCTGATCCGAGAATGACCTAAGCAAGAAGGATGGCCGAAAATGGCTTACTGAAAATGATGACCCAAATATCTTTTAAGGCCTGGTGGATAATTGTTAGGCCTTTCCATATTTTTTATCATTTGGGCTTTTGAACAATGGAAGTTTATCGATTTTCGGGGGGGTTTTATTGCTTCTCGATTTTTATCCGGTTATTACTTTTTGTAGAGAATAAAGATAATTATAAGATAATATTTGCTCATATATATTTTTAATTTTTATACAATATATATCTTGCAGACAAAAGTGATTGAACCCAAATCTCTTAACATGAACAATATCCGCTTTTTTATTGAGATCCCATTTTGTTGATCCGCCATTGTAGGGGGGACTTATATAGTACTACTTATACAAATTATACTCCTTTGAACTAATTCTTATGTTAAACATGAGAATGAAAAAAAATGTTCCTTTTTTGTTTTGTTTTTTTCGTCCCAACATTGAAAAATTAAATCTTAAGTCTTATCTTTAAATTTTAAATTATAAATTTCACATCCTAAAAAAATACAACCTAAGCCTATACCCAATATTCTAAATTATAAGCCATAACTTTAAACCCTAATCTTAAATCTTAAATTTAAATTTTTTAATGATAAACACCGAAAAGGGACTGAAAGTTTCTACTCAACATGAGATGGTGAGCTGTCGTTGAAATATTTCTCCCTTTTGTTTTAGCTTTTCTGGATAAGATAAGGGAATCAAAATAGAAATTTCGTCTCCATCTTTTATGTCATTTTTTTTCTTCACAAAATCAAAATACTATTCATAAACAATTATCGGAATAAAACGATAAATTTCTCAAGCAAGGTCAATTATTTGAATTTTAACATAAAGAATGAAACAATTGGATTAAAAAAATTTAGATATCTAATATTCGATCTAAATTAGTCGGTTAATAAATTAGATACTGATAATTTTAAGAAAAAAATTTATATTTTTCAATTAAACTTGGAATCTTACATTGCTGTCAAATAAAACTAAATAAAATAATCTAACATTTTTAATAATACGTCAAAAAATATTGTATTTCGTGAATCGTATTCTAAAAAATAATCTTATATTTCGTGAATTAAATTCTCGTAACTATAAACCAACAATGAAAAACAAAGTGAAAAACAATATAATATCAGTCTTTACAAATCAACGTATCATATATACACATTCACTCATTACAATCTGATAAAACTCTCACCATAATTTCCATGGCTTTGATCTTCATTTGCAATGACAATATATACTCAGCCGTCTCCACGAAAAGACCTTCGAACCCCACGGATCCGTTGCTGTGAATCATCTTCTGTAGTGTTCTTAGCTTCATTTCATTGGAGCTCCGGCGGTTTCTACGGCGTCGTTGTCGCGACATTTTCTTCATCAAAACGCTTCTGCTTCTGGGTTTTCTGCACCGGATTTGCCCTAGTTTTTTCCTGACGATTCTTCGATTCTTAAGCTTCGATCTTCCATTGCTTTGTTCGGCATCGGGATCGAATTTAAGCTGGGAAAGTGAAGAATTTCCCATGATTTTTTTTCCAGAATTCAAAGCGTGTTTAAAGCTGACTTTCTTGCACGAGACTTGAAAACTTTAACTTTGAAATTATTTTTGTTGTATTGCAGAAATTGGTAGGGGTTGAGAGGTTTTATATATGGTTTTTGTAGGGTACATTTGGTGGGTAACAGTGGAGGACGTAAGATTTTATGTTAGAGGACGAAAAATACATAATTTTTTTTAAAAAGTTCTAATTTATTTATAAATTTTAAAATTTTAAGGGGACGACCGCTCCTTCCAGTCCCTTCAGTCCATTCTAATGGGCAATAAGAGGTGTTTACAGTCATAAATAATATATTCGAATAATTATAACCGAAACAAATGGACTAATAATTGGAATATGTTTGAAGGAGACCTACATATGGGCAACCCACATGATTCAACTTCCACGCCACCACCACTGAACGCCACCTCGCCGCAGCCGCCCTCAACCTTCTAAACCACCGCTTTTCGTCACCCCAAACTTTTCCAAATTCAATGCATGTTGATCGAGGTCCTTAATTCCCTCATTCCAGCTCAACCAATATTGGAATTCCCCCACGTTTAAGAAAAATTGCAGCCAACATGCCTTTAAAGGTGGTGGTTACTGTAAGACAAAAAATTAGGGTAAACTACATAAATATTCCCCAGATTATAGGGGAGCTTTTTGTTGAGTCCTCCAATTATGAAAAGTTACAAAATGGCCCCTGACTTAAAAAAGTAACAAGTTAGTCCAGTGTCATTAAAAATTTAGCAGTTGATGATGTGACAGTTAACAAAAATTGATATAATAACACATTTAATCCTCTATATTTATACATTCAATCAATTTAGTCCTAATTCAAAAAAATTAGCTAGGTCAAGTGGCGTGACATCAAAGGCTGGGGAGGCGCATTGGCGGGCTCGAACATGTGTGGGGTTAGCTAGGTCAAAGTGTAGGGCAAAGATAAGGTTGTTCGGGGCTTACCAAATCAGATCGGAAGACATAGGAGTGCTTGGCAAGGCCTAGGTGAGCACGATCGGGCTTGTTGGAGCATGCAATCAAGGCGCATGGACGAGCACTAAAAGGTGTGGGCGAGGGGAGTAGGACATAAAAGTCTTCGGACGAAACGGAGGCCAGACGAAGAGTCTTTGGAGTAGGGAGGAGGTGCTAGAGTGGAGGGTTAAATTGATGGGATGAGTAAATAAAGAATACTAAATTTATTGAATTTTTTAAATTAAAACTAAATTTATTGAATGTGTAAATATAGAGAACTAAATATGTTATTATGCCAATTTTTATTAACTGACACATCATCGCCCGTTAAATTTTTAATACCCTATAACCGAAGACTATTTATGTGGGTTGTCCAAAAAAAATTATGTTGTTAAGTGATTTGGATTCGAATTCGGTTAAAAATTTGGATCCAACTCAATATTATTTATCAAATTTGAAGAATTAGAATTATCGAGTAAGACTTGGGAAAAAAAGGTATCAAATATGAGACACCTTATCAAGCCTGAATTGGAATTCAATAATAACAAGCATTCCTGCATTTTACTTTAGTCCTTTATAATTTTAAAATTAAAAAAACAATCCCTCTACAAAAAGATGAGTAGTTGTTTTTTTTTATATGTATACAAAACGAGTAGTCTTGATAGTAAAATTACGTTTATACATTATATCACTTTTATTTCGATTCTAAAGAAATTAACACATAATTTATATGTTGTGTAAATGTTGAATATTAAATTTGTTGAATTTCAGAATTAGTACTAGATTAACATTAAAAACAAACATTAAAGACTAAATTAATTATCGTATCAATCGAAATTATAAAACTAGGAAACAAATTCATGGAGTTGAAGGTTGAAAAAGTTGTCACTAAATGTGTAAACAAAGAGTAGACATTCTTAGATCATAATGTTGGGAAAAGGTAGGAATTTCTTTTTCTCTTTTCAGACATTCATGAACCCATTTTTAGATCAAGTCATGGAATCTTTTTCTTTGCTTTGTTTCCACACAAAGCAAGCTATGCCAAAGGAATTTTTTTTATAAACATCGGTATTTAATTTATTGATTAACTAATCTGGATTAGACATCATATAGGTTTATTATAAGTGATTCTTTCAATCCAACTTGCTCTATTTACGGCATCAAAATTCGAACATATGACCTTGCTTATAGAATCTACAACATCATCATACTAAACCAACTGGTTGTTAGTAGTCGAATGAATTGGTTTTTTATTATAAAGTTGAATAAATTTTACATATTTGTGTAGTTTTTACAAGATTTATATTTATTTATATTATTGTCAATGGTTAAACGAAATCAATGATTAAAGTTTGTTGTTTGGCATTAAGATCGAGTTTAAATCATGTAAATTTAGTTTGGTATAAAAACAAATTCAGTTGTCAACGTTTGTATCTTTTGTTAATTCGATTCTTATTCTTTTTATTGTATCAAATTTAACCCTCAACTATTTTATAATAGTCGAATTTCATCATTAATCTTTCCAAAAGTGTCAAATTATTGTTTTTTAACGAAAATATTGACTAAGGCTTTAATTTTTTAATAGTATTGACATGAAATCTCATATGACAGTTCATTTGTCTGTGTATATTAAAGGTGTGCAAAACTTGATATTCGACTAGACTCGATTCAATGTGAAAATACTCAACTCGTAATTTCATAAACTCTACTCAAAAAAATGTAAATAAAATTTGAATTATTAAGTGAAAATTTGAATAAATCGAAATCTATAGTAAGTAGTGGATCAATTTTCAAGTTCGAGTTGAGTCTTTCAATTCTTCCTGATATATATCTATATGTATATATATATATATATATGAATATTGTATATGGTTATATAAAACCGTTTAAATTATAACTAATTAGTACCATAACATTATAAGTGTTTACAATTAAATTTGAACTAAAACTCAAACAACTTGACTCGAATTTCATAAACTCTACTCGAAAAAATTTCAAATAAAGTTTGAATTATAAAATATGACTATTTAACTCGACTAACTTGAAATTTTTTACTGGACTTGACTCGATCGAATGGCCACCCCTAGTGTATCCTTCATGCTATTTTTATAAGTTTTTGATTTTTTTACTTTTAATTTAAAAATTAACTTTTTCAAATAGTTGTATTAAATCTCCCACTTTATTAGATATATAGTGACTAACGACATATCCTGGCCTAACTGAATATATCAAAGACTGATTTTACATTGAGCCAAAGGTTCCACGAGAACACTTTTCCTAAATCAATGATTGATTCAAAATCTACGGTGGATTTTCCCTCGTTACCACTCCTCGTGCTGTCCACAAGCTTGAACCACTGACTCCCGGGATCGCACCGGCTATCTTGGTCCAAGCATTTGCAACCATTCACAACAACATCACCGTTCGAATTCACATCTAGGCAAACCAACGTGCTGTTTCCGAGCTTCGACGAGAGGTGCATCATCGATTCGGATACCGTTTCCCATTTCGAATTTGACCCAGCGCAGACAGTTCCAAGCTTTGCCATCATCCCCAATACATCGGCTTGTAAGCACAAGTTAGCTCCCTTTAATTCTAAAGTCTTTTGAGGTGAGTAATTCCAAGGTTCCGAGTAGTTACATGGACCCAAGCTCAAGAGGTTAACCGATGGTTTCCTTAATATGCAAAGCCCCGTTGAGGGATGGAAGATCACTTTGTGTAGCTCGGTTTCTGATAAGCCTGGTCCTGCATGCAATTTTGGTGGAAATACATAATGGGTCGTATTATACAATTTTTCGTAAAAATATAATTGTGTCTAACAATGACGGATCTTGACAGTCTATTTCGAGGTCAATCAAAGATTTTTTAAAAGGTCTTGTGTATTATATAATACAAAACTTTAACAGTAAGTTTTGTTATGGTGTTTCTATAATATATAAATACGTATAAATATATGTTAAAGTTTTTTTAAAAATTTAAGAAATTAATAGAAAATTTTCAATTATTTGAGAGCCTAATGGTCATTTTAAAAAAAAAATTAAAAGACCAAATGACAATTTTCTAAAACCTTGAAGTGTTCTAATGAACATTTTTTACAAATTTCAAAATGTCAAATGATAGTTTTCTAAAATTTTGGTCTCTAAAGTCTTATACAGTTATACTTTTAGGGGTAAAAAATAATTTTATCTTTGTTTCAATTTTTTTATGGGTCATTTCCCCTAGTCAATAAGCTAGTTCCACCGCTGCAGACAGGGGCCTTGGCCCCTTGGTTAATGAAAAAATTGTAATTTTAGTCTATATTTAATTTTAAGTATTTAATTTAATCCTTTTAGCCTTTTGCTAAGTGGCATTTTTATTACTTTGACCCTCCTAAAAATTAATTATTTAATTTAAGCCGTTTCAAAATATTTCTAGCTTTGACCCCCTCCCAAATTTTATAATTTTATTTCGACTCCTCCTATGATAAGTTCTCGTCTTCATATTTGTGGACGGATTTGAGTTGTTAACCTTTTATGATTAAAACATGTTTGGGTTTGAGTTGATGGGATCGGGTTAGAATTAACAAATCTACACAATCAATCGAATCGAAAATCAAAAATCCATTTTTTTCAAAACCTCGAATAAAAGAGAGTAGATTTTGCTTACCCCGGAAAGGAGATTGAAGTGCAGAAAGTCTCTCTATAAAGCTTGAATTCCTCACTTCAATCCAATTCCAATTCAAGATTCCATAGTACTCGTTGAACCCAGCGGTCCCTTCTCTCAAATAATAGCTCCCAACCAGCGTCCACAAAGCCCAATCGAGGTCGAGCTCGGCCACCACACCCAAAAAGCAGTTCAAGTACCTATTGTCATTCACATTGGTCCCTCTTATGTCGACCCCGAACTCGCTCACTAATAACGGATACCCTGCGTCGACCAAAAACCCTGATGTCTTCATCGTGTAGTCAACCGTTTTACCGCACATGTGGTTTGGGTTGTTGGTTGTCCATGCGTCACCGTCAGTGAAGCCATACCAGTGGAGTTCGAACGCTAGTTTCCAACTAAACGTGAGAGTCAGGGGTCGGGTTCGGATGAATGATAAGTCCCGGTCGAAGCTTAGTCCTGAGAGGATAATGAGAATGTTGGGGTTGGCTGAGTGCACAGCCTCGGCTCCTTTCTGCATGTACCTATAATTTACGGATTACAAAAAATAAAAATATAGCATGAAGTACATGTGTGCCGTCATTCGAGTTACCAAATTTACCTGTACCAATCATTTGTGTTCTGTTTGGGACCTCTAAGTTCATTTCTCAAGCTCATAGCAACTACATTGGTGACACCATTGAATAGGGTGGCCATCCGGGTCAAACCCGTGATCCATAGATCCGGGTTAAAGTTCCGGTCGCCGAAAAAACCATCACCATCGGAATAGCCGCAGCACCAACCGGGCTTACTTAAGTGGTTGTCGAGTATGACCATTAAATTGTTTTTCCCAAGGCTAGATACCACTGCCTGACATTCATAAGCAAGATTTTATGATTTATGTATCCGTATCGTGTTTTATATATATTATTATATTTATATTTAGACTATTTCACATTTTATACAAAATTTAATGAATTAAAAATTTATTTTATACAAATCAAGTTATAAAAATTGAATCGAAGGCTAAACTGATTGAATGTTCGATTTTTATTCAACCAGTTAAATCGATTTGTTCAAATCACCTAAAAATAATTTTAAAAAATAAACTATTTGATAAAAATGAAAACACCCAAAAATAGAAAACAGAGAGAAAACTATGTTCACCCAAAGATGAAAAGGAACTCATTTCATTATTATTGTTGTTCTTGTCGTAAAATAGTTAAATAGACTTTAAAAACTTGTAACAAAGGTAAGACTTAATTTTTAACGTTCATTCTATATTCGATTTAATATCATCGGTTAAACTGATCAAACCATTAATTCAATTACATGATTTACTTTAACTTAGACAACACTGCTAAAGGTGTTCAAACAGTACGTTCAGTTAATAATCGAACCAAACTATTCAAAATCGAATTAATTGAACTCTTAACATTTTTAATCATTAATCAAACCTAATTTTTCTGAAAATTAATCAAATCGAACTAAGTTCAGATAATTCAATCATTTTCTTTTTGGTATATTTTTCTTTTCCTTTTGGGTTTAGCTTAGTATTGGGATGAAAGTACAAATATTGAGTTATATATATTATGGGTCGGATTTTAGCTTAAAAATAGAACTATGTTAATCATATGTTAAAGTTCAGATTAATTCGGTTAATTAACCGGTAACTAAACTTTTAAAAAATATTAACTGTGCACCAACCGAATACTTCAATGACCAACCGATTAACCGAACTAAATTTTAATTTGATCAATTTAATTTAATTTTAAGATTAATAAACACCCCTAAACCATACTCTAATATTAATAAAAACAAAGAAGCAATCACCATATTAAACAGAGTAAATATCTAAATCAAGAAGCATAAAATAATGGGGTTAAGGCTGGTAATTTAATCACCACCAACATCATTTGTTACACTGGAATTATCATTGTCTTTAGTCTAACCCTTTCGCACTAAACTATATTATTATGATTTATGAATAATTAATAAGGTATCACATGAGCAAGCACATTTAGCCGGTTGGCCAAGCTGCTCATTTTTGTTCTTTCATTTCTTATAGGTCATGGGTTTTAGACCCACCAGGTGCACCTCATTCCTTCCCCTAGAGTCTCTCCCTTTCCTTCCCCTCTAGGTAAAATTAGGAATATAATTAGACTTTGTCAAAAAAATAATAATAAGGTATCACATGATTGCATAGGAAAAAGTTAAAATAATAAGTTATGATTCCAGTCCTATTATATTAACATTTGGAATTTAATTCTTATATTTTAGTTTGATAAAATTTGATCTATTAGGTTAGGATTGGTATTTTAAAGAAAAATCTACATAACCATAGTGTTTAGCATGTTAACTATTTTTTGATAACTATTTGTACTCGGTTTATTGGCCTACTAGTTCACATCAAGTACTGCAGAAAGTTATTATGGAGCGATTCTCCTAATTTAATATGTTCCATTCACAACGTTATGATTCAAATACTTGATGTTGTTTGAGGTACCTAAAATTTCACCATGCTATATTAACTTGTTTGTTTAAACTAGTTAAGTATCATTAATATAAAGGTGGCGTATACTCGAATTGAGTCTAAGGCTCCGTTCTTTAATGCTTTCAGAAAGTGCTTTGGGGTCAAAAGTGATTTGGGGACCAAAAGCAATGCAGAGCATGTAGCTTTTCAGGTCAAAAGTACTTTTCAAAAGTTAAAATTTTTAGCTTTTAGCTTTTTCAAAAGCACTTTTAAACAAAATTACTTATTTATCCTCATTTATATCATAAATCCTTTTATATTTTAAAAAAAAATGTCTAAAATAGACATTTTATCTACTTAAAAGTATTTTTTATAACAATACCAAACACTCAAACCAAACAATCTAAAAGTACTTTTTAAAATCACTTTTCAAAATCACTTTCACACCGCTCTTTTCAAAAGCAATATCAAACTGGCCCTAACTCAACTTGTAAGAAGCTTAAAATCGAGTTCAAAATTCGAGACTTGCTTTGAGAAACTACTCGAATTAAGTTAATAGAGACTAATATTAAGATACTTGAATTTGTTTTGTCCAACAGCTTTTTTATTCGGATTAGTTTATCATACACGCTTAAATGCAGGGGGCGGTTTCTTGAAGGGACTAAAAGGGCCATGGCCCCCCAAAATTTTAAGAAATTGTAATTTGACCCTCAAAATTTTAGAAAAATTTTATTTGCCCCTCAAAATTTTTAAAAATTCATATTGAGATTCAAAATTTTGAATATGTTTAATTAAATTTCCTCTCATATTTTTTTAAAAAAATTATTAAATCTCTCGAAATCATCAAAAAATTTAGTTAAATCCTCAAAATTTTTAAAAATTTTAGTTTAAACATCCAAATTTTTAAAAATTTAAAATTGGCGCCTCAAACTTTTACCCAAAGTTCCGCCACTGCTTAAATGTTCGAAAAATATAATCTACTATACCGACAAAAAACATCACTTTTATTCTAAATTACATTAGATTTCGAGATCGATCTCAAATATCTCCTCTTCTAAAAGAAATCCTCAACAATTCAACAAACGTGAAAAGGTTTATTTTTTTTGCCAAGTTGTTTGAAGGTGGGGTTTCACACATTCACTAGCTTTTGTCTTTTCTTAAGTTGTCCTTATCCTATTGGTCTGAAATTGAAATCTAATCTTTTCTAGGTGAAGAAAAATACACAAATTCCATACCTGGAAAGCTTCTATGAGCGTAGCATCAATGGCGGATGGATTATTGGCCTGGATACCGGCAATTGGTTCGAGCAACCCGAGCCTTTGAAACGATTGTCGAACGGTGAGGGATCCTAAAGAGTCACTGGTGATCAAAAACAGCGGCCAAGTGAACCTAACGCAGTTGAACCCCATCGACACGATCTGCTCGGCTATCGCATCCATCGGTCGCTTGCTCAGCCCTTCGGCAACCATTGGCTCGAGGTGCGACGCCCAATTCACGCAGGCTAACTTCACTCGTCGCCCTTTCTCGTCGACGATCCAACGCGAGTTCGTCGAGAGGGGGAGAGATATGGATGGCTTAACATGTTGGATGATGATGGTAATGAGTAGGAAGTGGAGGAGGACAAAGGAACAAGTGATCTTTCCCATGGTTTTGGGTTTTGATGGGAGGATTGTTGCATAGGTTATATAAAGTGAAATGGTCAAATTGGGTTATGATCAGAAATTTTTAAAAATATTTTGTCCAAACTTATTTAGTTCGAATTTAATTAAAAATATTTTAATTCTAAATTTACTTTAAATTATTTATACAACCACTTTTAAAATAAACTTGAAATGAGTAGATGACTAGACTAACTTATATATGTTCAGAGGTGAACATTGTATTAAATCAATTTGATAAAGTCGTTTTAATTTCATCAGTTTTACTATTAGAAAAATGGTAATGATTCTCTGCACATTCTAAACTCATGCACTAAAACCCTTAAACTATAAACTCTAAAGTAAAACCCTAAACCCTAAAATTAAAGCACTTATAGAAACAAAAAAATTTCATCGCCTATGATGAGATAATAATTTTTAAAAATTATTAGTTTTAATTTTTATCGATCGAAAAGATTGATTAAAACAATTAAATCAATTTAGTTTAGTTTTGAAAACCCAAAACTAAATTAACCAACTTAAATATATATATATATCAGTTATATATTTCTAAAATATTAAACCCAAACCTATATCCAAAAATATATATTACCTAACCTAAACCCCAATGCACCCAAATATAAAAAAGAAAAACTTAAAACTCAATTTGAAAAGATACCCTCTAAACCCAATCCAAATCCAAAAAAAAAGCAACTTACAAAATAAAATCCCAAAATGGCACCTAATGATTTGACATCTCAATAAGCAATTAGCTTATTGATATAATATTAATAGTAATTATTAGGAGGCGGACAAAATATTTCACAAGTGCTTTAGATTTAGTGATTAAAAGTTAGAGATTTTAAATTTAGGAGTTGTGGTTAAAATTTAAAGTTTATAGTTAAAATTTAGGGTTGGTAGTTTAAAACATAATTTTTTTAACTATATTACCCTAAAATTTAAACATAAACCCTAAATTCTAATCATAATCCATAAACATAAATCCCTAAACTTTAAACTAGATCCATAAACCCTAAAATTAAAATACTTATAAAAACATTTTGTTTTTACCACCAAAACATAGAATATTTTTCCTAGCATTAATCGCTCATCAAATTTCACTGTCACAACATGATTGATTTTTTTAAAATATCACATCAATATTAGATATTGATTTGAGATTTTTTTAAAAATTCAAACATTAATTTGAAAAAAAAAAATCAAATTCAAATAACAATTTGTATAATAAACCTAAATTCTTTAACAAACCGTTCGATTTTTGGCTTAAAAAAAGATCAGGCATATAATATGAACAATTAGGGTTAGGTAATTTGCAAGTAGCTTGTTTGCGCTCGTTTGGGTAGTAATTTTGTAATACTTCCCATTCGAATAGTGTAAGCGGGGATGGACCGAGGGGGGTTAATGGGAGTGGACGTCCCCTTGAAAATTTAAAATTTTTATATGATTTAGAATATTTTTAAATTTTTTTATATATTTTATATTAAAAATCTATTTTCGCCCTCCCAAAATTTTATAAATTCACCTCCTAAAATTTTATAAATTTACCCATAGTATAAAATCTTGTGTTCGAACTTGAATATAAAGGTTTTTAATTATATTGACATTTGTAATCAACCGTCAGATAATTTATTTATTTATGTGCTGAGTGTCAAGGCCATCCCTTATTATATTACGACCCTGCCTTGACAAGCCCGTTCATTACCGAGCAATGGTGGACCGAGTGATGATATGAGCAGTCCCTAAGGAGCTACCAAGTCAAGGATGCAAGTTGAGAAGCTTTAGGAAGACGATGAAGGCCCTATCCAGAAAGTGTCCTCATTTGGGACGAAGCAACGTCTACTCACGGCATTCCTGGTAAGTTTATTTAGCTCTTTAGGGAAGTGGTGCAGTGTCGGGTCTCCACCATCCCTCGCTGGGCTAGCGACCGAGCTTCCTTGGTGTAAGCGACCTACTCCTAGGCCTATGTGGGGCCTAGGGTGTGCGGGCGATGGGGCCTAGTGGTTGGCGACCGTGTCCCCGGGAGAAATACCTAGGGACGGTTTGGGGCCATAGGGCCCCATATCGCGCTTGTGGTCAAGTACGAGGTTGGAGTGCGCTATCGCTAGCCTGCGGGATTCGAAACTCTAAAGCCTTAGGGTGTGACCCGAGAAGGCTAGACCGAGATAACTCCTTGGACAAAGGAGGCGGGAGGAAGGCTGACTTGTCCGGGTAACACCCATTTCAAGTGCCGCACGGCTTGCCAACCGAGCAAAGGGGGGCCTGTCCGTGACACGTGGTATCGAGCGAGAATACGATGGATAATGTACTCATGTGATGGTGGCGTTTGGCTATGGCTTTTGATACTGATGGTGCGTATTTGTTAAACGACGCCATAGTGCTCATGTACCAACCGGAACACTATGATGCTTTATCCGATGGGCGTGGTGCGTGGTGACGCCTTGAGACGGATGTGTAGCAAAAATGAGAGTTGGTCTCACGCCAAGCGCTCCCACGGGTGGAGTAGGCAGGGTGGATCATCATGACAGGGAAAAAAAAAAAGAGACTACTTTTTTGTGCGCAGAGGCGCTGGATTGTGCATTCTACGCCAAGCGCTCCGGTGAATGGAGTAGGCGGTCGAATGATAAAAACAGCGCTCTTTGACTGGAGTAGGCAGGGTGGGGGACTACGCCAAGCGTTCCCATGTGGGGAGTAGGCAGGGTGGTCTAATCCCACGCCAAGCGCTTCTCTTCAAGGAGTAAGCGGGATGGTGTAATGTCACGCCAAGCGCATCCATTAGTGGAGTAGGCAGGGTGGTCTAGTTTCACGCCGAGCGCCTGTGAGGGTAGGCAAGGTGGCTAGAACCTACGCCAAGCGCTTCCGCGAGTGGGGTAGGCAGGGTGACTCCTTATGCTGATTGATCAAGACCTAGTCAAGGCGCAAAGGTGTCTATGGTGGGTTTGGCAAGGTAGTGCCGATGTGTTACATTAGTAGCGGTGGCGCGTATGAATTAGGGAACACAGTGGTGCTCATTTGTTCGTTCTGAGCGTAACATTGTTGTTGGCTGATAGAGACGGAGATCGAGTTGAGGCGCAAAGAAGCGCAAGAACTTTTGTGGATGAGATTGATCTTTGCATAGTAGTGCATGTCAGTGATTTGGGACACCGACAATATTTTTTTTGAGTTGCTTTAAAGGCTCGTTGAAGGCTGTCTATAGGACATGATGAAGTGTGTATTCCTCATAGCATGGGGGCACGAATTCTAGCAATATGGGGATGCTTACGCATCACGCGAGAGGAGAGTCATTCCCTATGGTGGCTATCGGTAATAGTGATGCTTATTTTGATACATTGCCTTGTGTCGGTAACCCTTGCTTATTGATGTTTGTTTTGTCCTGTTAGTACAAGGGCGTGTGTAGCCCGAAGCATAAAATGTGCTTATTTTTGTTAATCTAACATGTTGGTGCTTGTCATTTCCAGGGTAATGGGATAAGTTCTTGATTGATGGAAGTTAATGGCAATATTGTTTATCCCGGCACTGTGGTGCTTGATTGTTGCCTAACTATCTTTTTCCAGGTGAAAAGAGAAGTGGGTATAGATGGTTGTAGAGTGATACAACAGATAGTTATGGGTTCGTAGACTAACCCTAAAAGAAAGAGTTGGAGACAACTTGAAACCGTTCCAAAATTGCTTTGGGTTCGGGGGGCTCAAGGCGGCGGAGTCGTGTTCTTCAAGGTGGTGGATTCGCCCATTGATAAAATCAAAGGGGATGATAAAACTCATTTGTTGTGGGAGTACCTTAGTATAGTGTGATCATCTAAGGGTACAGGACAAGACTCTTAGGACCTCGAACTATTTAACGAAGTGGTCAAAGGATCACGACGATCGTTGTATGCCAGATGGAGTGGCCCCTCTCGAAACAAAAAAAAATGGAGTAAAAGGGAGTGCAAAGTTATTGGTATTCTCCCTCTTGTTGTTGTGGGCTCTTGTAGCGGACGAACACATCATGGGTTCTCGGGGAAAAGTTACATTGTCAGATAAAAATCAGGGAGCCTAAGGGGAAATGTTTCTCATAGCTAATGATTTGTCTGTAAATGGAAATTTTCTTAAGAAACATTGGGTCTTAAGGTACAAAGGAATGTGTTGCGGTGTGGTAAGTTTGGACCAGATTCTCTGGTAATAAATTGCAATATGAGATGACAAAGGGTAAGGCAAAGTGCTATTTGTAAAGCTGCTCGTTTGGGTGAGAAACACAAGGGTGGTACAACTTGGTAATGTGGGTGCATTTGAGGGAGGCTCTCCTTAGGAGTTCCTTCACAAGCAGAGCCAAAGAGTAAGCGTGGGACAGACAAGCTCGATGGGTATGTGGTGATGATTCAAGTACAATTCAGATCTCACCCAAGTATTACAAAAATCCCCAATTTGGGCAGTGGAGATGTGGGCTACTACCGACAAGCTAGTTGGTGGGGCGAGCTAGTAAAGTCAAGGCTTAGGTCAAAGTTGATGTATGGACCAAGAGACCAAAAGCAAAACCTGGTTACCACGGATATGTCAGTGTTACCCAAAAATAAAAATGTGGTGGTCAAGGAAGTTATAACGCACTTCCCAGAGTTTGGCAATACAGAGCGTGAATTGCAGTGAGAGTCGTACTGGAAAGTCCCATTGAACTTGTGAGGTGTTCCTACCAATTCCTTGAGGGATGTGGGGGCAATCGGTTAGAGAACCAAGACAGTTTTGAAGGTTTGGCAGGTGTCAAGAAGCCCTGGTCGTATGCAACAGGGATAAATGTTAGCTTCATATAACAAAGAAGGACACGATACAAATATCACACCTATTTGTAAAGTCGATGCTGTGGCAGCACAATGATTCTGGGTGTGTCGACAAGAATGGTGACAAACGCGAAAATGTGGAACGAGTATTGCCCAGAGAGAGAACACACCCAGGTGCTGGGGCGTCAACACAAGTTGGTGGATCGGTAGACCCTAGTCGGTTTAAGGAACTTGAGGCCGTGGTGGCTGCCATGAGAGCTATGGCATCAAATGATCGACTTTGAGCAATAAAGGAAATGCAGCAAGAGTTGACCCAGACTATCAAAGATTTTGGTAATGGAGGCAAAAGAAGCATTAAGTCATATGAAGTTCGGACTAGATGAGATCAAGACTCGGGTTAACCTGATACAAATAGCTATGAGCAATTCGATGTGATAGATAGGGTTTAAGGACTAGGGTTTCAAAACCTCAGCGGTATGAAGGGAACAGAGATGCTAGGGAGTTTGAAAATTTCTTGTTCAACGTCAAGCATTATTTTCGATATACGCATACTAAAACAGATAAAGACAAGGTCGCGGTGGCCTTGGTGTATCTAATAGGGGACGCCAAGTGGTGGTAGCGGTCCAAGTTTATTAATGGTGTTTGTCCTATCAAAATGTGTTAGGAGCTAAAGGGAGAGTTAATGGGCTCATTTCTTTCCCAAAAATGTAGAATATAATGCTCAAAAAGAAGCTAAGGGATTTAGCGAATACAGGTTCTATTCGAGATTATGTAAGAGAATAAAGAGGTATTGATCCTACATGAGAATACTCTACTGACTAGATGTCGTGGGCATATGGGGAAGAGTTTGGTTCTCTGAAAACCTAAGTTAGGCGTAGAGGGCACAAGTGAGACATCATTTTGAAGTCCACGACACGAGACTAATGTTGATATGATGGTTGTGGGGTGTTAATACAGGTTCCTTTGGGGGCGTGATAACAAGATGAACTTTCCTAGTAAGTGGATAATGGGGAAGACATGTCTTTTGGGAAGAGGGTAATGGCCCCGTGACAAGTATAGGCCATGTGTGTCAAGAGATCAAATCGTACTTTTGTGCTTATCAATGAGCCTGTCTCATTACAAAGGGAGTGAAGGAGAAACGAAATAAAGGGGCAACTTGATTGGCTATTACAAGGGCCATAGGAGACCATTAAGAAGTTCTAGCGATGACATATGACCAACTATTTTGGCTACTGAAACAAGGGCAAGGTTGTTCGAGAGTATATTGGTGGGCATTCATTGGTAAATGGTGCAAGTATAATTGAGTAAGAAGAAAACTTCACGAGTGGATGATATTAGCTTGTCGTAGAGACTGCATTCTCAAATAGTCAAAACACATGAGGTATACATACAAAGGCATACCATGATTGGTGGTAGCATAAGGCAATGTGTGCCAACCAGGTAATCATACGAGACTTGTGTGGATATGTTTTCATTAATAAAATTGCTTGTATATCTTATAAAAACAGGATATATTGCGGAGAACAAAAGGCAAGTACAATGCAATACGGTGTTGGCAATTAGAGATAATCTATGCATTATTGAGCAACCAGGTGAAACGCGAGCATATGCTGGCAAAACTTGGGTTAATGTTGATGACAAATGTATGGTGACGCATTCAATACTTTGGAGGTCTCGGTATGAGATGAGGCAAAGTTGGCGAAGATGCTTAACGTTGAGGAACAAGCCATTGAGTGACGAGTCATAACACGTTTGCTCATGATCAGGTATGTTACTTTTGTATTTGTGTAGGTTAATGGGCAGACCGTGGAGCACAGAGAAACTACAAGGCACTTGCTCGAGTGGATCGATGGTTTGTTACTGGTCTTTTGCCCGAGCCATAATCAGAGTAAAAGTGGGAGAGCATGAATCTAAAACTCAACATGATAGAAGTGGAACTGGGTCATAATGAGTTTGTGGTCATCTAGATGATTACGGATGTACAACATAGTCAAAGGGGATAGAAAGAACCCGGGATCGAGGCTTGAATTATTTGCTTGAAGGATCAAATGGCGGGACAAGAAAAACATACCAAATCGAGCACGAATCGAAGATGTGCTGTCACAAGGGTTTGTATCGGCTCAACAGCGATGAAGAATCGTGTCAATATCAATGAGAATTATCCCTTAGGACTACATCGATAAGGGCATCAGTAGAGGAAGTGGGGAGAATGTCGAACCATCCTGGACTACATCGATAAGGGCATCGTAGAGGAAGTGGGGAGAATGTCGAACCATCCCTTCTTGGATTACATCGACGAAACCATCGATAGAGGAAGCGGGGAGAATGTCGAACCATCACTGGGGCTACATCGATGAGGCCATCGATAGAGTAAAGTGGGGAGAGATGTCAAGGCCATCCCTTATTATATTACGACCCGCGCTTGACAAGCCCGTTCATTACCGAGCAATGGTGGACCGAGTGATGATATGAGCAGTCCCTAAGGAGCTACCAAGTCAAGGATGCAAGTTGAGAAGCTTTAGGAAGACGATGAAGGCCCTATCCGAAAGTGTCCTCATTTGGGACGAAGCAACGTCTACTCACGGCATTCTGGTAAGTTTATTTAGCTCTTTGGGGAAGTGGTCCGTGTCGGGTCTCCACCATCCCCCTCGCTGGGCTAGCGACCGAGCTTCCTTGGTGTAAGCGACCTACTCCTAGGCCTATGTGGGGCCTAGGTGTGCGGGCGATGGGGCCTAGTGGTTGGCGACCTTTGTCTCCCCGGGAGAAATACCTAGGGACGGTTTTGGGGCCATAGGGCCCCATATCGCGCTTTTGTGGGTGAAATACGAGGTTGGAGTGCGGCTATCGCTAGGCCCTCGCGGGATTCGAAACTCTAAAGCCTTAGGGTGTGACCCTGAGAAGGCTAGACCGAGATAACTCCTTGGACAATGAGGCAGGAGGAAGGCTGACTTGTCTGGGTAACACCCATTTCAAGTGCCGCACGGCTTGCCAACCGAGCAAAGGGGGCCTGTCCGTGACACTGAGGTCGTCGGATTTATGCAATGATATATTTATCTGTTTTAATCCATGAACGTTTCTTGTTGTAAAAGAAAATTAGTTTTAGTAATAAATAAATTATTTTCTCTCTAAAAATTACAAAACATGTGCCCTTACTAAAATATTGTTATAAATGGTCAACGTGATACACCCTTAAATTGGACAAATCATAGACTGTGTCATTTAACTTTTTGAGGTTTTCAAAATTGACACTAAATTTTCATATTTTGCAGTTTTGACATCAAATAATTAAAATTTTACGTTTTGGTCATGATTATGCTATCGCAATTTAACCATTACACTTTCAGATTTTTCAGAAAATATCCATGAACAAAAACTTACAATTTATTCTTTAAGTTCTGAATGTTCTCAATTAAACCCCGAAATTATATTTTAAGCCACAAGAAACTCTGAGCTAACCATGAGTTTTTGTTACGTTTTAAAAAAAATATTAATATTTTTATGTTACAAATGTGACAAGAAAAATTAGGAATCATGGGGATTGAACTTGAGACCTTAGGGGGGAAATCCTAACACCCAACCACTAAGTTAAACATAAAATTTGTAATATTTTGACAAGATAATAAATTTAAGTTATATTTTTATAAGAAAAAAAAGTAAAAAATTCATAAAGGATTTAACGAGGATCAAGTCTATAACCTTAATCTCATGCTTAGCCCAGAATTTATTAGAGGTGAAATGGAATTTAGGGGATTAATTGAGAAAAATTAGAATTTGATTACTAATTTGTAACTTTTGAAGCTTAGGGTGCTTTTTCTAAAAAATGAAAATGTGATGGTTACACTGTGAATTTTAGCAAAATTGTAAAATTTCGATTTTAGGTCAAAATTGCAAAAGTTAAAAAATTTAGTGTCACTTTTGAAAACTCAAAAAAATTAAATGGTTCAATATGTTATTTACTCAAATTTAATGTCGTGTCATATCAATTGGCGTTAGCCATTAATGGTCTAATAGACTGAAATAATTTTTTTCTTAACAACAATGAATTTAATGAAATTTTTTCAATTTCGATGATAATATATAAAATACCTTAAAGTTTAGTGATCGTCAATGTAATTTATCCTTAAAATATTTTAATATTTAATAACTAACTGTGGATTTATGTAGACTCAAAATTATAAAATCCAATTTAGAAGAGTCACATCATAATAGACCGTTGTGGTAATCAATTCAAATTAGTTGAACAGTGAGAATTTAATGCTCTTAATATAACAAAGAAGGAATTACTTATATTATTTAGTTTTAAATTGGATTTGACAGCCAATAAATTAAATATTAGTGGTTATACAATATGTCATGCTTGATAAGAGGTGAGGTCATTAATCCCACATCGGAAAGGAAAAGGGAGGTATTGGGATATAAATACAGTGGCGCTGCACATCCTATCAGACATGTCTTTTGGGAATAGGGTAATGGCTCCGTGACAAGTGGTATCAGAGCGACCCTTTGACTGCTCGATTTCACGCCGAGCGCCCATGAGTGGGGTAGACAGGGTGGACAACTGTGACAAGGTGACCCATCACGAGAGTGAAAGCTCGCGACGAGGGCGTCACGAGGTTGAGTGGGGGAGAATGTCACGCCTGATAAGAGGCGGGGTCATTAATCCCACATTGAAAAGGAAAAGAGATGTCTTGGGATATAAATACGGTGGCACTGCACATCCTATCAGACATGTCTTTTGGGAAGAGGGTAATGACCCGTGACAAATACTACTTATAAACTATTTTAATTAATTTTTTACTTGAACTTTGTTTTTTTTAATAAGAAGAGCATATTGTATTATATTTAAAATAA
Organism: Hibiscus mutabilis; assembly: GCA_019671005.1. Lineage (NCBI taxonomy): Eukaryota > Viridiplantae > Streptophyta > Magnoliopsida > Malvales > Malvaceae > Hibiscus > Hibiscus mutabilis. The sequence continues at coordinate 52,535,160 of CM033722.1, read as the reverse complement.
AAATGATTACAAAAGAATCACACCATAACATTTAAAATTTATTGTGCAAAAAAAATACAATAGATCTCAAAGGGTGTGAAATACATGAGAAACATAACCCATTGTAGCGATGTTTTTTCTCGCTAAAAATGAGTGTTTTTATTTTTGTTTGAAAATATTTTATTCCGCGTGGGATTTTAGAAGAAACCCGTATTTTATTTAAAAATTGAGTCGCCACCGGCCACTTAGGTAGGTCGGACACCGTAAAAAACCAGAGATTTAAAATTGATGGATTCGGGAGTCGGTTAGGGATGGGGAAGGATTAGCACCCCCACACCGCCCAAAATTGGTACTTTAATAATTACCGCTTTATTAATATTAAACCTTTCGGATTAAAGTGACGATTAAATTAAAATTTGGTTATATGTACGAGTAAATTTTAAAGGCCCCTTTATCCGAGAGTAAACGCCCAATCACTATCACTACGCCTGATACTGGCCCCGTTTACACTCGAATAAAAGGGCACCGCATTGACAAAATATATGTTCGTTATGCAAACTTAAAAAAAACATGGCAAATATAAATAAATACATTGCAATAAAAATATAAATAAATACTAACATAATAAAATACTAATATAACATAAATAAAATACTAATCTAAAACATACATACATAACTATTAATTTTAACACATAAATAAAAATAAATCTAACATAAATAAAATACTAATCTAAAACATACATACATAAATATTAATCTAACTCATAAATAAAAATAAATCTAACATAAATAAAATATTAATATAAAACATAAATTTAAAACATACTAATCTAAAACATAGACAAACATACAAATTAAAAACACAATTTTAAATTAACTACTACTTCATTAAATCATAAAAATTACAACATAAATAAAAAAGAAAGAAAATATACCTAACAAGGAGTTCGAATGACGAACCCCGACTGAACCCCACCGAGATCTATCACGGCCTCTCCAAAAATATTAACTAAATCGGACCTAAACTAGGACCCCGATCGAACCGACTAGGACCGATGGCACTACCCCGATCCTTGGCTAGCCGGGAGCTAATGCCCCCTTATTTGGCCTTGCCATGGCCGATTGCCTCAATTTCAATTCCAATTGCCCCCCATGCCTTTATATAGGCAATTGGGTGGTTGAAAGGGGTGACGTGGACCACCCAAAAACCACATAAATTTCATTTTTTTAATTATTTTATTATTATTATTATTATTATTTTATTAATTTTATATTAATAGTATTACTATTACAACAATACTAAAAATACTAAAACCCGGACAAAAATGAGTGATTATAGTTGCCCCTCTTTGCTTGTTCTTGTGAAACGAGAACAAAGCAAAGATCAAAAGCACTCATTTTTGTCTCATCTGGCTGAACTTCTCTCCTTTTGACACGTGTCTTCCTTCTTTGGTAGATCTTATTTCTCTTCGGCGTATGTCTTTTTTATTGTCTTGATTGATCTACCTTGTCACTTTAGAGAAGCAAAGCCTTCAAAATGGGGGTTGTTTGTTGGGGAAGCCAAACCGAGTTCCACTTGCTACATTATTGATAATAAGCTAATACCTAAAGAGAGTTCGACCCAACTGCAACACCGACGAAGAGACAAGGTCTACAAAATTCGATCCAACTGCAACACTGACGAGGAGGCAAGACCGATAGGTGAAAGTTCTGATGTCTGATCCAGCTACAACTCTGACGAAGAGGCAAGATCAGAAAACTGACAAATTTTCTTTTTTTCTCTCTTTTTGTTTCTTTTTTCTCTGCTTTTGTTTCTTTTTTCATATTTTTTTCTTTTCTTTTTTTCTCTTTTTTTCTTTTTTGATTTTTTCTTACAACATTGATAAAACTTGAAAGTTGGTGAATTTTGACCAAGCTACAACACCGACGAAGAGGCATGGTCTAAAGTTAGTAATGTTGATCCAGCTACAACACCGACGAAGAGGCAGGATCAAGAGTTAGTGAATTTGGTCTAGCTACAACACCGACGAAGAGGCAAGACCGGAAGTTAGTGAATTAGGTTCAGCTACAACACCGACGAAGAGGCAAAACCGAAAGTTAGATTTGACCAAGCTACAACACCGACGAAGAGGCAAGGTCTGAAGATTTGATCCAGCTACGACACCGACGAAAAGGCAGGATCGAATAGTTGTTATTTTTTGTGATCAAGCTACGACTCTGACGAAGAGGCATGATCAGAATTTGGTTGAAAGCTTATTTTTTCATTTTTTCATTTTTCTTGCTTTTTCCTTCTTTCTTCTTTTTTCTTTTTTTTTGATTTGTTTTCTAGCTACAACATTAATAAAGAAAACTTGAAAATCAGTAAAGTTGGATCTATCAACGGAGAAACAAAAACATTAACTGGAACCCTACTACACCATCAGCGGATAAGTAGGACAGTAGCAACTGAGACCTAGCCACTCCATCAGCGGAGGACTGGATAGGATAATGACGACCTGGAACCGGCTACACCATCAGCGGAGAGCAGGATCTGAGGGCGACGAGAGCTTAGACCCGGTCACTCCATCAGCGGAGGACTGGATTGGACAATGACGACCTGGAACCGACTACACCGTCAGCAGAGAGCAGGATCTGAGGACGACGGGAGCTTGGACCCGGCTAACTTCATCAGCGGAGGACCAGATTGGACAATGACGACCTGGAACCGGCTACACCATCAGCGGAGAACAGGATCTGAGGGCGACGGGAGCTTGGACCCGACCACTCCATCAGCGGATGACTGGATTGGACAATGACGACCTGGAACCGGCTACACCATCAACGGAAAGCAGGATCTAAGGGCGACGAGAGCTTAGACCCGGACACTCCATCAGCGGAGGACTGAATTGGACAATGACGACCTAGAACCGACTACACCATCAGCGGAGAGCAGGATCTAAGGACGACGGGAGCTTGGACCCAGCCAACTTCATCAGCGGAGGACCGGATTGGACAATGACGACCTGGAACCGGCTACACCATCAGCGGAGAACAGGATCTGAGGGCGACGGGAGCTTGGACTCGGCCACTCCATCAACGGAGGACCGGTTCGGATAATGACAACCTGAAACTGGCTACACCATCAGCGAGAGCAGGATCAGAGTACGTCGGGAGCTTGGACCTAGCAACTCCATCAGCGGAGAGCAAGATTTGATAATAACGACCTAAAACCGGCTACACCATCAGCGGAGAATAGGATCAGAGTACGACAGGAGCTTGGACCTAGCAACTCCATCACCGGAGAGCAAGATTTGATAATGACGACCTAAAACCGGCTACACCATCAGCGGAGAGCAGGATCAGAGGACGATGATAGCTTGTACCTTGCCACTCCATCAGCGGAGGACTGGTTTGGATAATGACGACTTGGAACCGGCTACACCATTAGTGGATAGCAGGATCAGAGGACGACTGCAACTTGGACCTATCCACTCCATCAGCGGAGGACTAGATCGGGCGATGAAAGTTGATAAATTTTTGATTTTTTGATTTTTTTTATTTTTTTCGACTTTTGATTTTTTCTATTTTTTTCAACTCTATTTTTTGACAATTTTCTTTTTTTCTTGAACTATACAAAGAAGTAAGACTCGAGAGAGAAAAATAGGTCTGGTTGCACCGTCAGCAGAGAACCAAGACCTGAATAGAAATTCGATATGCTTGGGGAAAGGTTCAGATCTGTTGCACCATCAACGGAGAAACAAGATCTTCAGGATGTCTATACTGTTGCACCATCAGCGGTAAAGCAGAATCTGGAAATTGTTGGCCTATCAACAATGACGAAGGCAAGATTTGGAAAAGGCTACTTCTGCTGCTCTACTGGCGGAGAGGTATGACCTAAAAATGAAAAAAGAAACATTAATCAGTAAATGTTCACAAAATTTGTCACTGTTACCTTTTATTGATGTTTCAGCATCCTCTTTGTGTTTGGCCTCCTCTAAGACTAAGGTTGGCTGTCGTGTTGTTGCCTCCACGGCTGAGGATGTTCGGTCTATTTTTGAACCTTTTTGTAAGCAAAAATGCATGAATTTTATGTCTAAATGCATGGTAACTTCGGTGTATGCACTGAACATAGATGTATGACGTTTGCAAAAATGGTTTAATGCAAGATGAATGCAACTACATGCATGAATGTGACATGATTTTTTTCGATCCTCAAAGGGATGCCCTTGATTCTTCACTGGTCCCGTCAAGATCTTGGTTTTTTGTATGTGACGGTGCCCCAACCTCAACTTGGGTTCGATCAGTCATCTGGGTGCATGCCCCAACATTTTATTAATTCCTATGCCATCGTCTGAAATTGCTCTTGAATTTGACACTTTGAGTGTGGATTCTGTTGCCCCCTAGGTTGGGTTTATAAATTGTGTTGGTTCATGGCAGCACGTTACTATTATTATTTTGGATTAGGTGCATTTTTACAAACTGTGGTCAAAGATGCAAGAGTTTGACTCGACAATGAAGGCTGGACTTTGGCAAAGAATGCCCCCGGACTAAGGCCTTGTTAGAGGCATAATGTTTGTAAAAGATGTGGGGGTGCTTTTGGACATGCCCCAAGACCAAACTTTTGTAAGAGGCTTTGTAAGGTGCTAGATCGACCATCTTCGTTGTATTTAATGGGGCAACCCGAGGATTAGTTTTATTATTCTGAAAATGAATGCATGCAAAATGTGTCCTAAATCGATGCAATGCAAAATTAAGATTGTGATGATGTTGTACAATGATGCAGGTGAAATCAATGCGATGAGAATAAAATGAAACGAGTTAGTACCAAATAAAATGATTAAATAAATGAAAAATAGAGTAATAAAAAATTGTACATAAACAAGAAATAAGGCACCAGAGCCTAAATAGGGTGACCACTAATCGGACAGAGTTTTACATGGCTCTAAAGGGTTGGCTCCTACGGCTCACTATATGCAGTTTTGGTGCTAAGAGGTACCCGAATTGTCCTTGCTGTCCTCTACTAAGAGTAGCAAGGCCCCCGGTCATCACCCATTATAGGCTCCTTTCAACCGGGTTCAATTCAGGGGGACCCATTCGCTTACACCCATACGAAGGAACGATATCCTCACGAAAGTATAAGGTACTCGAGCCCCGAAGGTACTTGCTAGGCCCATACGGGAGAACGATATCTCCACGAAAGCATTAGCATTTTCCCCCACTTAAAAAAACGGGTTTATATGTCATATTTTAAATGCGTTAAAATAAACGCGCAATTATAACCGAATGTTACTTTAATAGTCACTTTAATCCGAAATTTCCAATATTAGTAAAGCGATAATTATTTAAAAAAGCTCGACTATCTTATTTTTTTGAAAAAAAATATCCCCAGCGGAGTCGCCATCTGTAGCGATGTTTTTTCTCGCTAAAAAATGAGTGTTTTTATTTTTGTTTGAAAATATTTTATTCTGCGTGAGATTTTAGAAGAAACTCGTATTTTATTTAAAAATGGAGTCGCCATCGGCCACTTAGGTAGGCCGGACACCGTAAAAAAACCAGAGATTTAAAATTGATGGGTTCGGGAGTCGGTTACGGATGGGGAAGGATTAGCACCCTCACACCGCCCAAAATTGGTACTTTAATAATTACCGTTTTATTAATATTAAACCTTTCAGATTAAAGTGACGATTAAATTAAAATTTGGTTATATGTGCGAGTAAATTTTAAAGGCCCCTTTATCTGAGAGTAAACGCCCAACCACTATCACTACGCCTGATACTGGCCCTGTTTACACTCGAATAAAAGGGCACCGCATTGACAAAATATATGTTCGTTATGCAAACTTAAAAAAAGCATGGCAAATATAAATAAATACATTGCAATAAAAATATAAATAAATACTAACATAATAAAATACTAATATAACATAAATAAAATACTAATCTAAAACATACATACATAACTATTAATTTTAACACATAAATAAAAATAAATCTAACATAAATAAAATACTAATCTAAAACATACATACATAAATATTAATCTAACTCATAAATAAAAATAAATCTAACATAAATAAAATATTAATATAAAACATAAATTTAAAACATACTAATCTAAAACATAGACAAACATACAAATTAAAAACACAATTTTAAATTAACTACTACTTCATTAAATCATAAAAATTACAACATAAATAAAAAAGGAAAGAAAATATACCTAACTAGGAGTTCAAATGACGAACCCCGACTGAACCTCACCGAGATCTACCACGACCTCTCCAAAAATATTAACTAGATCGGACCTAAAATAGGACCCCGATCGAACTGACTAGGACTGAGAGCACTACCCCAGTCCTTGGCTAGCCGGGAGCTAATGCCCCCTTATTTGGCCTTGCCATGGCCGATTGCCTCAATTTCAATTCCAATTGCCCCCCCCCACCCCCATGCCTTTATATAGGCAATTGGGTGGTTGAAAGGGGTGACGTGGACCACCCAAAAACTACATAAATTTCCTTTTTTTAATTATTATTATTTTATTATTATTATTTTATTAATTTTATATTAATAATATTACTATTACAACAATACTAAAAATACTAAAACCCGGACAAAAATGAGTGATTACACCCATCACTTTAAAAAAACTTGCACAATCTTCTAAATGAAGTCCAATAATAATATACTTTTACCAGAAAGCTCTATGAATCAAGCATTCTTTTTTATGTGAGTTCTTGGTACACCGACAAACTACCACAAAAGAATTTAAAAAATAACAGATTGTCGATTGGCTTGTGACTGAAAACGCTCGATAATACTTGTTATCTTAATATTAAATTACTAGAAACAACAAACAATATTGTCATAAAGACAGACAAACCTGTAAAAACATAGGCAAACAAATTGTTATACAAGCAAACGAAAATAGTAAGAAAAAGATGTTAAATGACTTTTGACAAAGTAAAACAAAGAAACTAAAAAGAACAAACGATCTTTCATAAAAAGACTTAAACTAAATTAAAATAATAAATATTTTCTTTTTTTTTAAAATATTTTTCTTTAAATATAAATATATTTTATTATTTTTAGCTTAATAGCAAAATAAGTGCCCAAACTATACATTTTGCTTACTTTTTGTGCCTAAACTATTTTTTACTCAAAATAGGTGCCTAACGTTTTATCCATTACCAATTTAGGTTCCAGAAGTTTCATTCTGTTACCGTTTTAAAGTTGTCCCATTAAAAAATTATCGCCCAATCAATGCTTGACACATGGCATGTTGTATTCTATTTTTTTAATTCAGAATTTTAAAAAATCCTGAAATTTAAAAAAATCTCAAAATACTCCCCAAATCCTCAAAGCCTTAAGTATCAAATATCGATTCTAATAGTTACCGTCATTCGTCGCCAATTGTCAACGGCATGACCACTACTTCCATCGTCAGACCTCCAAAACCATTTTTTGTTTGCGAAAGGAACGATGAGCGACGAACTGCAGACGATCAGAAAGACGAACGGCGTACGATTCTTATGGCAAGAGAAGAAGGATTCATTCAGTCACTAACAACGTGATGAACGATGATAATAGTGAACTAAAATTTGGGGTTATTTTGTGAATATGAAGAAATTTAGAGTTTTTTTAAATTAAATTAAAAAAATAAAAAAAGAAATTAAAATTAAAGTCAAGTGTCTTATTTTAATTGGATAACACAATTTTTTACTTTTGTTAACGACCATGCATCTAAAATTAACAAAATAAAACTTTAAGTATCTATTTTAAGCTAAAAATAGTTTAGACATCAAAAGTGAGCAACAAGTATAATTTGAGCAAGTATTTTACTATTAAACCATTATTTTTGAACAGTAAAATTAGGCGGCGGCCCAACGGGCCTAAACTGCTAATACACCTAAAAGGAGTAAATATAACCGTTGAAGAGGATCAATGGATCCACCGGATCCGATCCATATAATTCGAGATGAAAATTAAATCTGGCACAACATTGAAGAAAGAATCATCTTGAAAAATTTTGGCGCTTGGCATTTGGAATTCGGAAAAAAAAGAACAAAATTTGGGGATTTTAGGGTTTTAGTCTCAGTTTTGTTTCACTATCGAAGCATTGGGGTTTTAATAAGTCCCCAAAATCACAATGTAACTTTACATTTCTTCTCTTTTTTTCTTCTTGAAATTAGTTTTTCTTTTTTTTTTTGCTAATTTGACTTAAAATAAAATACATATTTTTGCAGGGAAGTTGTTAAATTGCAAATTCCGTGTCCTCAGTCCGTTAATGGAGTCGGTCTTGAACCCGACCCGGATTGGAGTTTCCGTACTCTGTTATCGGAGCTTGATGCATTGGAAAAGAAGCTCAATATCTCTTCCTCCGTTCCTTTGCCTTTTACAAAAACCAAATCAAGGTAACTTTTTTTTCCTTTTCCATCTTTGTGTTTTCTGTGATTGTATCTGTTGAATTAAGCAATTTGTTTTTTTTTCTTTTAATTTATGAAATAGAGAATTTTATGGAGAAAAAGGCACCAAGAGAAGCTCAAATGCATTTGTAATGAAAATATCTGATGAAGAGTTTGAGGATAGTGAAAGTGAGAATGAGGAGGTTCATGATCATGATCGAGGTTTAGTGAAAGTTGCTCGATTTAATTGCGATGAAATTTATTTTAGGTATGGATTATGGTATTCCCATTTGTTTATTTTTAGTAAATATGAAGCCTTTATTATAGTTTCAGTGGTTAATGAGATAATTTTTCATTTTTTTTTGTAAAATTGTTTTTTCTTTCAGTAGCAGCGACGATGAGTCTGATGATAAGCCGTGTCTTGATGTCCAACCCTACCTGATGAATGAGGTGGGGTTGGTGGAGAGTGCCTTATATGAGTTAACTCATGAGCATCTTCTAGGTGTTAAGGTTTGTTGGATTAACTCCTCTTGAAGAGAGATTAAGTTTGTGCTTGTTGTATCATGTTTGTTATGAACTTGATATTTTCTTCCATATGTATTTTATTGTTTGCTATAGTTCGTTAATGGATTATGATATAGCTTCTGAATGGACTTAACTACAGGAGGAAATTAGAAATGCAATCTCTGCATTAGAGACAGATTTGACGAATGAGAGCGAAGAGTCTTCCTCTGCACATACTAAAGTTGAGAAATACAGAGAAGCAAGGCGGGAAGTGGAGAGGAAATTTGACGTTCAGTATCAACGCAGAATGTAAGTATGCATTTCCTGTTTGAATTGTTATTTACTCAAATTTCAGTTTGGGATTACAGTTTCTGAACCGGATCTTGTTGCTGCCCTCCCCCTTGATTCCTTTTCCAAATTTTTATTGATGCTGCATGTTACTCTATTATAGGCATGCTAACTGATCCTAATAGTCTATGCTGCTTGGACTTGGGTTTGAGTGTCAGATAAGTGGATGTGTTTAAGACGTGTATGTTTTCCGTAAGTTTTTCCATGCATAGGGAGAGTTCTCTGAGGATCATATTCTCACTCTCTGTGTCCAGATTTTTTTCTCATAGCTAACTACTACATCCTCTGTCCCATCTTCTTTTTCACCCGTCTTTTTTCGGATGTTCCAAAATGAAATAATTGGTTTCCCCTTTTTGAACACCAGAACTCTTTTTTTAGATTATTTTCTTTTTTTCAAAATTTTAACTTTTTGACAATAAAAAAGTATGTTGCATCAATATAATAAAAAAACAGATATATAATACTAAATATGTAAAAGTCAGTTTCTTTCTTGATATGCAAATAGGATGAGGTAGTACTGTATTTGACTATTTAAAGGAACAAAAGTAAGATTGCATACTTTTGAATTAGATAGTAATGGATAAATATGTTAAAGTTTAATGAGCTTCCAAGATTATCCATTGTGCTTGCTGTTTTTGAAACCATTTCTTAAACTTTCTTGAAATTGCTACAGTGCAGAAGGACTTGATAATCACTTGACTGCTGTCCAGCGGGATCATGAACTCAAATCCCAAATAGAGGAAAGGAGAATACGAAATGATGCAGCGCATGAAGAAGCCAAGAGAAGGGAAAAGGCTCTTCAGGAAGAAAGACTACGTCAAGAAAAGGCCAAAGAAGAGGCAGAGGTCTGTTCGCTCTACCCCCTAGGATGTAGTATATTAGACCTCTGGCATATGTGCCCCTGCACCTTTCAGTATAGGGGTGTTACTTTGTGCGAATTTCTACTTTTGAACTGACTGGATTTTAGGCTGTGGAAGCTCTCCTTTGCTAGGTTGTCATGCATGTAACTGAATTTTTAAGAAAACTTGTCTGATTGAATTTTAAAAGGACATGGCATTTATAGGGTTCAAACAACGTTGCTTGTCACCTTCCTTGTGTTTTCTTTGTACTTTATGCGAGAGCTATGCTTCATTGCGGTGGCAAAGAATAAAAGAAAACAAAAATAATACAAGGACGAATTACATGGTTCAGTTCATTGACATACATCCATGTAAAGATGGATTTAGAGAAAAGGAGAATACGGTAACCTGGCGTAATCTTTTAAAGATCACATTAGTCGACATAAGCACATAAGTATAATAACAGTATGATAAATGGTCTTTTTATTTTGCATTTTTTTTCTCTGTGTGGTTTTTGGTGTTCTTATGCTTTCTGATAGTAGATCTCTGCTCCCATTTGTGAGCCCTTTTCTTGACGAAACCTTATTTATTTGTGGATGCATTTTATTTTTCTAGAAACATATATATTTCCATTACTTAATCCTTTTAGAAACTATTTCCATTTTATAGGGTTTTTATTTCAAGGATATTTACTTTATGATTAAGAAATTTATATGCTAGGTGCAGGCTAAACTTAAAGCTGAGGAAGCCAATAGAATTGCTTTGGAAGCTAAGAGGATAGCAGCAAAAGAAGCAGCAGAAAAGGAAGCAGCTAAAGCCCCCAAAGCTCCTACTTCTGAAGTGCCACAAACGGCAGCATTAGGAGGCCCAAATGCCACTAGTTCAGGAGCTTTAATTTCTCAGTCCAAGGGATCTGAGAATGATAAAACAAATAAATCACAATCAGCAGGTATATTCGCTTATTTTCAGTTTAAAAACTTACTTGAACGTACTTACAGAACCCTGAACCAAAACATACATGGACAAATGCCAGACCTCAGTCCTCGTAATTTCATTGCTATACATGTTTCTAATGAATGGTTGCTAGTTTCTAGACATATTCTTTATGTTGTCATACTTTGTTTGAGTTTTTGCACTTCATAGATTTCAGCATGCCTCATGTAAATGCAGATGTATGTGTGTTTCTTTGTTCTGGAAAACAGATTATTTTTCTAGGCAATACATCAATGTGTATCCCATGTCAATGATTTTTCCGGGCCAACTGTCAATAGCAGGTAATATGCTTAGGGCAGCAGAGAGTGCTTTAAACCTAGAGAGGGAAAGGCTACAAAAGTTAAAAGAGTTGGAAGGAATAAACCAATCACTGAGATCAAGTTCAAATGAGGTATTTCTTCCATTAATTTTCGATTTGCAACTTTGGGTTCTGTTACCTTGTAAATTCTAAATATTCTGTAACTCCTATCCTTCATTTCCTGGTATTGAACTGCATACCACTTACGTTTAGTATATTATTGAAACTATAAATTTTTGGGAGGTAAATTTTTTTTCATACTTGTCAAAAAAGTAAGAGTTAAATTACTAGAAAAAAGAGGGTCATTGTGTAGATATGTGGGTTATATATTTATATTATTTTATTGGAAAGTGCTTTAGCTTCGTTATCATATTTTTTCTATTTGTATATTTTCTTTTCTATGTCTCGGTTTGTTTGTATGGATCAATCAATTGATTAACCAATGTTTGTTTTTTAGGATTTTGGCAGCACTGAAAGGCACATTGCTAGGTTGATAAGACAAATAAGGGGTACTAAAGACAGTGTCACGTAAGTTGGATGTGTTCATTTTTTTGGTGGTTACTCTATCAAGTTTGTAATATTTTTCTGCATTATGTTTGTTTCAACTAGAATTTTAGCATCTGAAGTTCCGTGATGCTGTTAGATTGATAACTCTATATGTAAACAATCTTTTGCAGCACAAAAGCTACTGAGCTTGTAAAGATTTTCAACAATCCCCGTTGCCCTCAAACCATAAGCATTGCATCTTTTGCTAAGAAGGTAATGAAAATTGCTTAGCACTAAATGATACGTCATTCTCAAGAAAATGTACAAAATGTCTTAAACGTAAAATAGGCAAAGTCCGAATCTGGTTCCACATTGAAAGCTAATATATGTTTTTTTACAATGAAACCAAATATGCATACCTTTGGAAAGTGCCCTATTCTCTAATGAAATGACCGAGTAATGTAGCAATGGCCATGCATGGAACTAATTCAGTATCGACGGTAAACTTATATTTTTTTCTCATATACTCATAAATCAGTTGGAATTAGTCAATGTACTTCCGATGGATATACAATTGTAGTTCTTTAATGCTTTGACTACGAGAAATAATTATTCTGCTTTCAGATTGTATTATGAAATCCTTATGGTTATGGACGTGCATTTCTGGTTTTGACACTTCAGGTTGTTTCTCACTGTGAAAGCCCAGATAATGCTCCCTTTGCCTGCGGGCATGTCATCATCCTTGTTACATCACAGGTATGCATCTTTTACAGTTCCACTTCCATCTTTTCCTGATCTTAAAATCGGAAATTGGATTTTAACATAGAAATCCTTGTTTGCCCAGTTCCCACAAGAGATGGATCTTCTTGTTGCTGAGCTTCAAAGAGCTTGCATTTACACTGTCCCAAAACATATATCATACACCAAGGTAACTCTTTTTCAACGTATGGAAGTCATATTTTTTATCCTTTTGACATACGATAGTTAGCCTAACCAGACAGTAAAAAGCTGGCACTCAAACTTTCCCTTGTTTCCCGAGTGTTTTCATTTGTTAAACATGTAGCTTTGCTTTCTTTAATTACTAGCTTTCATCGTGTTAAGCATTTAAACACCTTTGACGATTAGATGTTAATTTTTGGCTGAAATTTCGAGTTCAAGGTCTGTTTAGTTTTAAGCCTCTGTTTATCTACTTGCTTCTTCTGGAAAGGTTAAACATGAATAAATTAAATCGTGTCTGGTAGGCCTCTCCTCTGTTCTTTTTTGCTGATGCCGCCATTGTTATATGGATTCTAAGTTGTAATTGGTTATTTCAGTCAGCGTTTGAATCCAAAGAAGCTTATTGGAAGGCTCTCGGATACCGAGAGGACGATGGGAAGATTGAAAGTAAAAAGGATTATTTGAAACGGTTGGAATCTTACATGCGGCTGTATGGGGCACTGGTTCAGGTATGTTAATTGTCAAATCCAAAAGAATGTAATGTTTCATTCTTTGTAATGCATATGGATGCTTTTGTCCTCTATGCTTGTAGCATCAAGACTCGTTAAAAATGAAACTGCTAACTGGGATTTTTCATTAATGGCAGACTGAGGTTGCAGGTCGCCAAAATGCTCATGGTCTAAAGGAGGGTTGGGCATGGCTTGCCAGGTTCCTAAATGCGCTCCCTGCCAATATTTATACCGCCGTGGCTTTGAACGCATTCCTGCAGGTAAGTTGGATTTCTCTCAGTTTGCTTTTTGCATCATACCGGCAATCGCTGAAAACAGGAACTTGCCGGGGAAAAATGTTACTGAAATCGGAAACCTGAACGGATTCTGCAATGGGCTAAATAAAACTAATACCGAGTCAATGTGCTCACTGAGATATAAATTTCTTTCGGATTAACAATGGATATATTTGTTTTTACAGACGGCTGGCTTTGCTCTCTACAGAAAATACAAATCCCAGTTCATGAAACTGCTGAACATCGTCTCGGAGAACTTTCTAAACGCCTTAAGATCCCAAGAAGATCCGGAGCTGAGGCCGATTACGGCCGATATTCAATCCTACTTAGAAGACAAGAAATTCTTTCTAGAACCGGAGGGAAGGACTTTGCAGGGTTCTTTGTTATCAAGTGTCATGGTGCCGGACTCAGATTACCAGGCCCAGTCGTTTTATCCACATAGTAGGAATTACTTCTGAATGAACCGAGCTGAGAAATAATTTGCAAAGAGTTGTCCGAAAGCACATAGGAGTACGAAGCTAATATCTTTATTATCGAGTGTCATGCTCTCTTCATTATACGCAAAGGTTTTGGGGAAGAGAAGGGTTAAGATCCTTGTGTCCATGTTTCAAGATAACACGTTTATTTTATACTAATGTGTTTTAGTGTATTGATTTGTTTTTATTGATATTTTTTAAGGTTATATTTTGATACACAAGTTGTGTAAAAAAAATTATACAACTCTTCTATAAAGCTTAAAACCTAAATTTTTAACCATAGCACCCTAAAACCTAAACCTTACCCTAAACTCTAAATTCTAACTATAAGTCTTAAATTTTACACCCTGTACACTAAATTCCTAAATCCTAACCTAAAATTTTAAACCCTAAAATTAAAAGGCTTATGTAAATTTTAGTTTGCACAAACTTGTATATTAAAGTATTTTTTTATTTTTAAATTATATATATATTATATCTCAATTAAATGATTCTATTTTATTTTTAAATAGGATTTATAAAAAAATTAAAATAGTTAATGATAAACAATTTATAAAATATAGGTTTAAGATATATAAAATTTGTACTAATTGGTAAGGATTGGCATGCACTGATCCAGGTTGCTATTGGTCTAATCGATTGAACTATATCGAAATTTTGATTGGAATTAAATTTTAACTATTTAGTATCAATTTAAAATTGAAAAAATAAACTATTAAAAGAAGGGTAATTATTTCACATGAGGTGAAAACAATTTTTTTTACAAATGTTTTAGTTTTAAGGCTTAGGGGTTTAGTTTAGAGGTTTATGTTTAGTGGTTTAGAATTTGAGGATTGTTTTTATAATTTAGGGTTTGTAGGTTAAAACATAAATTCCTAAATTATCACACTAAATCCTAACATTTAACCCCAAATCTTAAATTTTAACAACCCCTAAATTCTAAAGCACTAAACCTAAATCTCTAAATGTTAAGCCCTAAATTAAATCCATAAACCTTAAAACTAATACACTTTGTAGAATTTTTTTTGTTTTCACTGTCTATGTATGGAATAATTATCCTTTTGGTCCCCAATTTCACTAGTTTAATCATTTTAATCTTTAAACTTTTATTGTGCTCTTTTGGCTCTTGAATTTTTATTTTTTTTGTCAAATGAATCCAAATATAACGTAACAGTAAGATTATGTTAAGTTGATATTAATTAGTTCAAGGGTTAAAAGAGACAACAATAAAAACGTAAAGACCAAAATGACTAAACGATTAAAATTGGAGTTCCAAAATGTTTATTACCTCTTAAAAACAACGACAAGAACATCAACTTAGACTTGCCAATTTGGTTATTTATATTGTATTTGTATATTTTTATGTATCATAATTTATGTTTCAATATATATATATATATTGTAATTCTTATATGGAATATTATCTCATACATAGGCGGTAGAAACTTTTTGTTTTCACAATGGCTTTGATTTTACAATTTAGGGTTTTAGTTTAGGGTTTAGGGGTTTTATTGTAGGGGTTTAAAATTTAAGGTTCATAGTTAGACTTTATGATTTATGGTTTAGGGTTAGGGTTTAAGTTTTATGGTAATATGGATAGGGAATTAGGTTTTAACCTATAAACCCAAAATTTTAACCCTAAACCTAAAATTTTATCAAGAACCCCTAAATTCAAAACTACTACACTTAAACCCCTAAACCCTAAATATGAACCATAAACCATAAAACTAAGGCGCTCGTGTAAACAAAGTTTCTACAAGCGCTTGTGCATGGAATAATTGCCATTCTTATATTCATATATATGTATACAATCTTTTTTTCAATTGAACTCAATGAGTGGTTTCAGTGGACAAAAGTATTATGTTCATTCTAGGAACTTGAGTTTAAGCAGTTTTGTCTGCAAGACATATGTATTTTATCGAAGGTTTAAAATAAAGTATAAATATATACTTTGTAACAGCACGAATTAATCAAACTGATGTTAAATTAATCAAATTGTTATACTATTTAAAAAGTCCAATGGCTATTTGTAATAGTTCCATAAATTTGATGATCATTTTATAACTTTTAAAACATACTTTAGTGACTTTTTTGTGCAATTTCCCCCATTAATTTACGATGTATCACAAGTTTTGAACCCAAAAACAAAGTAAAAATGCAAAATTAAAGCAAATTATTTACAGAAAAATTCTTCCGTGTGTCGTGCAATGTTTCTCTCTTAAGACCGAAGTTGGAGGGCTTGAAATCACAATGCCACAATAACCATCCAACCAGTATTCATATCTCACGGAACACCCATTTGATCGTAAACACGATCCGATTGTTCTTAATCTGGTTCCGAAACACTTGCGTTCGATTCAACGAAAGCCTAACCTGACTGGTGATCATATGAATGACTGGGAACTTGGACTGACCTTTTACAGCTGATAATGGTTCGACATTTTGTGCAGCAATCATGATTTTCTCGAAGTGAAGTTCGAGATACATGTGGCTGAAATCGAAGCTCGCCTTCTTGTTCGGATTTGTGAAGTTGGCCACCAGAGTAAAATTGGCATCGAGCTGGTACTCGGTGTCGACAGAGGCCGCATTTAAGATGACGCTGTTGAGATTGAAGAGCGGACTACATGGTTGAGAGGCGAAGACCACGACGATGGGTAGGCACACTATTACTATGATCAGCGACAGAATCAGACACAGAGTTGCCGCACACCATATTAGAGGTGGGTTCTTCGAAGGGCGGAGACTTGAAAACGACTAGGCATGCTCTTAGGGATGCTAGTGGTGTTGTTTACCTCGGCGCTGGTTTGCGACCACGTCTGGCAAAAACGCGTTGTTTTGGTCGGGATCTTCGATTAAAATGTAGGTTGGTTTCGACATGCGGATGAGACATTCTGATAATGAACATATATGACTGGAAACTAAGTAAAAGAGGATTAGCTTCATGGGAACTTCTTGTTGAGGCAAAGAATCAAAGCATAAACTGAGTATGGGAGGCAAGTAAACTTAAGGGTGGCATTGATTCTTGCTACTTGGAATTTTGGGCATGACAACAAGACTTGTCCATTGGCCGAGTTAGATTATTATTCGAAGTCCTAGATTCGATTCGAAATTTTTTAATTCAAAATATTAACCAAGTTGCAAATTGAGACTTAAAAAAAGAGGAAATCCGTATCATAAAACATTCATCACTTGTATCATAATTATGTTCAATTTAGTTATTTTTCTTTTACCGGTCATACATTCATCGATTCATGCCGATGCCCTACGACCAGCAAGAACTTCGGCCACCCAAACCCCTTCAACACTGTAGTGACATCAAAAGGCTCTTGTTTCAAGAAATGCAAAATTATTTTATGATTACATTATCATGAGTTTTGAACAAAAAGGGTGAAATAAAAAAAAAATACATGTGTTATATATCAGTGTTTGGTTCTGCATTTTTTCTCTCTTAAGATCCCAGTTGGAGGGCTCGAAGCTATGACGCCACAATAACCATGCAACCAATAAGAATATTTCAATAAACCTCCAAGTTTTGATCGAGCTCGGAACACCCCTTTGACTGTAAGCAAGACTTGATTGTTCTCGATCTGGTTCCGAAACAGCACTGTTTCTTCCATTGAAAGCCTAACCTGACTGGTTATCATATGAATATTTGCAAATACGGTCTCACCTTTTGCAGCTGAGAAAGGTTCTATGTATTGAGTAGCGATCAGGGAATTCTCGAAGTAAAGACCGAGGTACATGCGACTGAAATCGATCCTTACCTTCTTGTTTGGATTTGTGAAGTTAACCAGTAGACTAACATCCGCATTGAGCAGGTAACCCATGTCAAAAGTGGCAGCATTCAAGGTGACACCATTGAGATCAAACAGTGGACTACGTGGTCGATAGATGAGATAGACTACGAGAATGACTAGGCCTCCTAGTATCATGATCAACAAAAAAATGACGCAGATAGTTGCTGCAGACCATGCTAGAGGGTTTGTTTGACGGTCCCCTGGGAGAAAAAGATTAGAGTGAGGACGATGCTCTTGGGGATGCCTGCCGTGGTGCTGGCCACCTTCGGTGATTACACCTGGTGGTCCTATCAATGACGAGCTAGGATGTTGGTCTTGAAGCTGGGGTAGCAGCATTGCTTCTTTTGGGGCCGGAACTTGAATTGATGAGGGTCGTGGTCGTAATTGGGGCCGTTGATCCTCATTTTGTACTGGCGGTGGCACCCAAACATGTAGTGGCAGATGATTTTGGCTTTCATGATGAGGCTCCAGCGGTGATGGACCGAGTGGCTGAGGATGTTGGTCTTGGTCTTCAGTACCTCGTAGTGGGACACGACGGTTGCGATCATGTCGTGGCAGCAAGGCAGCAGGTAGATATTGGCGTTGCTCCGGCGTTGTACCATCAGGATCTTCGATAAAATGTGGGTTGGCTTCAACACGTCGACGAGCCATTCTGGTAAGATGAATATATGACAAGAAACAACGTAAAGCAAAGGGATGAAGCAGGGTAATTAGCAAAAAAGAATCGACTCCATGGGAACTTCATGCAAAGGCAAAGAATCAAACAAAAACTAAGGGAGGCAAGTAATCTTTGATGATTCCTTTCCTAGATGCTATGTTAAGATAGGGTAGCCTTGGGTATTCATTTCTATTTCTCCTTTTCCAGCCATCTCAAAGGAGGCTTTGATTCTTGCTACTTGGATTCGCCTAGATATACCGTTTTCGAAGCCAAAAATTAGTTTTTGGGCATGGCAACAAGACCTATCCATAGGTTGGGCCAAGTTGCCGTTTAAGTTTCTTTTAATCTTCCTTGCCAAGGCCCATTTTTGGCCTGGCTTGGCGTAGGTTCGAATTTATTATTCTTAATATTAATGTTTTATAATTATATTCCAATAAAAATAAAATTTAAATTATTAAATAGTAACCCGGGCTGGCCGGAATCACTAAATGCCTTGTCCAAGGTCAGGCTAGGACAGGCTGCATAGGTAGCCCAGACTTGGACAAATCTAATGGCAACATTTTGTGTGTGTACATGTGCATGATTACACGATATTTAGATGAAATGAATCATTCGTTTCAGAAAAAAGGGTAATGATTAAATAAAGTTAAAACAACTTACCATAAACATGAAGCCTGTTCCACTTTTCCATAGCCCCAAAGCAAAACTACAATGGTTAATGTAGATTTGGCCGTGAGACAGAGATTCCAGCTGAAGCCGAGAAGAAGAGAAAACTAGGCAGGGGGTATAAATGTGTCAAATTTATATTACTCGGACTCGTGTGTGAGTTTCAGATATAGATATATGTCTCTGACATGGGCAAAATGAGGTTCCTTAAGTCGGATTACCGTATTGTCAAATAAATATCTGCATCACGAGGACAAAGTATTTATTGGTTTAAGAGAGATATAACATACAATTTTGAGCTCACAACTTTTGAAAGAACCCAGTCCAATTTCAAGCATAGCATGGCAGAGTTTCCCCTGCATACACAAAGCAGGGAGAAGGATATTGACTGGTGAAATGAACACATAGATGAGAGTATGAACAGAGAAACTCGTACTATGGAATAGTCGTCACTTATATTGATGATACAACCATGTTCTCATACTTGAAACTTATTGATGATCTTCAAAAATATAGGGACCTTAGCCCAATGGTAGGCTACATACCATTTTTTTTCCTAGCAGCAATATTCTTTTTAAGTAAAAAACTAGTAGAAATTGGCCTGCTAGTAAATTAGTATACAGTTCATCTATAAATATATTCAACAAAGCCAACAGCTCAAACCTGAGATTTATTTTCTAAGGGTCCGCAGGAAGGGCAAACAGTGGCAAGAATAGAGGATCATAAGAAGAGTTTTAACCAAACAATCCATCCATATTGCCACTCAACATCAAGACCAAATAGTTCACCTGAAAATGTGAAAATAGACAATCATATTGCTAAAACTGAGGCAAGAGTCGTCCTAACACTCACGCACCGCCAACCAGGGACATAATTCATTCTAAAGAAGCAATAAGCAACATTAAGCTGCTCTTAAACAAATCAGTTAACTAAACTTTCAAGCAAATGTGCAAGCACAGGATTAGATTGATGCACATTACCATGCAGTTGAAAACAATGTTACAACGCAGTGGCTTATAATAAAATACCACATTATAACTTCCATTGTATGTCATACCATTGCAACAGTTGTAATCTAGATGTCAATTGGTATTCTACCTGCAATGAAAAATCTTAAGTCTTCTAGCTACTTCATATTAAGTCAACTTTAGAGTATCTGGTAGCGAGTTTTTAAGTTTACAGAAGTGTTACAAATAAGGCTATGGTAGGACTGGAAAAAGTTTCCAGCAGGACGGAGTTGCATTACACTAGTAGTGTAAAAAATCATTAACCCCATGTGCTGTTCTTAGAGCAAATCAAGTATTTCCATAGCAACCGAATAAGAACCACCCAAAAAGCACACACGGATGTACGTTAAGGAATTTGAAATGCAAAATATTACCATGTTCATGCAGAGTCTGTTGAATGGATAGCATTGATCAGTGTCTCTGAAACAGATCCATCAAGAGTAAAACCCTTCTCCATCATTTGATCCCATACTTTGCAAGCCTTAGAGAGCATCTTTTCTCTTAAGAGCCCTCCAATTATCAATTTGTAAGTCATCTCATCTGGAGAGAATCCTTTAGTCTGCATTTCCTCATATAGACGCAAAGCTTCAGTTACTCTGTTGCACTTGCAAAACCCATTTATGAGGGTGTTGTATGAAATCACATCAGGGTTAATTCCCTGCATTATCATGTCATCAAAAATACCACAAGCCCTTTCAACCTTCCCACTTTTACATAGGTGGGCAATAATTGTAGTATAGAAAATACGATCTGGCAACAGATGCATCCTTGACATATAATCAATAAGCTTTTTAGCTACACCGGAACTACCTTCAATAAGAAAAGCTTTTATAAGAGTCGTGAATGTCGCCACATCAGGTGCAATCCCCTTCCTACCCATTTCCTCAAAAAGCTTGTAAGCTTTTCTAGTATGACCACCCTTGCAAAATGCTTTGATAATGGAATTATAAGAAACAGCATCAGCCAACCCATTCACCTCCATCTTGTTCACCATCAATAAGTATGCTTTATCCGGTCTATTAGCATTACAAAGACCCTTAATCATCTGGTTATAACTATACACATCAGGTCCTATCCCACTCCTCTCCATTTTCTTCATCAACTTCCCGGCCTCCTCCAACATAAGCTCCTTACATAAATAATTCAACAAAACATTATATGTAACCAAATCCGGCTCACACCCATTTTTTGCCATAAACAGATTTATTGCCTGCGCCTTATCGATCCTCTTCATTCTACAAAACCCATTAATCAGTGCATTATAGAGCAATGAACTAAACTTAATATCTCCACCTTTAATCACCTCAATAACAAGCTCATACGCCAAATCAACCTTCCCACCTTCACACAACGAAACGACAATCGCACAGCACGCTTTATTATCTGGTTTAAAACCTTTCCCAACCATTTCCCTCCAGAAACCAACAGCATTATCGAGCTTCCCCGCCTTACACATCCCATCAATCATAATCGTATACGTTACAACATCGGGGTATCTCCCTTTCTTAACCAAACTATAAAAAACGTCTAAAGCTAACTCTACCTTTTCCTCTCTAAACAAAAGATTCAAATAAATATTAAAAGCCCAAATATCCGGAACGTAATACAATTTATCCATGTCATCCAAAAGAAGCTGTATAAGATTAAAGTTCTTTACGGAGCACAAACCAGAGATAAAGCGAGAGTAAGTGAAGGGAGTCAGAGAGAAGCCCTGAGGGAACATTTGGAAGTAGTAGTGTTCGGCTAAGTCGAAACGGGAATGGCGAATGAGGACACCGATGAATCGGTTATAGTCGATGCCGAAGACACGGCAATCTGAGTGAGTCATTTCGTCGAACAGGTTGATGGCTTGGTCGATTAGGCCGGTTTTAACAAGCCTGGAGATGTGGGCACGGTATATTAGGCGGGGCGTGCCCAGAACGTGATACATATCAGAGAATAATGCATATCAGATTGGATTTGAAAGGATTGGGATCCGATCAGAATCGACATGAGGGAAGCATTGGCTTAAAAAGAAATAAACAAAAGAGAAGAAGAAAGGTTGATGCGAATGGTTGTTCGGCCAGAGAAGAGCGTGCAGAGAGTGCCGCTGATTTCAGGTGTAGGGGGGAAATGGGGCCCGGCGATTTTGGCAGCCCAAAGAGTTCTTTGCGTATACTATTTGTAAGAGGGATGTGTTTTCTAGGTTGCACACGGATGGATTTTGGCGTGATGATATGGGGGTCTAATTAAAAATTTTAGATTTTGTGAAGATCTAATAAAATTTTTGAAAAATTTAAGGGATGTAATGATATTTTTTTTAAGAAAATGAGGGTCTAACTAAACTTAAAAAAGAGAGACTTAAATTAATTTAACAATTTCGAAGAGGTTTAATTAAAATATTATAAAAATAAGATTTTATGAGAAATTTTAAAGAATTTGAGGAAATTTAATTCAAAATTAAAAAAATTTGAAGGGTGTAACTCAAAATTCTTAAAAGATTGGGGGTGCCAAGGCTACACTATACTCTTATATACATCACTTCCGTTTTTATTTATTTCATGATTTATGGTAATTTTTATCAAATCAATGAAGTAATTAATATGTTTTGTTAAATTGATCTACAATGAATGCAACATTTGACCTGAAGTCGGCCTGTAGTGTTGGCGACGTTTTCTTTGTTTGGCTAAAATCGCCCTATAGTGTCGGTGACTTTTCTCGATACTATAACAATTATCACCATAGATCATGAAATAAAAAAAATAAAGACTCATGTTATAAAATATTACAAAAAAAAAACCTAAATAAATTGAAATTTAAAAAATATTTTGATGCATTTAAAATTAATAAATTTATGTAAACGGAAATTTTGCACAAAATAAGGTTTATTGATGATTGTAGAGTTTGAAATTTAAAGTAAAGGGTTAGAATTTAAAGCTCATGATTTTGAGATATAATTTAGAGTTTTATGGATAGAGATTGTTGTGTAAATTTAAGATACTCTTACGGTTAAAGTTATTGTTTTATCTTTTACTAATATAATAATATTTACGAAGCAAAGTGAATAGGGATAGGCACGAGTTGGGTCAGATTTTCGGTCCACCCGAACCCGACTAAAAAATAAATACACTAAATTCGAACTCGACCAGAACATATTCTTTTAAAAACTCGACCCAAAAATAAATACTCTAAACCCGACCCTGACCTATAGAAAAAATAATTTTATGGACCTAATTATAAAAATAAAAATTTTAAAGACTAAATTATAAATAAAGATTCAATTTTAAGGACCTAATTAAAAAAATATATAAAGATGGAGTATTATTATAAATATACCTAAAAATATATAAGAGAAATTACACAATTAGTGTCAGGTCATGTCAAGTCGGATTTTTCCATCCTAAACTTGAACCCGAATCCGAACCCGATTTTTTATCAAAAAAATCTGACTCGGTCGGGTCGGGTAAAATCCTATCCTATAATTTAGTGAAGTGAGTTGTAGCTTCTCTAAAAATTTATGATTTAATTATTTATTATCCTTATTGTAATAGACTTAATTTGCCCGGGCCCAAACCAAAACCCAATACACCCAAATTATAACCCGACCTGGATCCAGGACTAAACCCGACCAAGCCCAAAAATTAAAAAACCCTAATTGTTAAAATTACCCAACTACCCCTAAACCTAAAATTACCCAAACCCTAATCCCACTTGCACTGTCGCCGCCGCTCCCTAGCCCTCACACTTGCAGCTGCCGCCGCTGACATCTGAGCTAATGCCCAACGAGCCGCCCAAGTCAAACCTGCAAAAGCAAGGATATTATTACTCCAAATCAAATCAGATGCAAGTTGTTGTTTGTTTTATTTTGTTATAAAAATCGGTGAATGTATCTGAAATAGGGGAAATCAGAGAGAAAAAAAGAGAGATCTGAGAGGGGGTTCGAATTAAAAAAAGGGATTTTCGAATGTAAAAAAATCATCAGTTAGAATAAAATCTTTTCTTATGTTTAGATCTTAAAAAAAACACTAAAAAGAGGAGAGGTTCAGATTAGAAGCAAGAAAAAAGGTAAAAAATAATATAAATCTAAACCTTTCTTTAGATCTACTCACCTAGGAGCTTCAGGTTGAAAATCCAACCTTGGATTCGAACTCGGGACGTTGAGAAGTGCCAGAAAGATGCAACCTTTCACCTTTCTAGTCACCGACGGCGGCGGCATCACCACCGGTGACCGGCGGTGTACGGCGGCATAGGTGGCCGACCACCACTGCACCAGCAGAAAGGAAGGAAAGGATTGAAAGCTTTTATCTTTTTTTTTGAGAAAATAATTCAAATGAATTTTTTTAGAAAAAAATAGGTTATATACTAGGATATAATTAAGGGTAAATCGCACACTTAGTCCCTCTGTCCCATTCCCTTTTTTAAAAATTATCTGCTGCATGGGATTACTACACTATCAGTCCCTGAGATTTTAAATTGTTTTTCACTTCGGTCACTAAATTGAGTTTAATCAGTTTTTAAAGGTATAATTACATGGACAGTCCCTCTGCATTAAAGTTATTTTCATTTTGGGGCTGCTGCATGGTTTAATTACCTTTTCACTCCCAAAAAATTTTAAACGTTTTGCATTTCCGTCCTTTTTTTAGTTTTTAAAGTTTTCCTTTGTTGTAATTCGGTCCTTTTAGTTTATTATTATATTTTATTATTATTATTATTATTATTATTATTATTATTATTATCACATAAAGTATTTTATTATATATATATATATATTAATATCATATAAGATATATGTACATATATATTTATGTTTTTTATCTATTGCTCATATTTTTATGTATAATATATATATATATATATATATATATTTTACATATTATATATATGTATATCTATAAGGTTTTATGTATTTTAAAATAATACAAAATATTTTGTCTAAATTACCATGTATATATATAAAATAATAAATACTTATTTTTGTAAATATATATAAAACTACTAACTTTATATATAGTTCTTTTTAAAATATAAATATTAAATATATTTTACCTTAAGTATTATAGTTTTAGGTATATATTTTTACATGTTACCTCATAATTTTGCATCATATATGTTTTCAAAATCATCAAAAAATATATTTTTAAAGAAATTAATTTCAATTTTTAAAACTTCAAGAAATCATATCCCGGGCGTATAGGGATGTGATTTCTTTGAATTTTTCCAAGAAAACGAGAAACCGTGTCCTGGGCGTATAGGGATGCGATTCTCTCGATATTTTTGGCATTTAAGAATCACATTTTAAATTTTAATCGAATTCGTAATTTTCTCTACCAAGACATTAAATAACCGACTAGGTACCAATTTTGGGCGGTGTGAGGGGTGCTAATCCTTCCCCATCCGTAACCAACTCCCGGACTCGAATTTTGAATCTCTGGTTTTATTTTGGTGTCCGGTCTACCATTTTTTAAAATGACCGGTGGCGACTCCATATTTTTAATTTTAAAACAGGGCAGGGGGTTTTTCCAAAATAAATTAAATAAAAAAAATCAAACCGAATAAAAGAGAGCGCCAGACGGATTTGGGTGATTACAGCTGGCGACTTCGCTGGAGACTTTTAAAATAAAAAGAGAGTTAAGCCATGAGTCGATTATCTTTTAGTCTTGGTTATTGGAAATTAACAAATTCGATTTTAATTTAAAATATGATTCTGTCTTTAGTGTATGGGACATGCATTTTATTTTCTGTATATATAACTACTCTACTTTTACTGCATAGTATAAGTAAATATAGACATAGGGTGTCAAAAGGTTTGAGAGTTTCTCCTCACACACCGTGCACTTACATTGCATGTCATGAGCTTTCTACCCGAGCTCCGTCCAATTTTAAGTGGAAGTGTGATACCGCCTTCGTGTGGGTTACCACCGTAAGGTTGGTGAATCGCTTTCAGGATATATTTCTTATATTTTCGTGTAGGTTACCTTCGTATAGGCATACGAGATGTATCCCCCTAAATTGAACTTGGTCCGCTTGAAGCCTATAATGGGTGAGGATCAGGGGCCTTGCTACCTTTAGAAAGGGACAACGAGGACAATTCGGGTACCCTTCCCTAGAACCGAACCTCATGTAATGGACCATAGGAGCCTTGCTCTAGAAATAGAACCCGTTAAAAGTCCAAATGTAAACGCTTTCAACCTTTTGTCTACTCTATAGATTTATTTTATGAATAATATACCGGGTAGAAATCATGCCAAGTAGGACCCTGTTTATATTGCCGGGTAGAAATCATGCCGGGTAAGATCTTTCTTTCTGTAAATAATAATATACCGGGTAGAAACCATGCCGGGTAGGATATTTCTTTTTAAATAAAAACATGCCGGGTAGATATCATGATGGGTAGGGATCTATTTATATTTCATTATGCCGGGTAGAAATCATGCCCGGTAGGTTTTTCCTGTAAATATTCGGGTAGAAATCATGACGGGTAGGATTACTTTTTCAAGTAAAGCATGTCTACCAGTAGGTTTTATACTGTTTTTATTAAGATTATTGTTTTTTATCGGTACTAACCCGTTTATTTTGTTTGTGCATTGCATTTACATCTCATGCATTTTCATATTTACATTTCATCATAATGCATCATCAGTTCCGACCAGTCGACCTTGGTCCTCACGCCAGCCAAGCCACTCATCCTCACATCGACCTAAAGCTTCTCAAAAAGTTATCTATACAATCTCGATGACTTATACAGAGTTACTCCCGATGCTGATCAAAAAGAGCTTGATAGCCCCGGTCTAGTCTAAACCAAAAGAGCCTCCTTACTAGAAGGATACAATGTCGACGCTGTCTGTGACTATCATATAAGAAGCTCGGGCCACACCACAGAAAATTGTGGGGCATTGAGGAACAAGGTGCAGAGCATGATCGAGACTGGCACTCTAAAGTTCAACAAGGGGGTCCCCCAGATGAATTAATCGAAGATTGAAGAAGAATGACCTTCAGAGGCTTAATTCTTTTTGTTTGGGGCATCTTTGTAGCCTAAATATTTTTACCTAGGCCCAAAGGTAAAAAAAGAAATCTTTTGTAAGGGTATGTGATTGTTCAATGCGTTCCCCTGTGTTTTATTTTGAACAAAAAAACACACACAAAATTCAAAATTTAATCTGTTCATACCTTTCCAAAACTTGTGGCCATATTTTCAAAGAACCACATCGGTTCTAACCTGAGAATTGATTCCAAACAGTCTGGAGGCACTTAATCCCTCCACTTCATGAAAAAATTCTCATTTTGAAAATATTCTTTGAAACAAAAAGATTTCTTGCATTACTTTTTAGAAATATAAGGTACAAAGACCCAATGCCCATGGCTATCCAAAACAAGAAAGAAAGCCTTCAAAGATATTCAGTCAAAATGATATCTGAAAGATGTTTGGGGCAACAATCGATCGGGCAAAGTCGTCGTTCCCCTGAGAAGATGAAAAGACGAGCCTGCAAAGGTCATTCAGCTCAGAAATTGAAAAATAAGAACAAACAAGATTTGGGGGGCAAGCGGTCGCTCTAGAAGATTGAACTAAATCAAAGGAATAAGATCCCTGCAAATATTTCATGCATGTCCCTACATCATGGCAAACATAACATTGCATCACCAAAATGTGACCATGCATCATGAAAGCATACTTGGAGGCATATGTGTCATTGCATCTTTTAAACATAACCATATATCATGACATACATAACATTGCATCCATGCAAAAGCATGCACATGCATCTCATTTGCATAAATATAGAAAATAATTTTCAAAAGCAAACTTTATCCTTCCATAAGGATATTTTTCCAAACTTCTGGAAAATTTTCAAAACTCAATCCTTTCATAAGGATTTTTTTCCACACTTCTAGAAAATTTTCAAAACTCAATCCTTCTATAAGGATATTTTTCCAAACTTCTGGAAAATTTTCAAGACTCAATCCTTCCATAAGGATATTTTTCTAAACTTCTGGAAAATTTTTAAAACTCAATCCTTCCATAAGGATATTTTCCAAACTTCTGGAAAATTTTCAAAACTTAATCTTTCCATAAGGATACTTGTCCAAACTTCTGGATATTTTTCAAAACTGAGTTCCATAACTAAATCTTTCCAAAATGATGTTTTCTAAACTTTTGGATAACTCCCAAACTTTATCCTTCCATAAGGATATTTGTCCAAACTTCTGGATATTTTTCAAAACCGAGTTTCATAACTCAATCCTTTCATAAGGATATTTTTCCAAACTACTGGAAAATTTTCAAAACTCAATTCTTTCATAAGGATATTTTTCCAAACTTATGGAAAATTTCCAAAACTCAATCCTTCCATAAGGATATTTTTCCAAACTTTTGGAAAATTTTCAAAACTCAATCCTTTCATAAGGATATTTTCCAAACTTTTGGATAATTTTCAAAACTCAATCCTTCCATAAGGATATTTTCCAAACTTCTGGATAATTTCAAAAATTGAGTTCCATAACTCAATCCTTCCAAAAGGATATTTTTCTAAACTTCTGGATAATTTCTAAAACCGAGTTTCATAACTCAGTCATTTCATAAGGACATTTTTAACTTTATCCTTTTTCGACAAAATAAATGTCCTAGTTCCATCCTTACTTAAGGAGAAAAAAATTTAAAAAATGAAAAAATGAAAAAAAGAAAAAAAATCAAAAATCAAAAAAAGAAAAAGAAAAAAAGAGAAAAAAGAAGAAAAATTCAAAATAAGGTGAAAACCCGAAAGGGCACCTTGAAAAGAACCTTTTTAAAAATGTTTGAGGCATGAATCCAAACTGAGGCATTGGAAACAAAGAAAATGAAGAAGATCATTTCCATCGAGTTCCAGCCTCATCGACACGAAGGAGTAAACAATAAAATCAAACTAACTTTACAAAGCTTCAACCTTGTCTCCTCAGCGGTATGGTAGCTTGGTCAAATTAAACTTCACATCCTGCCTCTTCGTCAGTGTTGTAGCTGGATCAAACTTACAAACTTCAGACCTTGTCTCCTCGGCGATATGGTAGCTTGGTCAAATACAAACTTCAGATCATGCCTCTTCGTTAGTGTTGTAGCTGGATCAACTTTACAAACTTCAAACCTTGTCTCCTCGGCGATATGGTAGCTTGGTCAAAATTTACTGGCTTTTAAGTTTACATTTTTTTTATCAATTTTGTAGTTAAAAAAATTAAAAAAATTAAAAAAAAGAGAAAGAAAAAAAAGAAGAAAATCAAAAGAATGAAGAAAAAAATCAAAAAAAAGAAGAAAAAAATCAATAAAAACGTGAAGAAAAAAAGAAAAGAGAAAAAATAAAAAAAATAAAAATTAAGGTGTAGATCCAAATAAAGGATCTTTTTCAAACATCTCTAAGGCACGGACCCATAAGGAGGCCTTAGACATTCAAAATAAAGATATGTTAGTCTCATCTCCCTGGAGTGGCAGCGGAATGAGTACCAACACAAGTCTGTGGAATATAAGATGAACTACAACATCTGACCCTATCTTTTTGAACTTTACAATGGAGCGGGATACCCAATAGAAGATGAACTACAACATCTGACCTTATCTCCTTGAACTTCCAATGGAGCGGGATACCCAATAGAAGATGAACTACAATATCTGATCCTTTTTCTTTGAGCTTCCAATAGAGCGGGACACCCAATAGAAGATGAACTACAACATCTGACCCTATCTCCTTGAACTTCCAATGGAGTGTGACATCTAATAGCAGATGAATTACAACCTCAGACCCTATCTCCTTGAACTTCTAATGGAGCGGGTCACCCATAAAAAGACGAAGCCACAACAACAGACTATGTCTCCTTGAACTTCCAATAGAGCGAGTCACTCAACAGAAAATGAAGCTACAAAAAAATTAAAAAAAACAAAAACAAAAACAAACAAAAAAAGCAAAAAAGAGAGAGAGAGAAAGAAAAGTGGCGAGCAATAAGGCATCTGTTTTCGACCGAGCATCATTGTACTTTGGTAAGTCTCAACCTAGGAAACAGAGGAGCGGATTGATTGACGAACTCAACATCCTCGAAGAGCAAAGATTGAAGACTTACCGAAGACCGACGCCGAAGAAGAGAAACAACAAGCCCAAACTCATTTGTTTCCTAACCCCATTTTGAAGATTTTGCTTCCCCAAGAGTGACAAGGTGGATCAACCAAGATAAGAAAGAAGACTTGCGTCGAGAAGAAAGAAGATCTACCGAAGAATGAAGACATGTATCAAGTGGAGAAGCTCAGCCGGACCGGACATGATTGGCTCTCTTTTAGTCTTTGCTCCATTGTCGTTTCACAACAATGAGCAAAGAGAGGCAACTGTAATAGACCCAATTTGCTCGGGCCCAAACCAAAACCCAATACACCCAAATTATAACATGACCCAAATCTAGGACCAAACTTGACCAAGCCCATAAATTAAAAAACCCTAATTGTTAAAATTACCCAACTATCCCTAAAACTAAAATTGCCCAAAACCCTAATCCCACTTACACTACCCCTACTAGCCCTCACACTTGCAGCTGCCGCCGCCGCCTGATATCTGAGCCAACGCCCAACGAGCCGCCCAAGTCAGACCTGCAAAAGCAAGGATATTATTACTCCAAATCAAATCAGATGCAAGTTGTTGTTTTTTTTTATTTTGTTATAAAAACCGGTGAATTTATCTAAAATAGGGGGAATCAGAGAGAAAAAAAGAGAGATCTGAGAGAGGGTTCGAATTAAAAAAAATAGGGATTTCGAATGTAAAAAAATATTAGTTTGAATAAAATCTTTTCTTACTTTCAAATCTAAAAAAACACAAAAGAGGAGAGGTCAGATTAGAAGCAAGAAAAAAAGGTAAAAAATAATATAAACCGAAACTTTTCTTTAGATCTACTCACCTAGGAGCTTTGGGTTGAAAATCCAACCTTGGATTCAAACTCGGGACGTTGATAAGTGCCAGAAAGGTGCAACCTTTCACCTTTTCGGTCACCGGCGATGGCGGCGTCACCACTAGTGACCGGCAGTTCTCGGCGACGTAGGTGGCCAGCTACCACTGCACCAGCAGAAATGAGGGAGAGGATTGAGAGCTTTTATCTTTTTTTAAAAAAATGATTCAAATGAAATTTTTTAGAAAAAAATAGGTTATATACTAGGATATAATTAAAGGTAAATCACACACTTAGTCCATCTGTCCTATTCCATTTTTAAAAATTATCTACCGCATGGGATTACTGCACTATCAGTCCCTGAGATTGTAAATTGTTTTTCAATTCGGTCACTAAATTGAGTTTAATCAGTTTTTAAAGGTATAATTACATGGACAATCCCTTCATATTAAAATTATTTTCATTTTGGGGTTGATGCATGGTTTAATTACCTTTTCACTCCCCAAAAATTTTAAACGTTTTGTATTTCCGTGTTCATAGATGATATATTGATTTACTCCAAGAATCAAACTGAACATTGCGACCATCTTCTCCGAACCCTTCAAAAGAAGCAGTTATATGCCAAGTTCAGTAAGTGTATGTTTTGGCTCACTCAAGTTTCATTTATGGGACATGTAATTTCTATTGAAGGTATTCAAGTAGACCCTAAGAAGATACAAGCTATAGTAGAATGGAGGCCACTGAAGAATATTGGTGAAGTTCACAGTTTTCTTGGTATTGTTGGTTATTACAGAAGATTCATTAAAGAATTTTCTATAATAGCATCACCGTTAACCAAACTTCTACGGAAGGATATCCCTTTTGAATGGACTGAGAAGCAACAACATAGTTTTGATCAGCTTAAGCAAGTATTGACACATGCACCGGTCTTAAGCCAACCTGAGTCTGGCATCAAGACAACTTAAGTATTTGTTCATGCATCAAGACAACTTAAGCCATACGAAATGAACTACCCTACCCATGAACCTGAGTTGGCTGCTGTTGTCTTTGCCCTAAAGATTTGGAGACATTATCTCTACAGAAAAAATGTTACCTATACACCGATCACAAGAGCCTTAAGTATTTTTTGACATAGAAAAAGCTTAATCTTCATAAAAAAAGATGGATGGAACTTCTCAAGGACTATGACCTTGTCATTGATTATCACCCGAGCAAGGCCAACATTGTAGTTGATGCACTCAGTCGTAAACCTTCACCTGGTAAGTATCAATATTTGATATTAAATCTAAAGTATTGACAATTACATTGAAAATTACAATATCATTATTGCATTGTAGCTCCTCGAGCTATCAATGTTCATTTCAAGCTACGGAAACATCGACTTTTAGTAGCTGAACTTCAGGTTTAGTCTACCATTATGTCGAGAATCAAGTTATTGCAAGATCAAGACCCTGAATTACAAGCCATCATTTTTAAACTTCAGAGTAATCCTGATCCTGATTTCAATGTTAACTATAAAGAACTCTTGTGTTTTCGTGATAGAATTTGTATACCAAATTATGTATCCCTTCGTAATGGCATTCTTAAGGAAGTTTATTGTAGTCTTTTCTCGATTTACTTGGGATCGATAAAGATGTATAAGGACCTTTAAGAATTGTACTGGTGGCCTGGTATGAAGATGGCTATTACAGAGTTTGTATCTAGGTGTCTTACATGCCAGCGAATCAAGGCTGAGCATCGTGTCCCCATAGGATTATTGCAACCCATTGAACTCCCTCAATGGAATTGGAAAAGGATAACCATAGACTTTGTCAGTGGTATACCAGTGACTCCAGCTAAGCATGATGCTATTTGGGTCATTGTCGACCATTTTACCAAGTCATCTCATTTTTTACCTGTCAGAATGGACTACGGTCTTCCCAAGTTAGCTGACTTGTACATTAAATAAGTAGTCAGACTTCATGGAGTACCTAAGTCAATTATCTCCGATCGAGACCCTCGTTTTCCTTTACGAATTTGGAAAATATTGCAAGAAGCTCTGGGCACCCGAGTCAATCTCAGTATAGCCTTTGACCTTCAATCTGATGGCCAATCAGAAAGAGTAATTCAAATATTAGAGGACATGCTTCGTGCATGTGTCATTGATTTTGAAGGGACTTGGAAGAGGTCCCTACCTCTCATCGAGTTCGCTTACAACAATAGTCATCAATCATCTATTGAAATGGCACGGTATGCAGCATTGTATGACAAGAAGTGTAAGACATCGTTATGTTGGTCTGAACTTGGGGAAAGCAAGATGCTGGGCCTTAACTTACTTTAGAAAACTGAAGATCGAGTTACTATCATTCATGACTATTTAAAGGTCGTATTTGACCAACAAAAAACCTATGCTAATTTCAAGATGAGAGATATACAATATGAAGTTGGTGAGAAGATCTTCTTGAAAGTCTCTCCATGGAGGGAGATTTTTTGTTTTGGTAAAAAAGGAAAGTTAAGTCCCCGGTTTATTAGACCTTTTAAGGTGACTAAAAAGGTTGGTCATGTGGCTTACCGACTAGCTTTGCCTTAGGAGTTGAGCAAGATTCACGATGTATTCCATGTATCGATGCTTTACAAGTATAGATCCGATCTATCCCATGTTATTGAGCCCGAATCAGTAGATCTCCAACCTAATCTGACATATAAGGAGGAACCAGTACAAGTGTTGGCAAGGGAAGTCAAGAGACTTCGAATCAAGAACATTCCCCTATTCAAAGTACTTTAGAGAAGTCACAAGATCGAAGTACCTACATGGGAACCGGAAGAGACAATGAGAAATCAATACCCACATCTCTTTGGTTCAGGTAAAATTCGAGGACGAATTTTCTTAAGGGGGAGAGTTGTAACACCTCAAAACTGGGCTTAGTTGGAATATAATTTCAGCAACCAAAAATTATACATCAAAAAAATCAAATTATAGTGTTGACCATTAATCGAATAGTCAATTATTGGGTTGTTGAACCCTAATTAAATATTGACATTGAGTAAGGATCTTATTGTAAACTTTGAAACTTGTTTTAGTTGTAAAATTGAGAAAATTGGAAGTTTGGAAATTATAGAAAATAAAGAGTTGAAGGACTAACCTTGCGATTAGCCCCTCCTCGAGATTTATCATTACTTACATGGTCTTTTGGGGTGAAGTTACTTAACCTAAAGGAAAGCTAAACAAATAAAATAGGAAAAAGAAAGAAAATTTATAGGTGATGAAAACCAAAGCAAACACCACCTTCATCTTCTTCCCCTAGCATTAAACAAGCAAGCACCTCCATTGGAGGCTTATTTAAGCTTTGTTTTTCTTTAAGTTATCATTCTTAAACTATAGCTAGTGATCGGGTAAGCAATATCTTTTAAGTGATTCATTAATTCCATGGCTAAAACTATGTTTAAACCTAAGTTCAAGAAGATGGGAATCCTAGAATTTCCTAGGGACATCAAGGCTCGATTTTTATTTTTTTCATAGCTAATAAGTTTCTATGAATCTATTATCGAATTAAATCCTTGTAATTCTTATTTCCTTGTAGCTCAAGAGAATCAAAGTGAAGAATCACCAAATCCCTTTAATTCCAACAAGCTCAAGAATAAAGGAATTGTCATCCAGTAGCCTTGAAGCCTCGAAAGTATCAGTGAGTGTAGTCAGAGTCTCGGGATTGGCTAAGTGCCTTTCCCGATATCATTATTGTTGTTTATTGCATTTGCTAACATTGTTTCAAAGCAGCGTTGCATCGAAACCCCGTAAGAGGTACTATTGGTAAGGTTCGATAAGTCTATTGCATTGAAATATTGATTATTGATTCATAGTATTGCTATCGATATCATTAAAACATTGAGAAAGGCCATATTGATCATTGTATATTGATGATATGATATTGTTATTGCCATTTTATTGTTATTCCCATTGTTATTAATATTGACCTAAGTATTGAATCCTTGGATACGAATGGACATGAGATACAATTGGCATGCCATAGAATTTATGAGCTCATTGGTACGGAGTGGACTACGGTCCTTAAGCTAAGGCTCTATTTGGCGATGTTGGCGGGATGTGTTGGTTTTGTTCTTATTGGCGATATTGGAGGATATTGACGATTTATTGTTGGTAATGTTGGTTGGGAATTCATGTATCCATATTTACATATTGATCCAAGGAAATAATTATTGCAAGTATTGTTAAAATATGATTTGAGATGCATTTACATTGATATTCATCTTTGTTGACTACCTCACTTGGCTATAGAAGCCTAATGCATCTCATTTCCATGCATTTTCAGGTTAAGGGTTGATCAGATCAAGGATCAGAGCAAGAAGTGTTTTGAAGCAAGTCACACAAGTTATATGTAATGTAAACCTAGCCTTTGAACTCCTAGTATGGTGGCATATGGTCTAGACATGTTAGTTTAGCCCTATTTTATGTGTACATGATGCTTACCATGTTGGAAAAGCTAAAGTATGAATTATAGCATGTTGAATGAGGATGAAAGTATTAAAATGGCCTTTGATACACTAATAAGTGAAAACATGGTAAATGGATTCGTATTGACATGGAATTTGACATGCATATAGAAATAATGTTTATATGCTTGATGGTAAAATTTGGTAACAAATAGACTAGGTTAAAGCCCTTAAATTGAGTAAAAACCAGATAAAATTTGTCATTACAGGTCCTGTCGTACCGATACGAGTGATGGAGTATTGGTATGGCCTTGTATATTTGGTCAAATTAATGTTGGGGTATCGATACGCTTTTGTGAGAAAGGGGCCATGGTGGCTGAAGAAGATGAAAGCCGGTGAACAATGAACAATAAAATATAAAAAGCTATAGTTTAACGATAGAACAAAAATAATATTTTCAACAGAGAACAATGTGTTTCTCTGTATTTTCTCGTATTCTTCTTAATCAAATGTGTATAAGGTGAGCCTTTAAATAGGCAATTACAGAGTTTTAATATAACTAAAATTATACTTTTATCTATAATTTAAATAATATTTATCCATAATTTAAATAAGACTTCTAATAAATCTAAACTACTGACTTAGAAATAAACTCTAATTACACATTAAATTAAACTCTAACACTTCTTGTCAACTTACATTCCCCTCAAGCTCTAACACTTCTTGGATAACTTACACTCCCCTTCAAGCTGGTGAGCAAACGTAGTAGAGCACCAGCTTGGATCTTGGATGTGACGCCCTACTCATATTTCTTTTGCTGTTTCTTAGAGAAAGAATCTCCCATTTTTTGGGAGCCATTGCGTTGAACAACTAGGACATAATCATGTTGTTCTTTGAATGGCCATTGTTGAAAATTTGCAAACGATGTTACTGGTTTCTGCATCATTCTTGAGATGTCTACCAACTTTACTGTTGTTATTGGTTTCTGCACCCTCCTTAGATGTCTTCCAGCTTTTCTCTGTCAGTGATGATCTTTTTTAGGTTTTTGCATCTTCTGAGATGTCTTCCAGCTTTTTCTGTCATTCACGGACTAAGTAGCTGCTTCCATTCAACAATGATCACAGGAATCTACACTCCCCTCAAGCTGGTAGTTGCACAAACTAGAATTTCAGCTTGGATCTTTGATGTAGAATCCCTTAAAAAATATTATATAGTTTTTAAGGCTAAACTAGAACCTTTTCTCCTATCTTTTATAATTGATGGCTGAGATAGAACCAGATAGTTTTTAAGGCTAAACTATAACCTTTCCCTATCTTTTACAATGGATGGCTAAGATAGAACCAAATAGTTTTTAAGGCTAAACTATAACCTTTCCCTATCTTTTACAATGGATGGCTAAGATAGAACCAAATAGTTTTTAAGGCTAAACTATAACCTTTTCATATTTCTTTTTGATTGGCTAAGATAGAACCATTAAATAGAGAACAAAATAACAAAATTAAACGAGTAGAAATTTCACCATAGATGTAAGATTCCAACGAGAGAGAAGCCGAGGAATGAGTGTGGCCTAATGATAGCAGCAGAAAAGAAAAACGATGTGCATCTGAAAAATTAGATCGTCGATCTGTTTCAGATTAGATATGACATCAGTGGTGACGATATCAAGATCGTTGTTGGCTCATGATACCATGTGAGAAAGGGGCCATGGTGGCCGAAGAAGATGAAAGCCGGTGAACAATGAACAATAAAATATAAAAAGCTACAGTTTAACGATAGAACAAAAATAATATTTTCAACAGAGAACAATGTGTTTCTCTGTATTTTCTCGTATTCTTCTTAATCAAATGTGTATAAGGTGAGCCTTTAAATAGGCAATTACAGAGTTTTAATATAACTAAAATTATACTTTTATCTATAATTTAAATAATATTTATCCATAATTTAAATAAGACTTCTAATAAATCTAAACTACTGACTTAGAAATAAACTCTAATTACACATTAAATTAAACTCTAACACTTCTCGTCAACTTACATTCCCCTCAAGCTCTAACACTTCTTGGATAACTTACAACTTTATGGTGTATCGGTACAGGGGATAGTCACTAGAATTTCTTCCATAGCTGGGTATCGGTACGCACCCAATCATATTAGTACGGGCCTTAGCCATTGGAAAAATATTGCATCACCGTATTGATACCGTATTGATCCTTAAAGTTGACCTTCTCGACATTGACCATGCATACCGGTACGGCTTAAAGCGTATTGGTACGGCCCGTCGACACTGGAAACCAAGTTTTAATAAGTTCAGTATAGCATACCGATACGGGTGTACTTGTACCGGTACGACCCTTATTAGTTATAACTGATTTAGAGGCCATGACATAGGCATATCGATACGGCCACTTTGAGTATCGATATCGACGTAGTTAAATTGGTTAAATGATGAATAAAGAGGTTTTAGAATCCTTATAAATTGGTCACTAAATTTTATAGAGCTTAATTGAGGATGCAAATGGACTCTGATTGCATTGAAAATTTGTAAGCATGATATTCTGGTATGAAATTTCACATTAGTAATCTTACTTCGGTTTTATATTTTAGTCCCTAAACTTGGGTAAGTTGCCAATTGGTCCCAAAATTACAAATTCAATAAACCTTATTGAGTAGAAATGTTTATTGCATTGCATTATATATTATTATCACACAATTTATTGCATAAGTTATCGTAATCATTAGTCCAACCATCGTTTTTTACATCGGTAACGCTTTCCAACTCAGATTCCTACCAGACCGAGAAGAGGATGTTACAATAAGAACTACAGACTCGACCACGTAAGATCCTATGCATACATAACCCATTAAACACAAGTACCATACTCTGAAAGCCTCCACATGTTGGATTCCCATATTGATATAGGATAGAGTCTGTAATCCTTATTTTGAAATTGTATTAATCAATAGAATGTTCAAATATTTTAAACCTAAATTAGAGCTCCTTTATATTGTTTTGATTATTTATCTATATTTTAAATTGTTGGCTTTAAATGTTTTTGAGAAATGCCTTATTGGGCTAAACCCAGTTTGAGAAATTTTATGGTTTTGGCTTGAGCTTGAGGCCCAAATATGACATTCGGATCGAGGGTGTTACATTTAATGGTATCAGAGCTTAGGTTTAGCCGGTTCTAGGAAACCTCGGGTGGTATAGGTGTTTTAGTAAGGTGTCTAGTAAATACAAGCCCTTAAATTAAGTTCATACTCCTTAAGGCTGGAATCCTAATGGTGCATCTAATGTTGTGATGCTAAGATGGTTACGATCGTGGCCGTGAGGGCTGAGTTACATGTTGAATCACTCGTCGAAGCGATTCTATGGATGAGGTCGCCCCGAATTGTTGAGATATGAGTTAGTTAAATAATTCTCGAGTCGAGGATGTGTCACACTCCCTCCATTAATCGTCGTCGCCATCGTTGTTAATCGGTGTTGACTTTTTAAGGGACCTTACTCGGGGGTTTCTCAAACCTAGTAAGCTATTTTTATGCGTTTTATCCCCTAAAATAGTCCGATAGTATGAATGGCTTATGTAGTCATATTTGTCTTATTCGAGAAATTGGTAGACTCGAATATTAGAGTTAAAGAGATAATTGCAGGAGATTGGATAGGGATTTATCGCTTTGGCTTAAGGTTAGTACACCTCTAACTCCTATTGTTTCATGAGCATCATAAATGTGATTGCTTTGCGTGTTAGTATCTGCAAAATAGGTTGACGATGATATGCATGTTTGAAGACCGATAGTATGAGACTTGATATCTTTGAGATGCATGATGATGTTGCGAATATGATAGGATGCATGGAGGATTTAGAGACCGTGTGGGGGTTTTTAGATACTCGTATGATTAATTGATGATTACTTTATTGATTGAAATAATTGGGATGCCTTATATGCTTGTTCGGATAGATTGATGAGATTTGATAGGAATTATGCTTAAGGGTTAAATACTTGATTTAATGATTATAAAGCCGATAATTAATATTAATTGAACTAATGCGTTAGTAAACAAACTTGAATGTCTTTCATAAGCTTTAGGGATCGAGTAAGCATTGTAATATCATAATTCAAGGAAATTGTATAAACCCGTGAATAGGGTATCGGTATAAGGTTTGGCCATATCGGTATACGTTTGGGGGTTCTATTGGTACGGGTCAACCCATACCTGTAACGACCAAATTTTTAGGTTAGTGAATCAGATCCTGGACCCGGGTTGTGGGTCTTTATTTTTAAAAGTCCAAGTTGAGGTTGTTATGTTAGGCCCATTATAGTGAGGAAAAAGGTTTAATTTTTTTTTAAAAAATGAGGATAAGAGGAAAATGAGGGATATTATGTTGAGGGAGAGAG
Source organism: Hibiscus mutabilis (assembly GCA_019671005.1). Taxonomy (NCBI): domain Eukaryota; kingdom Viridiplantae; phylum Streptophyta; class Magnoliopsida; order Malvales; family Malvaceae; genus Hibiscus; species Hibiscus mutabilis. The sequence continues at coordinate 52,495,319 of CM033722.1, read as the reverse complement.
AAAACGTAAATAAGGAGAGAGGAAATAGAAAAAATGGGAGATAAAGTTAGAGAGATAGTTTTAAACTCTGATTTATGTAGATTTGGCCATTCGTTGTTGACACCTCTACCGTCATTGTGTTTATCTTGTCAAGACAAGTTCATCAGTACCAACAATGTCACCATCGAAGCCGTCGTCAGAGAAGGTGAGAGAAAAAAAGTTTTGGTTTTTTTAGTTGAAGGGGTTAGAGTGCTCAAAATAAAGAACGAAGGCCACCATCATGCACACTAGCGTTAAGACAGTCAATATGGGCATTCTCCATCATCGTCCGGCCATCGAAAGTAGCAGCTCATGCTGCCATCGCGCGTGGGTGACTTTCAGCTGAGCTATTATAACACAGTTGGGCCGTGGTTTCCAGTCGTTGGGCAAAGATTTGGGCCGAGCCAAGCATAAGTCGTAGGCCAAGCCAGTCTAGCAAGCCGGCCTTTGAGCTGGGCCAACTGCCAGTTGTCGTTGACTGTCACCATCGCCGTTGACTGGCGTTGATTTTTTGGGGGTTTTCAACGTTCTAAGTCTGTTGGTGCAGTCTGTTTCACCAAATTCAAACCCGATAAGCTATTTTTATGCGTTTTATCCCCTAAAGTAGTCTAATAGTGTAAAATGGCTTATGTAGTTGTATTTGATTTATTCGAGGAATTTGTGTGCTCGAATATTGGAATTAAAAAGATGATTGGAGGAGCTTGGATAGGGATTTATCGCTTTGGCTTAAGGTTAGTACACCTCGAACTCCTATGGTTTCATGAGCATCGTAAATGTGATTGCTTTGCGTATTAGTATCTGTAAAATAGGCAGACGATGAATAAACGTGAGTAGAGATCGGTATTATAAGACTCGATATTTATGAGATACTTGATGATGATGTGAATATGTTGAGACTTGTGAAGGCTTTAGGGACTGTGTAGGGTCGTCTGAGATGCTCGTATAATTATTTGATGATTATTTTATTGATTAAAATAATAGTGATGCCTTGTATACTTGTTCAAATAGATTATTGTATTCAATGGAAATTGTGTAAGGGTGAATAATGGTAATATTCGAATAAACAATTATGAAGCTTGTAATTAATATTAATTGAACGAATGCGTTAGTAAGCAAACCCTAATGACTTTCATAAGCATTAGGGGTCGAATAAGCATTGTAATATCGTAATTCAAGGAAATTGTATAAACCCTTGAATAAGGTATCGATACGTGCTTTTGCCGTACCGGTACTTGTGAAAATTAAAGATTTTTAGTAAGTAGTTCTAGTATCGGTACGCGTGTGAGTATCAATATCCGAGAGTATCATATCGATACTCGTGTATGAGTACCAATACCTAATACAATAAATAATCTATAAATGTAATTTAAGGATGGAAATTGTTGTGAATATTAATAATTGAATTAAGCCTTGATAATCGAGATAATATGGATTAATAGAGACAATGAATGAGATTAATTATACACTCCTCCATAATGTATTAACAACTTGGTAATGTAAAATAAATGATATGTTGATGATTAGCAACTATAGGAAGATGCTTGGGATCACGTTACTTGCATGTCGGGTAGGCATTTGATTGGTTGAGTCTTTTGATTGATGGGTTCGGATACCCAATGAAAGAGTGTTGTAACACTATGGTTAGGCATACCGAATGAAGGTTATCGATGCTATGTGACCCATGCATCATTTGAAGATACTCGATGAGGAATTCTAAGTATGTGTGTATATTCTGATGCTATGTGACCTGGCCTCATCCAGGGTGCATGTTTCGATACTTTGTGACCCGACCTCACCCGGAGTGTATGTTCTGATGCTACGTGACCTGGCCTCACTATAGAGTTGTTGTTGATATGTATTTTCTCCTAGATGATCTGATAAGATCTCGGGCATGGTTGGGCTATGAGTGCCATGTATGATGATTGCTTTGATGAGAGCATGTGCTTAGACGACTAGTGATAGCGCCACGTTTTTATTTATCTCTCCTTATTGCTCGTACTAGCTTGCATGCTTATGTTTATAATTAGCATGAAGTATAGTAGAGTAGATGTGTATCACCGAGCTTTGTAAGCTTAGCGCTCGAAATCATTATTTTTGTGCGTAGGTTGGTGGGATCGAGGAGCACTATCAGTACAGGATTTCAACATGTGATTGTAATACCTCAAAATTTTGGTTAGTGACCAAAATGTAAAACTTGAATAGTTTGGTGACCAAAATGTAAAATTCAAAAAGTTTGGTGCCAAAGTGTAAATTTTGAAAAGTTTAGTGACTAAGTTGTAATTTTCAAAAGTTATGTAATTTAGTCCCATAAATGAATAGTTCACCCCCAAGAGTGGCATTTTCGTGTTACCCGAATTTTTGATACGGAGTTTGTATTAAGAGCTATAAAGCTTTAAAGTTCGGGAAAAATCTAGATAATCAAATTTAAATCTAATAAATGAGAAATCTTTTATGAGAAATTTTAGGAGATATTTTATTAAAATAAGGCAAGGATAGAATGGTCATTTCCATGTCTTATTTTAATAGAAATTAATATGGATTATTGGATCAAAGATTACTTTTCCATGTTTAATCTTAGCCATTGGATGAAAATGGCAAGAAGGTAATTTTTGAAGATGGCAAGGGCAAAGTTGGTAATCACTAACTCCTTGGATTAATTTGGGCCATTGGATGATCGAAGTGACATGTGGCAATTTATGGAACCTTGGATTAAAGGGGTGAGATAGTCATTTTGTAATAATTTTTTTTAATTAAAGATACTTTAAATAATGGACAAATGGCTCAAATTTAAATCAAAAGAAAAGTCAAGAAATTTCTCTCATCTTCTTCAAGTGGCCGAAACACCCTACTCAAGGTATGAGGAATTTTATTTTGATTTTTCAAGCTTAATTCTTTGGATTTTGGATGAAAGCATGAAACAAGGAATTAATCTACATGAAATTCTCTATCTCTTGGTACCATTTCTTCATGCTTTCCTTACTTAAAACCTTAGTTTTGAGGAATTGATGGATGAAGGGGATGTTGAATTAGGTTGAACTAAGGTTAGTTTTTGATGAATATGATGTTGTAGAATCATATTAAAGCTTATGTGATGATTGAAACTACATGGAAATAGCTAAACCCTAAATTGTTCAAAGTTAGGGTTTTAGTAGAAAAGTTGAATTTGGATTGATTTTGATTTGGGAATGATTGTGAAGCTTGGAAATGATGTTTAAATGTTAATTGGACTGATTTGGAAACTTGGAAAATCATAGGGATGATTTCGGCAAATTGTAAAAATTAGGGGAAATTATGGAGAAATTTCAATAAATTTGGAAATGTTGAAATTATGATTTTACAAGCTTTAAAATGTCATTTGGACCATTTTAGAAGTTTATAAAATCATAGGAACCAATTTAGAAATTTTGAAAAGATTGGGGACCAATTCGACAATTTGGAATAATTTAAGGACTAAAGTGAAAATTTATTTTTATGGAAGCATTATGCTGGAATTAAGGTTAGAATGAGTTATAAATCATTCTTTGAATAAAGGTTGGAAGAAATACAAAGTATTGAGGATGAAATGACTTAAGTCATGAATCTAATATTTGGAAAATATTAGGGCGTTTATAGGAAAATTATTCCTATATTGTTTATGTGTTAGTAAGATACTAACATATAATTTGGTATGTACTTATGGTATTTTTTATACACTTGTAGACTGTGAACAAAATGAAGATCGAATTAGCAATCGAGGAAAGGAACGGGACCGAAGTTAAACTTGGTGAGGTTAGTTGAATATTGAGAGAGTATAAAGTGTCAATGTGAGTGCATTTTTATGCATGGAAAATATTATGTTTGATTTGAAAGACTTGTGATAATTCTGGTATAATTATATGCTTGAAGATTATATTTATTTTGATATTTGACATATTGAGAATTGTCAAAGGTAGAACTATGATGCATTTGATAACTAGATATATCATGTATGTATGTTTATGTTATATTTAGGGTATGAACTGCCCAGTATTTAATTATGTTGCCATGGATGAATTGAATATAGAATTGGAAAGTGCGCCCAAATAAGTAATTGAGGTATAGAGTATAGTTGGCATTCCATATAGCACTTTAGTGCGGTTTATTAACACTTAGGTATGGTTCTTTAGCACTTCTGTGCGGTTTATTAGCACGTTGATGCAGTTTGACTCGTGTACTCAAGTCCTCAAACTATGTTGGGCAATAATTTATTTGATAATAAATGGTTAATAAATTAGAGAGTAGGTAAGCTCTCGGATAATGGTAATGATTTTTAATAGGATTTATGAATCAAGATTATATTATGTTAATATTTGATTAACATAATGGAAATAGAGGATTGGTGATCAAACTGCATGTTTATTTTATTATTGTTATAATTCAAGCATGTTGATTTATGTTAATTAATAATAATGCCTCACTAAGTATATACTTAGCCTGTGATGATTTTTACGCGTAGGTTGTAATCTCGGGCAGGAGTAAGAAGTATCAGCATTATCGTCCAGGGAGATAATAGTCATATCGGTAATATACATCTTTGATGTATTTTGTTTATCTCTATTTGGCATGTATAAAATAATAGTAGATTGCTTTAACTGATCTAGATATGGTTTGTAATATAAATATCTAGATAAGTGGTTACTTTATAATGTGGAATATAATAGTTTAAAGAGGTTATTAGTAATGAAAGATCGGGTAAAGTTATAAAGTTTGATTTTTAGAGTAATCGAGATCATTTTTAATTTAAGCAATTTTTAGGCAGTCTTCTTAATTAAAATGTGTATTTACAAACTGCCAAGTTACTGCCTAAAAACGGAAGTTATTTGACAGGTTAAAATTAATAATTGGTTTTACGCGATAAACTGAGATTTTCGAAAATTGTTGTTTTGATTAAATTGAGTATTATAAAACACGGTTAAATATTAGGTGACATTCCTTACTAGTATCAAGAATTAAATATTGGTAAGGGTGTTACAGTGATGATCTCTAGAGTATGATACTTGTGTTTAGTGGGCTATGTATTCATAGGACCTTACGCGATGGAGTCTGTAATCCTTATTTTGAATTTGTATTAATCAAATCGAATGTTCAAATGTTTTAAATTTAAATTGAAGCTCTTTTGTACCGTTTTGATTATTTAACTATATTTTCAACTATTGACTATAAATGTGTTTTGAGAAATACCTTGTTGGGTTAAACCCATTTTGAGAAATTTTATAGTTTTGGGTTGGGCTTGAGGCCTAAATGTGACATCCGGGTCGAGGGTGTTACAGTATTGGTACTTGTGAAAATTGAGGATTTCTAGTAAACAGTTTCAGTATCGGTAGGTGTGTGAGTAAATATACCTAAAGGTACCATATCGGTACTCGTGTTCGAGTATCAGCACTCGATATGCTAAATAATCAATAAATGTAAATTAAGGGAGAAACTTGATTTTTATATTAATAATTGAATTATGCATTGATAAATGAGATAACAAGGATTAATTGAGACGATAAATGAGATTAATTATATACTTCTCGATAATTTATTAACAACTCGGTAATGTACAATATGTAATACCCCCAAAACCGGGCTTAGTCAAAATTCAATTCCGACAACCGAAAATTTTGCACCAAAAAGTCAAATTATAGTATCGACCATTGACCAAGTGGTCAATTGTTGGATTATTGAATCCCAATTAAGTATTGATATTGTTCAAGGACCCCATTGTAAATCTTGAAATATATTTTAGTGACTAAATTGAGAGAATTGGAAGTTTGGGGGTAAAAGTATAAGAAGTAAAGAGTTGAGGGACTAATCTTGCGATTAGCCCTCCTCAAGATGAATCATCTTATACGTGGGTAATTGGGGTGAGATTTCTTTACCCAAAGGAAATCAAACATTTTAAAAAGAAAGAATTAGGGATAGAAAATTTATCTGGTAAAACCTTAAGCAAGCATCACACCATCTTTCATCTTCTTCCTATCTTCAACCTAAGAAAGCACCTCCATTTAAGACTTGGTTAAGCTTTGTTTCCTTCAAGTTATTATTTACAAATTATAGCTAGCGATTGGGTAAGCAATATCCCTCAAATAATTCATCGATTCCATAGCTAAACCATGTTTAAATCCAAGTTCAATAATGTTATGAACCCTAGAATTTTCTAAGGATATCAAGGCTTAATCCTTATTGCTTTTCATAGCTATTAAGTTGCTATGAATCTATTATTGATATTAAAATCATTGTAATTCCTATTTCCTTGTAGCTCAAGAGAATCAAGGTGAAGAATCATCAAATCCCTCTAATTCCAACAAGCTCAAGAATAAGAGAATTGTCATCCGAGAGCCTTGAAAGTCTTAGAAGTATCGGTGAGTGTAGTCAGAGTCTAAGGATTGGCCATGTGCCTTTTTCGAATTCATTGATATTGATTTATCGCATCATAATCATCATTGATCAAGGTATGGATATAAGAAAACTTTGTTAAAGGTATCATTGGTAAGCTTTGATATGCTTATTACATTATCAAGTTAATTATTAAATCACTGCATCATTATTGATATCATTGAAACATTGAGAAAGGCCATATTGATTATGTTATACTGTTATTGTTATTGCTACCGTTATTGTCATTGTTATTACTAATGTTATTGATATTGGCCTAAGTATTGGATCCTTGGATACGAATGGACATGGGATACAATTGGCATGCCATAGAATTCATGAGCTCATTGGTACGGAGTGGACTACGGTCCTTGATCTAAGTCTCTATTTGGCGATGTTGGAGGATATTGACCATCCATTGTTGGCGATGTTGGTTGGAAATTCGTGTATCCACATTTACATGTCGATCCAAGGAATTAAGCTATGGAAATTATTGTTAAAATTGATTTGGGATGCATTTACATTGTTATATATGTTGTTGATATTATTGACATTCATGTTATTGTTATTGACTACCTCACCAGGCTATATAAGCCTAATGCATCTCATTTCCATGCATTTTCAGGTTAAGGGTTGAACGGATCAAGGATCGGAGCAAGAAGTGTTTTGAAGCAAGTCACCAAGTTATATATAATGTAAACTTTGTCCTTAAACTCTTAGAAAGGTGGCATAGGGTCTAGACATGTTAGTTTAGCCCCATTTTGTGTGTATATGATGGTCACCATGTTGGAAAAGTTTAAGTATGAAATATTACATGTTGAATGTAGATAAAAGTGTTAAAAAAGGACTATAATGCACTAATATGTAAAATCATGGTAAATGGATTCGAAAAGGCATGAAACTTGACATGTGCATAGATTAAGCTGTTAAAAACTTGCTTGTAAAATTTGGTAATATTTGGATAAGGTTAAGGCCCTTAAAGTGAGTAAAAACCATATAAAATCTGTCATTACAAGTCCTATCGTATCGATATGGGTGATGGCGTATCGATACGACTTTGCATATTTTGAAAGATTAACATGGAAGTATCGATACGCTCTTAGGCGTATTGGTAAGGGGTTTGGTCACTATAATTTTTTCGTAGCTGGGTATCGATATGCACTTAGGCGTATCGATACGGGTAATCAAATCTGGAAAATTACTGTAGCACCGTGTCGATCCTTAAAGTTGACCTTCGTGGCATTGACCATGCGTACCGATACGGCTTAAAGCGTATCGGTACGGCCTGTCGATACTGGAAACCTAGCTTTAATAAATCTAGTGTAGTGTACCGATATGGGTGTACCTGTATGGGTACAACCCTTATTAGCTATAACTGTATTAACGGTCGTGGCATAGGCGTATCAATATGACCACTTCGAGTATCGATACCAAGGTAAGAAAATTGGTTAAAAGATAATGGAATTGAGCAACTCTAGTCACAATTAATGTTTGGATTAAGTTTTTTTTTTAATGTTACATATATTTTACAATATATATATGTATTAGACAACTCATTTGGGACCCTTATTTTCGAGGACCATGTTCGTTCGAACCTATTGAACTTGTCCAGAGCCACCCTTGTATATAGATCGAGGATCTCTAAATTTTGTTGTAGTTTAAGTTTTATCTTGTGTGAGTTCAATCGATATACATTTCAATTTTCAGTTTTAACTATACGTTGTAATGGTTGATTCTGATTATAATTATTAGATGTATTGCTTGAGATTATACCAATACTTGTAACTCCTTCGGAAAAAAATTATTAAAATTTATATTTAAAAAATGTATTAGTGTATATAATATTTATATATTAATAGTGAATTAAACTGTCATATTGATAAAAAAAACTTTAAAACCAACTTTAATTAATTATAAAAATTATAAAACTTGTTAAAATGCGGTATAATATATTTTGGTGTATAAATATATACATTGTATCTAATATAAATCTTATCATTAAGAACAAGTGTTTTGGAGGTAAAGTTATATAAATTTTAAATAGGATTAAATTAAAATCTATTATTTTTAGGGGTAGATAGACAATTTTATCACTTAACTTTAAACATGAATTTCGGAAGGGACCGAACGATAAATTGTACCATTGGGGGTCGGGCCCCTGTCTCGTCTTCCCCTTGCTGTGTTTGATGCATTCTCGATGTGTAAATCTATATATCAACGATAAATCACATGTTTCTTTTATAATTAATAGTATCTAACTCATTAGTCGACTAATTCGACGAATTATAGATGTGCTCATTATAAGAATAATCCTTTTAACCTCATTTATTTCATTCACAACGCAAAAATTCAAACATCTGACATTATTTAAGGAAACTAGCGTCTCACTGAGGTTGTTGGTAACAATAAATCACATGTAATATGAGGTAGTTAACTAAATTTTTTTAAGGATTCCTTCCTAATATTTTTATTGGAATTCTTAAGACTCCCGACATTTCACTATTGTTTTGATTTTAAATTGATTCTTATTTTTCAAAAAATTTTAATTGAATCATCAACTTATCAATATTGTTTCGATCGTGTCATTTTGTTAGTCTTGCCATCACCTTAGGTATTCAATGTTAGTGATCTCACGCATAACATATCGAAAATACGTTGATCAAATTTTAAACATTGTGCTCATATTTTATGGATAATCTAGATCTGATGTGTTAAAAATAAATGTTAAGACACGATCTATCTTTAATAGGTCACATCCAAACTATCCATGCAGCATGTGTGAGCATTCAAATATGCTAACACCATAAATTGAGTTGACATTTAATGCTTGAGTAGATGGTTAAACTGACGAAAATATATGAATGAAATTTGAAAAAAAAATATTGATAGTTAAAGGATTTAACTAGAAAATTTTAAACTTTAGGAATCAATCTAAAATTTAAACATAATTTGGAGACATCCGGTACAATTAACTAATTTTCTATCGAAAACTTTGATTAACTATCTTTTATTATTTTTTCACACTTAAACTTAACCCATGTCAAGGGTTCAATCGTCTTAGACATGGAATAATTTTAAAACTTGTGGTCAGCGTTTACTCCTATATAGATCAACAGAACGCAAAGTATAAATTATTGAAATATTTTAATTAATGCATTGAGAAACTAAAAATTTATGGGTTTAAATTTAATATACAGACTGCGTAAAATAAATTTTACACATAAATTAAAATTAAACATAAACCTTAAAAAATTAAACCTCGAATTCTAAACTTAAACTTTAAATTATAAGCACCAACCTTAAATTCTAAATCCTACAATCCAAACCCCTAAACTCTAAACCATAAACTAAACCCATAACTCCTAAACCTAAAAGGCTTGTGTAAACTAACAAAATTTATTGTCTAAGTAAAATATTTTTTTTTTTGCTCATATAAACCACCCATAGTGTCAGGAGAACATGGGAGCAATTTTGATGGGGAGATTGAAGCTTCATGGTCGGTCTCTGCAAATAAATAAAATAAAAGATTTAAAAATGATTGGCTAGTGTAATTCAATGAATATACATCTGAATTATTATAAATATTTAAATTTAACTTAAAGTAAATTTTGTTCATATTTATATAAAATAAATCTAAAAACATAAATTATTTATAAATTAATATTTAAATAAATAAAATAAGACCCATGGTGATGACTTAAAATCATATGTGGACAATAAGATCCATTAATTGGCTGAGTGACAAAGATACTTATATTGTCTCATTTTGTATGAGTCCGAATATTAACATTTGTCTTAAAAATATATCTCTACTTAATAAAAAAAACCACATGTGAACAATGCACCTAGTCATGTTCCAAATTTACAAATCTAAATAATCATGTTCAAATAACTTTAAATGTTATGTAATGCGTCGTATAATAAATGGAGTTAAATCCATTACAAATTATCAATTCATATGAGCATATCCACAACCAAATATAAATAGGGTTGTAAACGAATTGAATGTCCAGTGAATCGTTCGACGAGATGTTTGTTTACTTATTATATGAACAAACATGAACAAGATTATTTATTCATTTAATTAAATAAACGAACAAGAACAAATGGTTCGTTTGTTCATTTACGTTCGTGAACGTTCGATAATCCGTTTATTTATGTTCATTTAAATTTAGTCACATATGTCCACTTATATTTATTATTTTTCATAACAAAAGTATTATATTTAAAAGAAATTTAAAAAGATATTTAAAAATATGAAATAAAAAAACAATACTCAATGTACAAGACTTCAGACTTCTTAAGAAAAAATTAAACAATACTCAATGTTCATTTGCATTTGTTTGTGTTCTTTTACATTCGTTTATCATTTTAACGAACGAACGTGATTGAACACGAACAAGCTACATTCCTTAACGAATGACATGGACAAGAAATTATGTTCGTTTAGTTGCTCGTGGTCGTTCGTTTGTTCGGATAAAATTAAACGAATGAACATGAACATACTCTCGTTCGTATTCATTTGCAAGCCTAAATATAAGCATTTAGCTGGTAAGATAAGATACTAGATTCCTTAAACAAAGTTAAGAGTTCGATTCATAGTACCGTAAATGAAGTAAATTCGGTTGGAAGGATCACCTCATTATAAACCTTTGCAATACAAGATTCAAATTAATCGTCAATGCACCGAATATCGATCGTTATAAAATATATGAGCATTAAACTAATACATATAATACAAAACACCCCTCCTTGACTTTTTCATGACAAACCATAAACTAATTAAAATGAGTTGTAGCAAAGCATGACCGAAATTAAGCAATATTTTGAAGATTGACATCCAGCCTTGTATTTAACATTATTTATTCTGGAAATTGATGGAAGAGAGCACTATAAATGGTGTTAACTATAGTATCACAAGGCAAAAACAAAACTACAATAGAGTTCAATTACTAGCAATGGGACAGCCAGGGCTGGTTTATGCCTTGGCACTTTGCCTCGTAGTCACGACGGTGGTAGCCACCTTCGATCCTTACAAGCATGCATCTCCCCTGCCACCAAATCACCCCCATAGCGGACCAGTTTACCACTACAAGTCACCACCACCTCCTAAGCATTCTCCTCCACCACCTTACAAATACAAATCACCACCTCCTCCAGTAAAATCTCCACCCCCACCACCTCCCGGTCCACTCTCCTCCTCTTTATGCCTACAAATCCCCACCACCACCAGTCCATTCACTACCCCCTCCTTATATCTATAAGTCTCCACCACCACCGGTCCATTCTCCACCTCCCCAGTATATCTACAAGTCTCCACCACCGTCGGTTTATTCTCCACCTCCTCCTTATGTCTACAAGTCACCTCCACCACCGGTCCACTCCCCACCTCCTCCGTATGTTTACAAGTCTCTACCACCCCCGGGTCACTCGCCACCTCCTCCATATGTATACAAGTCACCTCCATCACCAGTCCATTCACCACCCCCACCTTACATTTACAAGTCTCCACCACCTCCTCCTTATATTTATAAGTCCCCACCACCACCGGTCCACTCTCCATTTCCCCCCATATATTTACAAGTCTCCACCACCACCGGTTCACTCTCCACCTCCTCCTTATGTCTACAAGTCATCTCCACCACTGGTCCATTCTCCACCTCCTCTGTATGTTTACAAGTCTTCCCCACCACCGGTTCAATCGCCACCTCCTCCATATGTATACAAGTTACCTCCACCACCAGTCCATTCACCACCCCCACCTTACATTTACAAGTCTCTACCACCTCTAGTCTATTCATCGCCCCCTCTTAATATCTATAAGTCCCCACCACCACCGGTCCACTCCCCACTTCCCCTGTATATCTACAAGTCTCCACCACCACCAGTTCACTCTCCACCTCCTCATGTCTACAAGTCACCTCCACCACCGATCCACTCCCCACCTCCTCCGTATGTTTACAAGTCTCCACCACTACCAGTTCACTCACCACCTCCTCCATATGTATACAAGTCACCTCCACACTAGTCCATTCACCACCCCTACCTTACATTTACAAGTCTCCTCCTCCCCCTCCTTATATTTATAAGTTTCCACCACCACCGGTCCACTCTCCTTATATTTACAAGTCTCCACCATCACCGGTTTACTCTCCACCTCCTCCTTATGTCTACAAGTCACCTCCACCACCGGTCCACTCTCTACCTTCTCCGTATGTTTACTAGTCTCCACCACCACCGGTTCACTCGCCACCTCCTCCATATGTATACAAGTCACCTCCACCACCAGTCCATTCACCACCCCCACCTTACATTTACAAGTCCCCACCACCCCTTTTAATATTTATAAGTCTCCACCACCATCGGTCCACTTTCCACCTCCCTCGTATATTTACAAGTCTCCACCACCACCGGTTCACTCTCCACCTCCTCCTTATGTTTACAATTCTCCTCCTCCACCATCTCATTCTAAACCCCATCCTCATCCTCATTCCAATCTCCCTCCGCATCCGCCTCCGCCTCCAAAGGCTTACCAAGGTGATGTTTACTCACTAGTCACCACCAAGCTTGTCATGAGTTTGTTAACTCATAACATATCTCGAAAAAGAAAAAGAAAAAGAAAAAGAAAAAGAAAAAGAAGAATCTAATGATTAGACAACTGTTCACTTTTATGTTTCAAATCTATTATTGTCATAAGCAATAAAACTAATAAATTATTTATTTCATGAGGTTTATTTTTGTTTCGCATTGTTCTATAACATTGAAATTTGATTCAAATCCAAGTTACTTAGAATTGTTGAGAAAAAAAGGTTAATTGAAATTCAGATAAATAATATCAATCTACTTTGCACAATAATCTACAAACTTGAAGATGTAATAGGAGACATAAGACTCAAATATGATCAATGATATCAACAAATAACAATTATCACTTTAATTTTGGTTTAGTTGGTTAAAGAATAAAAATTTTAGCCAGTTGGTCAAGCTGCTCATCTGTGTTTTCTCATATTCCCTTGTGTCATGGGTTCTAGATCTACTAGGAACACCCCTTCCTCTAAAGTTCCGCTTCCTCTAGATCTACTAGGAACACCCCTTCCTCTAAAGTTCCGCTTCCTCTCCCCTCAAGGTAGTATTAGGATTAGAATTATGATTTGTCAAAAAAAATAAAATTTAAGGGCATTTGACTCTCATATCCGTATTCCCATGTTTAAATGAAAAAGGATTAATTTGAGTCGGTAATCTAAAATTACTAACAATACAATAATTTAATAAAGAAAATGCTTTGATACACAAGTTTGTGTAATTTAAGGTTTAATGTCTAAAATTTAAGGTTATAATCTAAATTTTAAGGTTTAAAGTTAATAGTTTAAAGTTAGAATTTAGATTTTATAGTTTAAACAGGTTGTGAAACTTTATTTTACACGACTTATTTATAAAAGATATAACTCATTTAATAATACAGATATAAATTTATTTTTCATGAGTGGATTTTAGAGTTTAATTTAAATTTTAAATTTTAAGGTTAGAATTTAGATTTTAGATTTTAGGATTTAAATATTTTTTTTGAATATTAGGATTTAGATATTTAAATTTTAATTTTTAAAAATAAAGTTATGAAATGTTTTTTCCACCTATCAATATCATTTTCTTCATTAGATAATCTAAAATTTTAGAGAAATGTTACTTTTATGACAATTTTATCAAACACAACTAGGGTGAGCAAAACTCGACTTGACTCGAAAAAATCGAATAACTCGACTCTACTTGAGGCAAAAATACTCAACTCGTCTTGGCTCGACTCGAAAAAATTTCAAATAAAGTTTGAGTTGTAAAATAAAAACTCGAATAACTCAAAATTTTTAGTAATTAATAGATTTATTTTTAAGTTCGAGACGAGTCCCTCAATTTATTATTATATATATATATCGATATATAAAAATATAAAGAAATATTGCAACATATAAAAAAATGAACAAATATATATATATATGCATATCTTATATGATTAGAGAAAGTGATTTAAATTGGAATCAAACCGTACTATAACATGATAAATAATTACAATTAAATTTTTATAGGAACTCGAAAACTCGACTCGAATTTCTTAAACTCGACTCGAATCGAAAAATTTTCAAATAAAGTTTGGGTTGTAAAATATGACGCGTCAACTCGAATAACTCAAAATTTTTTGACTCGACTCGACTCGATCGAACGTTCACCCCTAAACGCAACACACACAGCTTATGAAATTGTAAATCGAACTAACCGACAAAATTTTGGGGAAAAAACTAACCGACAAATTTGACCTATATATATTTATTTTACATATATTCATAATATATAGTAAATATATAAAAACAAATTGATACACAGACCGTGTAAACTTTAATTTATATATGTCTTTTAATTTTAGGTGTTAGGATTTTAATTTAAGGTTTAAAATTTAGGGGTTCAGGTAGGGGTGTATACGGTTCGATTTCGGTTTAATTCGGTAAGCTATTTTAGTAACCATCGGTTTTCGATTCGATTAACCTCGGTTTTCGATTTTTCCATATTAACGTTAGTTTTTAAAATTTTGTATTTTATTTTGACAAAATAACTTTATTTGATGACTTTTAAACATTAAAAGTTGGAGTTTTAAAGTATTTTCATAAATATTTATTGGAAACTTAATTTTTTAAGTAAAAATAATAATTAAAAATGCATCTGTAGTATTGTAAGTATAAAATACTTATTTTTACATTATAAAAATAACTATAAATTAAATAAAAAATCAAATTCGGTTCAATTCGGTTCGATTCGATTAACCACGGTTCGTAAACTTATGAACCATAAACCGTCCAAACGCCTCGGTTCGGATCAATTTTCGATTTTGCGGTTAACCATGCTCAGCCCTAGGTTCAGGTCATAAGGTTTAGAATTTAAGGTTAATATTTAAAATTTAGAGTTTAGGATTTTTTTAAGGATTAGGATTAAGAATTTATGTTTTAAGCTTTATAGTATAAATATACAGACTTGTGTAAAATAAATTTTACACAACCTGTGTATCAAATTTTACCCTGAATATATTATATAATTAATAAAAATTATTGAAACCCAAACCTAAAACCCAATTCATTAACAAACCACCCAACCTATTAATCTAAAAATTATACCAACCCAATCACTTAACGCAAACTTAACCTACCCAACCCAAATTAGTTCAATTAATTTAACCAGGCTTAAATATACACATGGTACATGAACTAAGTACATTATCTCAAACTAATACGTAAAGAATTTTTGTTCTTAATTTGATACTTAAAATAAACACATTCTCTCATATCGGTGCTTAAAAATTTTTTACTCCTAAATTAATACATAAACTAAACACATTCTCCTAAATTAGCACCAAAACTTGTACTTGCTATCAGTTTATTTTTTATTCTCTTAAATTATTTATTCTTCTCCAAAAATTATATATATATTTTCCGATGTAACAAAAGTTTAACAATAACTTGTTTCATCGTAAAATACAACTATCCAATTATTTCTTTGATTCTATAGACTCGCTTGATTTGACAATATTATAATTTTTTACTAAATTGATGCATCTTCTAAATACTTAAAGTTAAATTTGTTAAATTATTTTGAATTATAATCATATTGATAGAATGTATAAATTTTAAGGACTAAAATTGCTAATAAAAATACCAAAACAATAAATGAAATAAGTTCAAGTACCAACTTGAGTGTAACAATTCTTTAGGTACCAACTTGGAAAAAATGTCTAATCAAGTACTAACTTAGAAGCAAAAATTCTTTAAGTACCAACTTGGGAGAAGGTGCATAATTCAGGTACAAAGATATTTGAGCCATTTGACTATAAACAATCCAATTTGACGCATGTTTATCTAATTTTTTTTAGCAAATAAACATCCTAGATAGAATCTAACCACATGAGCTTGATTTTTTTTTATCAAAAAGTCATATTCGAGCTTTAATCAGAAAACGTTGAGTTCGAACCGAACTTCAAGTCTCGAAAGTTTGAAACATGTTCGAGTTTAAATACATAAAAGTCGGGTCAAAGGTCGAGACAGGCAAAGAACCGCTAGGTTGGGTTATTATGCACTCTTATCCTACTCCGGCCCATAAAAACAAGTCTCATAATACACCAAAAAGTGAAATTACAGAAAGCTAACTACAGGATGGCAACTGAAAGTAGATGAAATGGTACAAAAGTTGCAACAAAATCACATCACATGCCCATGAGTAACACAAACCGGGAAAAGATTAAATCAAAAAGTCGACAATGGGGAGACAAGGAAATATATGTGCATGAAATTTCTCGTGAGAGCGCTCCAAATCACGGGTACGACTATTGAAATCATGAGCATTGGGATAGAGTAATCATTGAAATATATCATTCGGCATACCTATCTCAGTTTCCTCTTCATTGTGCATCTCAATGATTGCTGGATACGACTGAATCGCAGATTTCAAGAGATCTTCCAGAAATATCACGGAACAGAAATGTCTATATGCTCGTGAACCTGTATAAACGAAATGAAACTCTTTGTTTCAAGCATCTTTATCGCTGAACAGGTGATCTTGACCTTGACCTTGACCTCCTACCTCTGAGAAAAGAAGTTTGTAAATTAAACAAAGTAGAGAAACCTGAAAAGTTGGAAGAGTCGGAACCCCGATGTTTTCACCTGGTTCGATGATGGTTGTTTAAGTCTCATAAACACTTAATCTAATTCTACGGTATGCATGGGAACATACCTGGTAGTCTGAGAAGAAGAGTAGGGAGAATGCCTGCGCTGAGAATGCTTGCTATGTGGTGACCGCAAAACTTGTCTAGAAATGAAAACATACATCATACTGATTTGGTAAGTTAAAACATATATAAATCGAGAAAAATGCTTAGCCTTGTGCAGAGTCAAACTTGATAATGAACATCCAGTTACGTTATCATTTTCTTTTGGTGATAAATGGAAACTAAATACCTTTAAGCAATAACTAACTGCAAAAAAAAAAAACCTTAGGGAAGAGGGTAAAAACAGAAAGAATGTGACAGCCGGTTCTTATTGAATAAATCATATGGAACAACAAGAGCTTCCGTAACATTCAACATAGCACCATTACTGATGTTGTAAAAATTTCCATCTAATTTGCATTAGAGAATGCAAACTTAAGTCAAATGTGAAAAATAATAATAATCGGTGTAGCAATGAAAGAGTTAAGATAACATAAAAAGGAATAAATATAGGTCACTTAAAGAAAGGTAAGACGTAACATTTCCATAGTCACAACCAGACTATAACATTCATATAAGAAATTAGCAAAACACATGTAATTTGAAAACAAAATCAACAAATTTTTAACTAAAAAACTAGACATGTGGGAACCATCCACTAAAATCGCAACAACAAAAAAATTGCAAGCAGAAACAGTAATAATCAGAAGTACAATTCAAATGGAACAGAATATGAACGATGTGCTTCCTGGGGCGATAAATACACCATGAAAGTTAAAGTCATGATTCAGTACTCGGTATCATTTGGAAAAGGTCAAGATGATTCTTTAATTTAAATTCCTATTAATTATCTAGACAATATCTGCATAAAAACAATAGAACAGACCAAACCTGCAAAGGGCTTAATCTGCATAAAAAGATGCAAAACATGAATAGAAGTGATAAAGTACTGATACGGTTTACCTTCTTCTAGACTTGATAGGAGAAGGTGATGACCGTTTTCTTGATCGCGACTTCCTGTAGTACACAACAGAAAATTAGAAGCTAAATAGCACTATCAAAGGACAAAAATGAATAAATAATCAATAGATCTCAATGACAAACCTCTTAGAACTGTCTGATGTTTCATCACTTGATTCATTATCATGATCACTAGAACTATCCTTGTTCTTTCTGCCTCTACTGCTAATTGACGAGGACCTTCTTCTCTTGTGCCGGCTTGAGTCACTTCCACGTTTATGTCTTGATCTGTCTTCTTCTTTTGTCCGTTCTCTTTTCCTGCCAACATCTTCTTTGGCACTAGCTCTATTAGATCTATCTGCATATTTCCTGTCGTCCTTGGCATCATGATGACTGGATCTTTTTCCTGAATCAAATTCCTTGGCTTTTTCCAAAGGTTTAGGCTCTTTTTCTCTCTCTTTTGAGCCATTTCGATCTTCTATCTTTTGCTTTCTAAACCTTTCATCCTCTTTCATATAATTCTCATCTCCCTTCTGCTCTCCCCTACTCTTAATAACCTCCAACTCCCTACCACTACCAGGGTCTTTACTGAACGAACTCTTTCTACTTTCATGTCGATCGTTCTTATCTGATTTTACTCTCATGTCCCTACCTTGAGATTCGAATTTTGTTGATTTTTTACCAGCATATTCGTCAGGAAGCTCAGAATCAGATTTTTTTGTCATCCGTTCCCCTGAAGTATCAGTCATCTTAGAACCATTATTTCCATCTTGCGGCTTTCCATCATTAATATTACTTTCATATCCAGAAACCACCTTAGAAGAAAATAATTTTTCATAGCTCCTATCTGCACTGTCTTCAGTAGTGTCCCTTCTGTCAACTTCCCAGTGCTCATCAAGTACTGCTTGTGAATTGCCATTCTCTGTTAGAACATTGCCTTGTGAAAGATTATTAGTGCTGGACTGCACAACAGCATCGTTACTCCTTGAATATGTCATCCCGGAACTTTGAATTTCACCATCTACATCATCATCGGAGGCATAATTTGCAAGGCCTAGCACATTGCCAGGGGAGCTTGAACTAGATTTTTCTTCGGCAGTGTCTGGTTCTTTTGCTTTAGCTGGTACTAATACTCTTGCAGAACTCTTAGGAGTTGGGACAAGTGAAGAAGATGGTGATACCAAGTGATTTGAAGCAACAGTGTTGTCAACTGCAGTTCAGCAATTATTAGAAAAATGGTGAAATTAAAAGAAACAATAGCATCATGAAAAAAAATATATATACATGTACATATATATATATCAAAGACAAGTTAGCAGACTTCAGTATTTGCATAAGAAGTATCCAGATGCCAGCATCCACTTACCTTCAACTATTGAGTCATCTTCGTTAACAACTTTGGTCGCAATTTCACTAAACAGCTCATATGTGACCTGATCAAAGGCATGGATTAGATAAACTGTGCACACATACACAGAAAACACACAATAAATCAACCCTAAGTGCTAAAACACTAGCAACCTTTAAAAGGACTTCAGTTAGCGCACGTTTTACTTCCTGGTTAATAGCTGCAGTCCTAGCAGCTTCAACATAATCCTACAGAAATAAAATGCAGTAGGTCATGTCTAAAGGAAATCAAATTATAATGAGAAAACGGATCTAAGGCAGAATAGTAAAACCTCATCATCATCCTCTTCAGTTGATCTAGAAGAATCAATGCTTTTGCTATCTGCTTGATCATTTTTAGCCAAGGATTTATCAACAGCTTCATTCTCAATGGATTCTATTTCTTCTTTAGGATGTTCTAGAGAAGACTTAGCTATAGTGGCTTTGTTCCTTAATATTTCTTCCTTAAGCCAATTAGGCACAGGACCCTGGATAAAATTCCATGAGAACAACTCAGCAATAACACCATGAAGGTTTTCACATTTAAGAAAGTGATGTCAACCGTAAAGTATTCAATACCTTTTTGGGTCGTTCAGAAATGGCTCCGTATGCATCACCAGGAAAAGCTGCAGTAGGATGAAGTTGAGCTCCCACACCAAGGGCAAAAGGAGCAGTTGCAGATGGAATGTGTGGCTGAAAACTTGGCCCAGGAAACCTTGGAAAGGAAGGTGCCATGTGTCCAGAAACGGGGGAAGATGCAGACAACAGATCATGCTGAAAAATGGATTTTATATCAGCATACTAAAACTTGTGAATAAATCAAAGATAACAGACAAGGCTCAAAGGAATACCTGTGCTCCAAGTGGAAGAACAGGAGGATAAACCGCATCAGGTGCTACTGGAGGAGTCCAGGAGTTAATTGAAGACGAAATAGCAATGGGATCAATGCCTCTTCCTATTGATTCATGATGAAGAGCATAATTGGATTGCATTTGTCGGTCATGATCATTATTAAACCTAGGTGCAAAATCTAAAGGCTGATCTCTAAGATCAGCTGCAGGATCCGCTGCCTGATTGCCATACAACAAAGACTGCTCACCAAGCACTGATCTCCCAATATCAGGCAATGGGGGTTGCATATGATATGCTGACTCTTGAGCTGATGAAATGGGCAAGGGCACTGACTTATATGACTGCTCCTTTTCGGCTGCAGAGTTTTCCTTCCCTGGAATTTTAGAGAGAAGTCAAATAGAAAACAAAACAAAATCTGACATCCCTAGCAGCCCTTGGCTGACCGTCATCACATGAAAAGCCAAAATTCTGCACTTCTCCTAAGTCCTATCTGCACTATAGAAGATATTTTGTTGACAGCAAGAGTAGCTTAATGGGGAAAATGTTATCCACTTAAATCTTTCACCAAAAAAGATGGCTTATGGCTTTAGCACTATCATAACTCAATGCTTTAAAATGAAACATTGCACAACTATATTAATCAGCAAAATGCAGCTAGAAAACATCTCATCCCATAAGTGGTTAGCTTTCCAGAAGAATCCTGATAACCTGTCAAAGAATACTTTCAATTTAATTTTACTTTTTATGCGCTCAAGAGAATAAAAGGAAAATCTCTAATAGTGTGTTTGGATAGAAAGAAGTAGATAAAAGTAAAGTGAAATGGCAAACGGTTAGCGAGTTTTTCTAACAGGGAGAAGGGGGTTTTTAAAAATGATTTAAATCCCTTCAACTTGTCCTATTTGAAGTTCCAATCAGATCAGGAGATATCGAAAGTTCAGTAATTTTTAACCAGACAGTTTTGGCTTTTTATCCTAAAACTTTTACTTTAAAAATGATCTTGTAGATAATTGTCATGTAAATAGAGATAATTCTTTTGTAAATATCTAAGTAATTTATATATCCTATAACTCTAATCTCTTAAAGTAGTTTAGATAGTATATAACTCTTATCTACTAAGTAGTTTAGATAACCCTTATCTCTTATCTTATAAGATCACATTTTATCTAGACTAGTTTGAATTTTATTAGAACTCCCTGTACTAAATCTATAAATAGTTGGCTTGTATGTACTCTTCAAATCAATTCAAGGAAAAACAGTGAATCAGATTGATCACTGACCAAAATACTTTCCCTATTTTCTACATGGTATCAGTCTAGGTTTTTCAGATCCTATCCAAAAAAATCCTTGGTTAATGGCTGGCGAAAAAACATTCGAGATTAGCTCAAAAGCTAGTCCATCCCCACGGCCACAGAGGGACAATCAATCACATTTGGTCACCTATGTAAGAAATATTAGCGGCCAATTTAGCAAGCAACATGGAGGTAATCTTTCTTTTGCAAATACTGTTGACAACACAAACTTCATTACTTGGATTGTCGATAGTGGAGCCTCTAACCACATGATAGGAGATCTGAGCTTATTTACAGAATTCAGCCAACTTGGGGCCCAATCCAATGTAAAGACGGCAGATGGTTCCTTAGCAGCCATTGAAGGAAGTGGAACAATTCGAGTAAATCAGGATATCGAATTGAACTCCGTGCTTTATGTTCCAAAATTAGCTTGCAACTTGTTATCTGTTAGTAAATTGTCTCGTGACTTGGGATGTTATACTAAATTTGATTTACATGGTTGTGAATTTTAGGTACTGGATTCAGGGAAGATAATTGGCAATGCTAGGTTGCACTGTGGACTCTACATTCTTCAAGGTTCTTTGCCTTCACCAAAACAAGCCTGTTCCAATTGTATCTCCGAATCTATTTCCACATCAGACCCTATTTCCAGTCAGATTATGTTACTACACTTTAGACTAGGTCATCCCAATTTCTTTTATTTGGCCAAGATGTACCTAGATTTGTTCACCAATAAAAAGATCAAATCCTTTCATTGTGACATCTGTCAATTTGCCAAACATCAAAGAACTACATACCATCCATCCACTTATAAACCTTCTCATCCTTTTTCCATCATCCAGAGTGATATTTGGGGCCCTTCCAAAGTTAAAAATGAATTTCAATTTTAGTTTTTTGATAACTTTCAGAACTCGTCAAGTTTATCATCACAACCGACTTCTAATTCACAATCCATTTTTATCCCACAACCCGTGCTTTCATCTCCTTTACAACCATCTCTACATTCTTCTCCTACTAGACAAAATTGCAGCCCTGTTAAAACTCCACAAAGAACCTATCCATCACCTTCCAAACTCCTCAAAAGACCCAACCATAAGGGAGAGAACTTAGCATCTACAAAAGGAGAGAGAAGTCCACCTTGCAACCTAGACGCCAAGAATTGAAACTGAGTCCAATTACCATGGAAAACTTGGAAGGTACGGATTCTTCTCTTAATGAAAATCCTATTCCTTTTGTTAATACTGATGATTTGCCGATTGCTCAAAGGAAAGGTGTGAGGAAGTGTACTGCTCATCCGATAGAAAGTATGTTACTTATAGCCGTTTAATGCCATCATTCAAGGCATTCACGACAAAGATTGATGACATTCAGATTCCAAGAACAATAGAGGAGGCTTTAGATGATCCTAGGTGGAAGAAGGCGGTCGAGGAAGAAATAAATGCCCTTGAGAAAAATGAGACCTGAACTCTGACAGATCTACCTCAAGGAAAAAAGCCAGTGGGATGCAAATGGGTTTTCACAGTAAAGTACAATTCGGATGGCAGCATTGAAAGATTCAAGGCCAGGGTTAGTGGCTAAGGGATTCACACAGTCTTATGGTATAGATTACCAAGAAACCTCCGCTCCAGTTGCAAAACTAAGCACAGTAAGAGTTTTACTGTCTCTTGCCGTGAATCAGGATTGGCCACTTCATCAATTAGACATAAAAAATGCCTTCTTGAATGGCAATTTGACAGAGGAAGTGTACATGGAAATTCCAGAGGGCATCAAGAGAGATTCGACAGCTCACGAAGTATGCAAATTGAGAAAATCCTTGTATGGCTTAAAGCAGTCCCCAAGGGCTTGGTTCGATAGATTTGCCAAGGTAATTATTGGGAGTGGTTATAAACAATGTCAAACCGACCATACCTTGTTTATTAAGGTAAATCAAAATGGTAAAAGAACAATTTTAATTGTTTATGTGGATGATATAATAATCACTGGGGATGATGTTGAAGAATTAAAGAGGCTAAAAGATTCACTAGCCAAGGAATTTGAAACCAAAGACCTCGGCAGACTTAGGTACTTTCTTGGAATGGAAGTGGCAAGATCAAAATCCGGTATAGTTATCTGTCAGAGGAAATACATCCTTGATCTTTTGACAGAAACTGGCATGCTTGGTTGTAAACCAGCCGAAACCCCAATGGAGCCCAACTTAAAGTTCAGAAAAGATGATGGAGGTGTTCCAGTAAGCAAAGTGCAGTATCGACGATTGGTTGGTAAGCTAATTTATTTGTCCCTTACGAGGCCTGGCATTGCTTTTTCTGTTAGTGTTGTTAGCCAGTACATGAATGATCCAAGAGAGGAGCATCTTGATGCCGTATATAGAATTTTACGGTACCTTAAAATGACTCCGGGGCATAGCTTATTATTTAAGAAAAGTGAAGAAAGGTCAGTAAGAATTTTTACTAATTCAAGTTGGGCTGGTGAGTTAACTGATAGAAGATCAACTAGTGGGTATTGTGCTTTCGTGTGGGGAAACTTGGTCACTTGGAGGAGTAAAAAGCAAGCCGTGGTGTCTAGGAGCAATGCAAAAGCCGAGTATCGAGCACTAGCACTTGGGATTTGTGAAGGCATGTGGTTACAGAGAATGTTAACCGAAATGGGATTAGATCACTACAAGCAGTTTGAGTTGCAAACTGATAGTCAATCTGCTATTAGTATTGCGAAAAATCTTGTTCAACACGACCGTACCAAACATGTGGAGATAGATAGACACTTTATCGCTGAAAAAATCAGCAATGGAGTTATCAAACTCGGCTACGTTCCTACAAAGCAACAGTTAGCCGATATTCTTACCAAGGCTCTTCCAAGAGTGGTTCTTGACGATCTTAAATCCAAGCTGGGAATCTACAATATGTATTCACCAGCTTGAGGGGGAGTGTAGATAATTGTCATGTAAATAGAGATAATTCTTTTGTAAATATCTAAGTAATTTAGATATCCTATAACTCTAATCTCTTAAAGTAGTTTAGATAGCATATAACTCTTATCTACTAAGTAGTTTAGATAACCTTTATCTCTTATCTTATAAGATCAGATTTTATCTAGACTAGTTTGAATTTTATTAGAACTCCCTGTACTAAATCTATAAATAGTTGGCTTCTATGTACTCTTCAAATCAATTCAAGGAAAAACAGTGAATCAGATTGATCACTGACCAAAATACTTTTCCCTATTTTCTACAGATCTCATATCAGGAGGCATACTGGTAAATATTAATTGCATGCGAATTTTCACTACCATGTACTACTTCCCTCGCATTACCACTCAATTACTTTACCTCCTTTTATCTTCCAGCATTTACGCATAAGTTGCCATTTAATTTTCGAATTGAAGCCTTCATTAATCATATCAAAGTATTCAGCACGTGATATAGCAACCACACTATGATGGAGATATATTTCCACAAAAGTTATGCATTCTTGTGCAACTATTAACAAATCTTTTTGTTCATTTAGTAAGATACATTGCACAATTCTAAGCTTGTAGTTTGGTAACATAATAGAAAAGCAAGCAGCAAAAGTAGAACAAACCCAGTAAAGTATGTAAGAGCTAAACAAGTAGTTTAATTTCCAAATGTTAAAAGTTCATTTTTAGTTTTGAGATGCATTACGGTACCTAAGCTTGTTTCCACCAGAACAGAACATGCTGCAACAAGAATACTGTGTTTATAATTCTGTTAACAATTATAAATGCCATTTCTAGGAAGATATAGTAGCTACCTTTATTTGGGGGGATATTTTTCTATCTATTAGAAAATGGGATAACCTGACAAAATTTAGCATATATGTTATCTAATTTAATACTTAGAAGTCCAAAACAAAGAAAGAAATTCCAGACAACACTGTCATGCCATTAAATTCTTTCCCCAACAACCATCCATCTAAAACTTTGTAACAAGATCAGGACGGTGTTTGAACATAAGAAAATTATTGACCACAGTCCTGTTAGTTAGTATGCATAACCGTGTTGTAAAGAGTTTTAGATAGAGTAGAAGTTGTATGTTATCTTTACTTTATCTTAACTAGTAGTTTGAATTTTAAATTTGATCTTTGTAAAGGATAAAAGTCTTATCCTATAGGTTAACCACTTGGTGTTAAACACCTCTGTAAAAGTCTATATAATAGACTCTCTTTCACTAATGAAATATAAGAAAAACACAGAGAAAAACTTTGTTTCTCACAAGTCCAGATAAGATGGTACATTTATATAGCCAGCATGGACTGATAAGAATCAATCACACTAGGGAGTTAATCCACATTAACTATCACTTGCCAAGTTTATGTTTTCATATGATAAATAAAGCCATTAGGTTGGCCATTAAAAGAGTGATATCAAAACACAAAAGCAATCACTCAGAACCAAGTACATGTTCTCAACTGAATATTTTGCCGACAATTTGAAGTCATAACTTTGAGCACCACATAAAAATTAAAACTAATGGAAGGAAAGACTCTCAAAGAACACCAACTTTGGAAAAAGGATAACATAATGAGATGGCCCAATCTTAGGTGAATTAACTACATAATATTAAACCATACTAAAACTAGCATTTTTTTAAAATAATAAAAAGAATTATGAATGCAATTAAAAAAGGTACAAAGAACTAGAATAAGACCCTTTCAGATTATATATATACCAGTCAGTCACGCTATCATTTTAGTTAGACTACATATCATGAGTTTTTCTGAATTATAGTTGCTTAAAAGTTCCTGTTTAAAAGTACCCCAAACAAAACTATTCAAAAATATAGAACGGCCTTCGACCAATGGGTTCCAGATTTTTTATTATTTCAACACAAGAAAAGGATGTGTAGAAATGTGGTCTATGGAAGCAGTTCTTCAGCACAAGCTGCACAGGCAAGTTCAATTTACTAGGTGAAATTATTACCTGAAACTGAAGAATAACTAGAAGGTACCTCCTGCAGATGAACGGATGAACTGGAAGGTAAACTTTCTTGATGAAGAAATCCACTGTTTGGATCCGTAAGTGAAGTTCCATCTCCAACATGGTAAGGCGGACAACCATCAGGAACATATGAAGACAGTCTGGAGCTGTTACTTGGATAAGTTGCCGGTGGTCCATGAGGAGATGCTGCTGGAACAGGGAACTGCTGATAGCTAGAAATTGGCAGTGACTGTTGAGCATCCATATAACAAGAATCAGCAGTTTGTGAATATGGATTATGAAAATGATTTTGCTCTTCCGGCCTGCCAGCTGGAGTAATTTGTGATTGCACCAGCTGGTCCTGCATTGCCGCCCTAGTGTTTGCCCATTCTCTAGCTTTGGCTTCCCAATCCTCCACGTTATTGTGGGCTGGCAGCAGAAAATTATTACACACCAAATCAATCAAGACCAACATACAATAAGAAAAGCAAAGGTTCAGATTAACTTTGATAACCAAGGCACATGGCTTGTATAGGTAGCAACACATAAGTTCAGGTCATATTGCAACCAGCAACTTACATTATATGGATAACCAACAGACGGCCAGTAGAACAACTGCCATCACACTACCTTTTAGTTTGTAATAAGAAATGCATTCCCCTAAGAGTCGCTGGTTGCCGTGCCAATTAACCATAAGCAAGGTGGTGCAGTAGCATCCACTGAAATGAAGCCTTAATCATTCAATCTATCACTTTAATTGTAATACAGACATACAGCATGTTGACATCAACCTAAATTGTTTGCAGAACCTTTGAGCTTCACAGTGGTTGTATAAGTAGTTAAATTAACACACACCAAATGTATACACTCTTTGCGTGTACAGGATAAAAATGCTTCAGAAAATGCCCATATTAACATTTACAACGAGCAGTATGCAGTCCTAAATATATGGAGATAACAATCTAATTCTATTGAAGCCTATGAAAAAGCTAAATATCATGGGGAATGAAATCAGAGAATCAGATACCTTGGTGATAAGAGCAATTTGGATTGCTCCATTCCTAGAGAATGAAAACAGAGCAAAAAGAAATCATTTGATGAAATGAATTCAAGAGGCAGTAATTTACTTAACAGTATAAATAAAAAAATAGAGAAAAGGGAATAAAAAGATAGGAATTAACCTGACTGACTTGAGGGAAAGTATTGGGAATCTGCGAAGGAGGCATGTAAGGTCTAGGAACGGGAGGAGGAGGTGGCGGTGGAGGGAAGTGGTTACTTCCGTTATGAGCGTGCGGAGGAAAAGGATGAGGATGCGGCGGAGGATAAGCGGAATGATCAGGATGCGGAGGCGGACCCCAGTGGGAAGGCAGTTGCTGGGGGGAAGGAGGGTGAGGAGGAGGGTGGTGCGGTGCCGCAGAATGAGACTGATTGTGCTGCTGGTACTGAAATTGGAATTGGAATTGGAATTGGTTGGAGTACCAATACCCCGGCGGCGGCGGAGCAGCAGCTCTCGGAGGTGGCGGTTGGTACTGGTAATAATGTTGTTGCTGGAGGTGGGGATCAGCCGGAGCAGGTGGTTGCTGCGGCGGAGGTCTCATGTAGCGTTGCGGTTGTTGCTGCTGCTGATACTCGTCCATTTTGTATATGGGAGGGTTAGGATTTTGCTGGAAATTTCAGTAATTTTTCTTACGATCAATTAAATTTGGAGGAAAATAAAACAGATTATGAGGTGAGAAAAAGGGACTTTTTCCTGTTTATTTTTTGTTATTATTTTTTGTTACTCCCTTTTTTTTTTAGGGTTGATTGAACTCATATGCTATTGACACGAGCCGCCAGTTCGAACTTGAGTCGTATGCGCAATTAGTTGTCGAAAGGGTTCCGATAGAGGAATTGGGCGTGAAAAGACTACCAGACTTAGCCCGATTCATGAGAGATTCTGGAATGTTCTAGAAGATGACATTATCCATTTGATTTATTTGAATTATTTCAAATGTTTTTATTTAGATATGTTAAAGATAATTAGAGATTTTGTAAAGATATGATGTAATCTCGTTCGTCGATGTAAATCAGTTTTGACCGTCAGATATGGGGGGTTCAACTATAAATAGAGGCTCTTTGCCTCACTTGTAAATCATTCAATCTTTTATCTTCAGAGTAGTCAAGGCATTCACTCTAAAATCCTCTGAGTTGTCCTTCGTGTTCTTGGTTTTTCTTCTTCTTTTTTTTGGTTTGCAAGGTCATTCTCTATAGTTTGCTTCCGCTTAGAACGATCTTGCGTTCTTAGTGCCTTGGAAATTTTGATCTTCCGGAGTGAGAAATCAGGCTTACTTAGTCGTTTATCTAAGGAACATTGACTAAGGCCGCGCGATTTGCTAGGTCAAAATTCTAGTCCCGTGACAGTTGGTATCAGAGTGAGTGTTCGTGAAAGGCACTGAATTGAGATAGCACCAAAGAAAGTAGAAGATGTTGCAGTGCAAAAGGGTGCGGAGTCCCAAGCTGTTGAAGGAAAGCGAAGGAGTTCGAGAGATATCCTTACGTCGTTCGAGGGTAAGGTAACCCAACTTGAGGAACCAGTGAAGGACTCGATTGAGCAACTTGATGCGGTTGATATACACTTCGAGGAGCAGGACAACAAGAGGGACCATCTCAAGGGAATGATGGAGGAACTTCTCATGGATTTATTCGAGAAGTTGGGTAACAGACGCGATGCGCTTGAGGCTGAGTTTTAGGCTGTGAAGATGGAGTTGGAAAAGATGAAGGTATAGATGTTCTTAGTTAAAGCTGCATTGAAGAATGGAGCAGGGTCCGCTGTGTCCAAGCTAAGGAATGACATCCCAAAACTGGAGCAGTTTAAGGGGAACAAATCGGCTCAAGATGTTGACAACTTCGTGTGGGGTATGGAACAGTATTTTCGGGCCATGGGCATCAAGGATGATGCGAAAAAAGTAACTATTGCTTCTATGTATTTGACTGACGTCGCTCTTTTGTGGTGGCGACGCAGATGCTCTGAGGAGAAGAGTTAGGACATTCCTATTGAGACATGGAAGGAGTTTCAAGTTGAGCTTAAAGATCAGTTTTATCCAAGCAACGGCCAACACGAGACTCGAAAGAAGTTGCGGCAACTTAGACATGACAGTTCCATCACTGAGTATGTCAGAGAGTTCATTAAGCTCAAGCTCCAAATCCCGAACTTGAGTGAAGACGAGGGCTTCTTTACTTTCATACATGGACTCCAACGATGGGCCCAAATAGAGTTAATGCGGAGGGGAGTACATGATCTTTCCAAAGCATTGGCCGCAGCTGAATCTATTGCACAGTTTGAAGTTGGGAAATCTAAGTCTTTTAAGCCCCGTAGCAAGGATAATAGTGGGGGAGACGAGGATGATCATCATTGCAGTGATGGTCGAAAAGCCTAACAAGTTCGTCAGACCATTGGAGAAGAAGGAACGAGGACCCGTAAGGTGCTACTGTTGTGATGGTCCACACCTGGTGAAAGACTGTCCCAAGAATAGCCACCTCGATGCCATCGTCGATGAGTATGACGAGCAAGATGAAGGGGAATGTAGACTTGGTGCGATTGCGAGTGTCAAAACAATCGAGCCAAGAGTGAAGGGAATCAATTGAAGTGTTACCGATGCAAGGGGCCTCATTTGGTGAGTGAGTGCCTGAATCGAGTCAAGCCGTCCAAGGAGGAGGACAAGTTAGAGAATAGTGAGGCTTTGAAGCTTGGTTCGATGCTATTGGGTTCTGCAAAGGCGAGAAAGGGTCGGAAGCAGAAAGGGTTGATGTACTTAGACATCAATGTTGCAGGTCAAATGAGAAGTGCTCTTGTTGACACGTGAGCATCTCACTTGTTTATGTCAAAGAAAGTTGCCGACAAGTTTGGTTTGAAGGTTGAAAAGTCAACTGGGGTAATCAAGACCATCAATTCCAGAGGTGTTCCGACAGTGGGAATGGCACGAGGCGTGGAGTTACAAGTTGGAGAGTGGAAAGGTAAAGAAACCTTTGAGGTAATTCACTTGGATGACTTTGATTTTGTCATCAGTTTAAATTTTCTTGACCGAATTAATGCATTCCTTGTCCCTTTTGCCGATTGTGTTTGTATTTTGGATCATCGCAAACAATGCATCATTCCGGTTCATCGAGATGCGAGGGTTGAGACAGGGTGCTGAATGTTGTTGAGCTAACCAAGGATGCTGACTTGATTGTTGCCACTGAGTAGACAACCTTGGAAGGGCTAGTGGAGGCGAAGCCTTTCAGAGACATGAGATTCGTTGAGTGTCCACCAGTGAGAAATATGGACTGTGCATTAAGCTTCGTGGACAAAGAAGCGTTAGTACGAGCTAAGGTGTTGGACTTCAAGATTGAAGAAGTATCGATATTGTCGATGAGCGACGAGTTGCCGATAGACAATGGTGCATCAGGCATCGCGAGAAAGGAAGTGTTGATGCGAGTTAGAGTGAATGCCAGACAGAGTCTAAAGGAGGTATATCTCGAACACAATCATGGTGTTTTACAATTTGATTTGCCTAGTTTGTTGGGTATAGGGAGCAAAAAACCTATTTCGAAGGTTTGAGGTTTGAGGGTCTGTTCAGTGTTTAATGTGATGGCGTCCAAGTGGTTGAGCAAGGATCGAGGGGATTCGAGTAAGGGTAAGTTACAACTGGTAGGAAGGAGTTCCTACGATCTAGATGTACGTGGTGGGTCGACGAAAGATGTTACATGGTGGAAAGCATCGAAGCGAGCAGTCCTCATAGGGGGACAACTGAGTTAGAGTTAGAGTGCTCTTTATGGGGAGAGCGGTCATTATGGGGGGAGAACCAAGCCCGATTCTGAGTTGGAAGCAAGCCAATGTGTGGAAGCAAGTCTAGGATCACATAGTCCAACTTTATTCCGAAGGCGCGACGAGGGCGTCGCTAAGTTTGGTGGGGGAGATTGACACGGGCCGCCAGTTCGAACCCGAGTCATATGAACAATTAGCTGTCGAAGGGGTTCTGATAGAGGAATTGGGCGTGAAAAGACCATCAGACTTAGCCCGATCTATGAAAGATTCTGGAATATTCTAGAAGATGACATTATCCATTTGATTTATTTGAATTATTTCAAATGTTTTATTTAGATAATGTTAGAGATAATTAGAGATTTTGTAAAATATGATGTAATCTCGTCCAGCGATGTAAATCAGTTTTGACCGTCAGATCTAGGGGAGTTCAACTATAAATAGAAGCTCCCCACCTCACTTGTAAATCATTCAATCTTTTATCTTCAGAGTAATCAAGGCATTCACTCTAAAATCCTTTGAGTTGTTCTTCGTGTTCTTGGTTTTTTTTTTTTGGTTTGCAAGGCTATTCTCTATAGTTTGTTTCCACTTAGAACGATCTTGCGTTCTTAGTGCCTTGGAAGTTTTGATCTTTCGGAGTGAGAAATCAGGCTTTCCTAGTCGTTTATCTAAGGAACATTGACTAAGGCCGCGCGGTTTGCTAAGTCAAAATTCTAGCCCCGTGACACTATGAATCCTAACTTTCTTGTGTATAAATCGATGAAATTTTCTATATCACTCACCGTTTGGTGACCACGCGCTAAGTTATATGATTGTTCGATCAAATAGAGTCAAACAATTTTGAGTTATTCAAGTTGATGAGTTATATTTTAACTGACTTAAACGTTATTTGAATTTTTTTATTTGTTTGGGCTTTACAAAATTCGAGTCAAATTCAGTCGTCGAGTTTTTATATAAATTTAATTATAATTATTTATAATGTTATAATACTAAGTGATTATAATTTAAACAACTTTCTATAATCATATAAGGTATACATGTAGATATATTTCTTCATATTCTTTTTTTCACATGTGTGAGTAAGATTTATAATGTTATTTAATAAAAAAAATATCATCTAAAATTCTAAAATATATTTATAATGTTATTTTAAGGAAGGAACATTTGAGGATAAAGTATTGATAAGAGTATAAAAAGTCAAGGATTGATGAGAAGAAAAAATTTACAAGAAATTATAATTGAAGGATCAAATTGAATAAAATACAAAATTAAGAGACTAAATTGTAAAAAGTATTTTTTTGTTAAAAATATGAACTTAAGTTACATAGATGTTAAATGGTGGTAGTGGAGTATGTGATTTAAAATTGGTCTAAATGAACTTAAAATAAAGAAAGAATTGAACAAATGAGAAAATCATACAAAGTTGATGAGCTAAATTGCAAAAATAGAAAGCTTATTTTCAAAATATAAATCGAAACTAAATATGTATTCTACATGGTTTAGGAGCATTTGGTTTAAATTCGATCAAAATATACTTAAAACGAAAGAGTTAAAGAAATGAGAAATCATACAAAGTTGAGGGGCTAAATTACAAACATATAAAATTTATTTTAAAAAATATGAACTGAAGTTAAATAGATATTCCATGATGGTTTAAGAACATGTGGCTCAAATTTGGTCAAAATGGATTTAAAGTGAATAAGGAATTGAAGAAAAAAAGGAAATTATTAACTAAATCGCAAAAATATAAAATTCAGTTTTTTGAGTTGGACAAACTCGAGCTCGACTCGAACTCAATTTTTTTACTCTAATAACTCAAAATTAAAAAAATATTTAATTTTTTGAGTTGAGTTTTACTCACCCCTAAAAATGACTGGCTCTTCTCTAAGCATATGAGTCAAATTTTTTCTTTTTTGACAAATACGAGTCCAATTTTAGATGAAATTTTAGCTTCAAATGACTAATTTACAATGAATGTCATAGTTGAAATATATCTAATAAAATTAAATTAACTAAAAATGGCACGTAAATTAAAAAAATATAAAAAAATCCACAACAATATCGTTGTTAATTTGTAATGGTCAGTAACTAAAATAAAAAAAAGTTATATTAGTGATGATTTTGTCAAAAAAATTAATAAAAAATAAAAAAAAAATAATAGTTTTTGTGACAACTAATGTAGTTTATCATAAAATATATTATGTATTACATAGTATGTCAATAAAATGTCACGTGTTTTTTTAACAAAGAATTAGTTTATTATAAAAAAATTATCAATATATTATAATATGCAGTAATCATTTTATAATAATTTCATAAATTTAATGAGTAATTTATATTTTTAAAATTGTAATGATTAAAAAATTATTTTTAATTTATTAATTATTTGTGTACTTTATCATCTAAAATATATATTTTTCAATTTAATTTTTTTTTATTTCTATCCAACACACTACTAATAAAAAGACTAAACAACAAGTCGCAGGGGCCACATAGGTAAAATCGTAAAACCTCAAGGGTCAACATGTAAACCGACAACCTCCTAGCCCAGTCGCCTGTTTTATCCCACCAGAATATAATCCCCATAAACCCTAACCCTACCCTCATTTTCTCTCAGCCGCTAATAACCTCTCGCTTTTCCCAGATCTACACCCAACCCAAAAATGACTACCCGCTTCAAGAAGAACCGCAAGAAGCGTGGCCACGTGAGCGCTGGTCATGGCCGTATCGGTAAGCACAGGAA
This sequence comes from Hibiscus mutabilis, assembly GCA_019671005.1. Taxonomy (NCBI): domain Eukaryota; kingdom Viridiplantae; phylum Streptophyta; class Magnoliopsida; order Malvales; family Malvaceae; genus Hibiscus; species Hibiscus mutabilis. The sequence goes on along the minus strand of CM033722.1, from coordinate 52,461,246 downwards.
GCATCCCGGAGGTCGGGGAAACGCCGGAGGCATGCACCACCACAGGATCCTCTTCGACAAGTATCACCCTGGGTATTTCGGGAAAGTCGGTATGAGGTACTTCCACAAGCTCCGCAACAAGTTCTATTGCCCCATCGTCAACATCGACAAGCTCTGGTCTCTCGTCCCGCAGGACGTGAAAGCCAAGGCCAACAAGGATGCGGCGCCGATGATCGACGTGACTCAGTACGGGTACTTTAAGGTCCTCGGAAAAGGCGTTTTGCCGGAGAATCAACCGATCGTTGTCAAGGCTAAGTTAGTGTCGAAGACTGCCGAGAAGAAGATCAAGGAGGCTGGTGGTGCTGTTGTGCTCACCGCTTAGGTTAGGGTTTTCGTTTTCTTACTTCTTCTTTGATCTGAATGCCATTTCTGTTACATTATTGTTATCTTCGGTGTTTTTGAAGTTACTCTTGACATTAGATTTCATATGAATATCGTTAATTTTGGATCAACTGAGTTTTTTATTAAATAATTTGTACTTTGATGTGCTTTTGACATTGTTGAATTTCGTCGATTTACTTAAATGATGAACATTGTTTACTGCAATTTAAGTTGAACAAAAGTAATTAGCCATGGATATTTGAATGCAAAACCAGTATGTAAAGAGCCAGGATTAGACAACCATAGGAAAATGGTATGATCATGTATTTAAACTACGGTTGCGTTTATTGCAATAGCAGATGCTATTGTTGTCATTACAGGTATCACTATCATGATTTTATTTTAAAATTAGTATAACTTACTGTAAAACATAACAAGAGTAGTTGTCTTGTTGTTGCAATTGGCCCTTACACGTTAAATTGCGCTTGGGTTTTATGAAAAAATAGTCAAAAGTCCATTATTAGATTTGAACGATGACTTACGACTTACCATGGTATTACTCTACTACTGAGTTAAAAGGACTGTTCGATTCAATTATTGAATGATTCTGTAGGCGAATAAGATTTATTTATATATAATAAGATTTATATATATATATATATAAGTATATGCGGTGGACTCATAATGGCTAGTAGCTCTCAGGAATGATAATTCTAATTTAAATAACGTATAGAGGGTAAAAAGGATTTATTGATAATGGTTTATTGATAATGAATTTGATAAATATTAATGCAAATTATTTCAAGATCGGTCATAATTGGCTTATCAAAACAGAATGAAATTTATTTATTTGATTTGATTAATATATCAACATGGCATGGACCTTAGCAATTTGATATAGATCTAATTTATTTTATCGAAAAATGTGATAAAAATATTTGCTTTGTCTACCGAACCCGCTTTTTAAAAAGAGAAACACATAATTTTTTATAACTTCTTGCTCCCTCATCCCAAAATTCCCAATTTACTTTTTGTTATGAAATTGTCTAATTTTAAATTAACGATGATTTAGTAAGTATTTAATTTAAAATTTTAAAGGAACAAGATTTAAATTAACAAGTATTCAAGTTAGCAGGGACTAAAATTATTATTAGACAAAAAAATACAAACACGAGTAGTTCCTAGTGCTTTAATAGATCCGTATTTGGCAGGATTTGAGGAGCTATTTAAACCGAAAAATGGAGTTATAGTTAAATTTTAAAGATTTCAAAAGTGAAGAGGGTTTGAAAAACAATTAAACCAGTAAGTATGAGAAATAACATCTTCTTATTTAATTTGTTCTTATAGCCTTGGGGTGATATTTTAGAGTGATCTTTTTGTCGGCAAATGTTCATATTTATATTAAGCTCAAGCATTGTGTCACGGGGCTAGTCTTATGCTAGACAACCGTGCGGCCTTAGCTTCTTTCTCGGCTAAAAACTGGGCAAGTCACCTGAAAAACTCCTAAGTAGGAATACTTAGAAACCGCTGCGGAACAAAAGAAAGGTGATGGCAAAAGAACAAGAGAAAGTGAGTGAATACTGAGTTGTATTACTCTGGATAAAAGCTTACAAACTGAAGCAAGTGATGAATGAAATGACCTGGGTTGAACCTCATTTTATAGTGAGAGCTCAGTACAATCAACGGTCAAGATTACAATGGATCAACGGTCCAGATGTGAGCCTATCCTATCCACAACATTTGAATTTTAAATAAGAGATAAAGTGAGAATTATCTTTACAAATAATCACAAAAATGATAGGTGAGATGCCTTATCTGATTTCACCATGGTAAATACTTTGCTTGCTCATTTCACCATGGTAAATGGCCAGCTTTCTTGGGTCATTTGGCAAGCCCAAAATGCTGTAGAGATAGGCTTGGGCTGCCATGGTTGCACTTGTCTCGGTCGCGCAGCTAGAATGGTACTGGTCGATCTGCTCCTGAAATTGCCATAAGGCATCGGCGAGTTCCCAGCTCATCTCGCACTCGGGAAGACCCTTCCATTAAACAAGGTACTCATGCCTTGGTCGATTTCCCACTTGACGAACGGCTCTCTCTGAATGGATCGCTTCTACCTTTTTCTCGTATGAGACCTTTACTCCGACTGGCGCTCGGTGTGATTTGCCCCGATCTGGATCATCCTCATCGTGGTGATATGCCTTCAACAAACTCACATGAAACATCGGATGAGCTCGGATAGTTGGCGACAACTCTAGTTGATAGGCCATGGTGCCTACCCGCTTCACAACTTTGAACGGCCCCTCATATCGTCGCACAAGCCCCTTGTGATTTGGGTTGCGCAAGATCGAAGTCAGTTTGGCAAGGACTAGATCACCAACCTCAAAGTATACATCCCGACGCTTTTGATCTGCCCACTTCTTGGTCCATTTTCCCGCCTTGCGCAAGCATGCACAGGCTAAGTCATAAAGCTCATGCCACCCCTTGGCAAAATTATAGGCTGCTAGACTCGGCCCCCGGTACCCGGTCACAACCGCGTTCGGTGTAAGCGGCTGCTGCCCGGTTACAATCTCGAACGGACTCTGGTTTGTCTCCTCGCTCTGCTGCAAGTTGTAAGAGAACTGGGCCACATCTAACAGCTTCGGCCAGTCACGCTGATTAGCACTCACATAGTGCCTCAAGTAGATCTCAACGAGTGCATTCACTCTCTCGGTTTGCCCATTGGTCTGCGGGTGGACACTCATCGAGAAGTTCAAGTTTGAGCCCAACAACTTGAACAACTCTGTCCAGAACCTCCCCGTAAACCTCGTGTCCCGATCACTGATAATTGATTGTGGAACACCCCAGTACTTCACCACGTGCTTGAGAAAAAGTCTAGCTGCCTCCTCAGCTGGACACACCTTGGGTGCTGGGATAAATGTCGCATACTTGGAAAATCTGTCTACGATCACCATAATACTAGACTTTCCGTCAACAACTGGCAAACCGACTATAAAATCTATAGAAACACTTACCCATGGTTTCTCCGGAATTGGCAAAGGCTGCAACAACCCCGCTGGACTCTTCTGCTCGATCTTGTCTTGCTGGCACACAAGGCAAGTCTTCACATAGGCTTCAACATCACTGCCCATGTGCGGCCAATAATAGTGCTCTGCCATCAAGGCCAATGTCCGGTGCATCCCCGAATGTCCCGCCCACTTGGAATCATGGCATTCCTTCATGAGCTCCTTTCGAATTCCATCAAACTGAGGCACAAATAGGTGACATCCACGAACAAACAACAAGCCTCCCTCTAGCCAAAACCTCCAGGTTTTGCCCTCATTGGCATGTTCGATCAATGACTTGGCCGTTGGGTCATGTGTCAATCCCTCCTTGATGCGCTCCAGCATCGGTCCCTCTGGCAAACTCGCAACCTCCATGGTATACCTTCGGCTTAGGGCATCGGCCACAGAATTCACCTTCCATGGTTTGTGCTTCAAAGTAACGTCGAACTCGGCAAGAAACTCCTGCCAACGAGCTTGCTTTGAGGACAACTTCTTCTGAGTCAAGAAGTAACTATTGGCGACATTGTCTGTGTACACCACGAACTTGGACCCAAGCACATAGTGTCTCCATGTGCGTAGACAATACACCACCACCGTCATCTCCTTCTCATGGACTGTGTATCTCCGCTCGGTCTCATTGAGCTTACGACTTTCATATGCAACCGGATGTCCCTCTTGCATTAGGACTCCACCAATGGCAATGTCGGATGCATCAGTGTGAACTTCGAAAGGTTTGGTGTAATCTGGCAACACCAAGACAAGCTCACTCACCATGGCAAGCTTGATCTCATCAAAGGCTTTCTGGCACTCCGATCCCCAATCTCACGCCTTGTCCTTCTTCAGCAAGTCGGTCAATGGTGCGGCAATTTTGGAGTAGCTTTTGACAAACCTCCGATAGTAATTCGCCAACCCTAGGAAAGATCTCAGCCCGGTTACCTTAGTTGGCGCCTCTCATTCTTCAATGGCTCGAACCTTCTCCTTGTCCATTCGGATCATGCCTCCTCCAACAATGTGGCCAAGGAAAGGAACCTCTTGCCGGGCAAATGAGCACTTCTCCTTCTTGACATACAACTCATTTTCCCGCAAGACTTTGAACACCTCTCGCAAGTGTTCAACATGCTCCTCCAATGTCTTGCTGTAGATGACGATATCATCGAGGTAGACTACAACAAACTTGTCTAGGAACGGTTGTAGCACCTTGTTCATCAGGGTACAGAAAGTAGCTGGAGCATTCGTGAGGCCGAAAGGCATCACAAGATACTCGAAAGAATCATACCTCTTTACGTAAGCTGTCTTCGGCTCATCATCATCGGCTATTCTGACTTGGTAGTAGCCCGATCTCAAATCCAACTTGGTGAACCACCTTGCACCACCAAGCTGGTCGAACAAGTCCGCAATGAGAGGAATCAGGTACTTGTTCTTCACTGTGAACTTATTCAAAGCCCTGTAGTCGATGGACATCCGTAGGGACCCATCGTGCTTTTTCTGGAACAACACCGGCGCATCGTAGGGTGCCTTTGATGGGCGGATGTAACCGGCATCTAGGAGATCGTTCAACTGTCTGCGCATTTCCTCTAACTCAGGCGGGGCTAGCCGGTAAGGGGCTCCGCACCTGGCACAAGCTCAATCTTGTGATCAACATCCCTCTTCGGAGGTAACTTTTTTGGCAACTCGGTAGGCATCATATCTTCAAATTCTACCAATACTTATCCCACCTCATCAGGGACTCCCTCAGTTGCGACAGGCTCATCGCACACCAAGGCTGCTAGGAAGGTCGGCTCCTCCTTGCGCGCCGCCTTTGAAAACTGAATTGCGGATAGAACTTTTGCACCTACCCCTGACCCTCGGCTCACTGGGACAATGCATTGATGCTTCAGATCTAGAATACACAAACAATCCGCAAAAGGAACAGGGAAAGTGTTGATCCGGTCTAGAAAACTTAACCCAAGCACAAAATCAAATTCATCGAGTAGAATTACCTTGACGGCTTCCTTGCCGTCCAACCTCCAATGTCAAGTTGAACTCCCTTTGCGACTCCTGCAATCGGTACTTCATTGGCATTCATTGTTTTGATGGATCCACTAGACTTCTCAATAGTAAGGCCAAGTTTCTCGGCAGTTTGCTCGGACATGAACAGTTCAGAGGCACTGGTGTCAACTAGTGCACTCAACTTCTGGCCAGCAATAGTGATGTCGACGAACATCAACCCCTTCTTCTTTCGACCCTTCTTGACCTCCATTGTATTAATGATGGAGCCAAGCTTTAGAGCCTCGCTAGTCTCGCCATCAGCTGTCTCCTTGACGGCAGCAATTCTGTTCTTTCGGGGACAATCCCTGGCAATATGCCCTTCTTTATGGCAATGGAAGCACTTGCCATGCTGTTTGTCCCTCGAATCTGCATGTTTCCTATTCGAAGGCTTATTCCCGCCACTCGAATCTTTGTCGGATCGACTTGACTTCTCATTGTCTCCACCATGACCTTTGTGCTTCGATTTTGGTTTGGAGGAGTCAGGTTTCCTACACCCAATCACAATGATGGACTCGGCAGCAGTCAATGCAGTAGAGAGCTTGGTCACTCCCCGTCGCTGCAACTCCATCTTCGCCCATGGTTGCAACCCATCCATGAAGGTGAAAAACCTATCCTCTTCACTCAAGCTCGGGACCTGCAAACTCAACTCCACGAACTTTCAGACATGGTCCCTCAAAGTCTTGGCATCTTCTTGCCTGAGTTGCCTCAGCTTTGACTGTGCCTCATCTTCAGCATACAGAGGATAGAATTGTTCCTTGAACTCTTCTTGGAACTCCTTCCAAGTCTCAATGGCAGTGTTCTCACGCTTTACATCTTCGCACCTACGTCGCCACCACGTTCGTGTAAGATCAATTAAGTAAATACTTGCAAAGCTTACATTCTTAGCATCTTCCTCGATGCCCACGGCTTTGAAGTATTGCTCCATTCCCCAAAGAAAATTCTCCACTTCCTGGGCAGACCTCGTCCCCTTGAACTTTTCCAATTTTGGGATATCTCCTGAGGTTCTAGGCACTGCAACAGTCACGCTGTTCGTAATCGCCGCTTTCAGCACAAATAACTCGGTCTTGAGCAGCTCCACTTCCTTCTTCAGTTCATCTTTCTCGGAGTTGAAACTCTTTGCCTTGAGCTCTTCAACCTCATCCCTTAGAGCAACCACCATGGCCTCTAAGGCATCGCCACGCGTAAACATCTTCACATCCATCCCATTAAGAGCCTCCTGAACATCATCCTGAATTCCCTCCAAGGACTCGAGCCTCTCGAAATCCAACGAACTCAGCTTTTCAACGTCATCGACTCCAATGGTTCCAACGTCGCCTTGGCCTCCGCCATGGATTCTTCGAGCTTGGTAACCCTTCCCTGGATCGATGTGATCATGTTTTTCGACGAACCCCTCTTGGATTTGCCAGCTGTGGCCTATGCACCCTTCTTCACTGCAGTGTTCTCTCCATCACGTGTCATCTCGAATCAGCAACTTCTCAGCAAAACTTCGCTCTGATACCACTTGTCACGGGGCTAGTCTTCTACTAGACAACCGTGCGGCCTTAGCTGCTTTCTCGGCTGAAAACTGGGTTAAGTCACTTGAAAAACTCTTAAGTAGGAATACTTAGAAACCGTTGCGGAACAAAAGAAATGTGATGGCAAAATGACAAGAGAAAGTGGGTGAATACTGAGTTGTATTACTCTGGGTAAAAGCTTACAAACTGAAGCAAGTGATGAATAAAATGACTTGGGTTGAGCCTCCTTTTATAGTGAGAGCTCAGTACAATCAACGGTCAAGATTACAATGGATCAACGGTCCAGATGAGAGCCTATCCTATCCACAACATTTGAATTTTAAATAAGAGATCAAGTGAGAATTATCTTTACAAATAGTCACAAAAATGATAGGTGAGATGCCTTATCGGATTTCACCATGGTAAATACTCTGCTTGCTCATTTCACCATGGTAAATGGCCAGCTTTCTTGGGTCATTTGGCAAGCCCAAAATGCTGTAGAGATAGGCTTGGGCTGCCATGGTTGCACTTGTCTCGGTCGCGGGCTTGGGATGATATTTTAGAGTGATCTTTTTGTCGACAAATGTTCATATTTATATTAAGCTCAAGCATTGCATACTAGTGTTACTAAAATCCTATCGGATCGATCGATCAGATCATAAATCAGTTAGTGTCATTGTATTATACTGTGATTTCTGTAATAGCAATCCAAGTCGTTGGCGATTGTTGTTGATTATGGCAAAGTCATAGATGATTTTGGTTTTTTTTTTGTGTGTGTGTCTTTGAGATTAAATTAATAGAAAATTAAAATTGTAGGACCAAAAATGAAAATTTTTAGAAATTGAGGTATTTAGGTGAAATAACGTGTTTAAAACTTCAATATTTAAGTGACATGGTGCATTTAAAAATAAATAAATCTTGTTGTTTGACCTGCAAGTAGTGTAAAACTTTGAAAGGCCATACTTTTATATTCGGGTGAATGTTTAAGGGTTTTTAGAAATAATGGGTTTTTATCTTGAAAAATATTTTTGACCTTTAATTTGATTTTTTATTTTCCCATGCAAAGGAGACACAAAATTAAAAGGTATTAATTTTGGGCGTTTGTGGGGTGTTAATTATTCCTCACACGTAATCGACTCTCGAACTCTAATTAATAAATCTCTTATTGTTTTATAGTATTCGGTCTACTAAAGTGACTGATGGCGACTCCAATCTTAAAACAAATTTTCAAAACCCCCGCATTAAATAAAAACCCTTTTAAAAGAACACTTTTAAAAATAAATCGTCAAGCCAAAAACGGTTATAATAATTTTATATTTTTTATAATTTATTATAATCATTCAATTGTAATTCACTATTAATATCTATAATATTATTAAAACTTTGATTGAATTGATATTAATCGGATGCCAACTCAATTATTAAATTATTTAGATGTTTTTTTTCTAATAAATAATAATTAATATTATATAATTCATATTTTTTATATTTAAATAAAGGCTTAACTACAAAATAAATGATCAAATTATAGTTTTTTGAGACGCTTAAAGTATTTTTGAGGCAAAGTAAATACATAGCGTTTATTCCGTAATCATTTTAAGGTTTTTTTGTAACATGTGTTAAAATTTGTTTGTTAAATAATAAAAATGTGACATGTGACACATTTCTATATTTTTCTTTAATTTTTATTTTAAAAAATCATAAAATTTTTAATTTTATCAAACCCCCCTAAAATCTTTAATTCTCAAAAATTCCAAATTTCTAAACCTAAATCCTTAAATTCCTCTCTTTTGACACCGATTTAATCACGATCGTATATCCCTTCATTCGTCAAACTCTCAAAATTGATAACCCTAATCTTACATCATTAGAAATTGACGAACGATCATCCAAAAGAACCACAAACGTCGGATGTGAAATCTTCAACCTAACGACGAATTGGGCCTTGCAACTCGTGCAACAAGAGGATGAGACCTTACTGCTGCTGCAGCGGTGTGGTGTACGACGAAGATAGAGGGGGAATTTAAGAATTTTTTTTGAAGAACATTAAAGTTTTGGGTTTTTTTTTAAAAAAAATTAATGATTTTTTTTAATTTTTAAAACAAAAATTAAATAAAAATAAAAAAGCCATGTTTTATGCAATGACTGGATGACATAATTTTTTAACGATTATTAACGAAAAAATCTTAAAATGATTACGAAATTAAATGTTAGGCACATACTTTGCCCAAAATAAACTTTAGGCACTTATTGCAAAAAAATATAGTTTGGACACTTATCTTGTAATTAATCCTATAATTTATAACGATGTTATATTAAAGGCTTAACAATCAAATAAGTACCCAAACTACACATTTTTTTTTCTTTCAAATAGGTGTCTGAACTATATTTTGGGCCAAATAGATGCCTAAAATTTTATTTCGTGGCCCATTTAAGGTTTTTCCGTCAACGACCATTTAAAAAATTGTGTTATCCAATCAGAACATGACACGTGGCCTATTTTTTATATTTTTACTTTATGAATTTCTTTAAAAATCCCAAAGTTTTAATTTCTTTCAAGCAAACCCCAAAATCACATCTCCCTCACCCATGGATTCAAATCGTGGACCGCTAACGCGATTGCGGCCGCGAAATAGCGGCCACGCCACCCTCCGAAACTGCTTTTGGAGAATTTCGTTGTGGGTATCGGATTCACGCCAATAGCGTCCTGCCGCGGACGCGATTTTGCGCGATAGCGTTTGTAGCGGCTATAAAGGGATGCAATCCCCGAGTTCTGAGCAATTGCGTTCTTGCTGGAGGAGGAGGAAGAAGAAGAACGTGGTTGCTGGAGGAAGGAAGAAGAAGAAACTCGTGGGTTTAAAATTCTGGAAAAAAATGGGTTAATTACGTGGAGTGACATCGAACATTTTAAACTTCTCATTTTGGCCTCAATACTTTAAGCCGTATTCAAATTGATCCCTTACACTTTCAAAACTTCTTAATTAAGCCTTTAAATTTATATTTTATCTCAATTAAGTCCTTAAAGATTTGATTTTTTGTTAAATCTAGTCCTTAAACATTATATTAATTTTATTTTCCTTTTACTTAATAATAAAATTAGAGTATATATTAAATATAAGTATTGGAAAAGAAAATCAAATAAATGAGAATAAAGACTTATATTTAATGTGGTATAATTGTTTATTAATAATATTATAATTATTTAATTGTTTATAATATGTTTATTTAATTTTTATTATTTATTAATATTATTAATTATTTTTATTATATTAATATTTTTTATTTTTTGTTTAGGTTTATCACATGTTTAGTCTTTTTATTGGTACAAATTGTTAATTTAGAATATTCATATGATTTTAATATCCAAACTAAACTAAACAAAATCACACTACAATCTAGAATTCTTTAAACAATATCACTCACTTTCAAATTCATATTAATAAAAGTTCATAAGTGTTAAAAAATACTCTAAAAATCATTGAATTTGAGTTTTTATAATTATAATTACAATTAGTATGTTTTACAATAAATTGTGCAAAATTAAAAAAAAAAATCACGACCGCGACACCCGCAATGACCGCAATAGCCTCCGTTATATCCGAAAACGCGATAACCGCGACGCGACCGAAAACGCGACCTCGACCGAGATTTAAATCTCTGTCCTCACCGTTCGACATCCCCCACAAGACCTTGGTTCACCATTCATTGCCCAAAACGCCGTGTACCTCATCTTTCGACATCCGTTATCCTCTAACGTCGGTGAAAACCCAATCAACCTCTTTTTTCTTCATTATTAGGTGTTTGTCGATGGTACAATCGGCGGTTTATTCGTCGATTTTTGATGACGAGATTATGAGGTTTTTAGTAGAGGGGGTCTGACGAAGACACGGGTGGCCGGTGATGGTTGAATCGGTGGTTGGAGAGGAGAAATTTAAGGATTTAAGGTTAGGGTTGAGGTTTTTAGAGAAATTGAAGATTGTTGGGTTAATTAATATTTTTATTTTTTTATTTTTTTCATTTTAGATTTTAATTTTAGAAAATGATCAATCATGCCACGTGTTCGAATTTCATTGAATAACGAGAAAAATATAATTCATGCATCTATCTGAAGAAAAGGGTATAATTTGGATGATTGTTAAGCCTATATTAAATTTCAACGTACTCTAATAAATAACGAATTTATTTATTTTTTAATGGGTTGAATGAAGCTGTTATTATATAATAATTTTAAACCGACAACTAGTTGTTCTAGTGGGATGAGTCGTTAGATCTCTTACACAAGGTATATGGTTTAAATACTGACGTTGTGAATGTTAAAGATTGAGAGGGTTGCTCCCTAATAAATCTTTGTAGTATCCGATCTAGATCAGTTAGTCAATAAATTATAAAAGAATATTTTTAAGATATCGACCTAGATCAGCCAGTCAAATATCACTATTAATTTTTTCACCGTTTAGTTAGATTTAACAAAAAATAAATAAAATTTGAGGGCGACGAAAATGAGGTAATTAAAGTTTTTGCTATCATAGAGGCTAGTAGTTTAAAAGGTTGAGTTTGGGGTTGTGATGGTTTTGTTTCACTTGGTAATTAGTGGTTACGGACAGAGTGGCTTCTGTGTTGGTTAGTAGTTTATGGATTGGTTGAGTTTATCGGAGAGGTTTAACTGAATTAAATTCTTCCTAAGAGTTGCGTGTTCTATATTGTGTAAGGGTGCGTGTTGATTCTCTTCTATTGTTTTAGTAGGGTTATATGGGATCTACAATTAATTTTGGTGATTGTTTACTGTCTTGGTGTTTTGTTTGTTGGTTATAGTGCAGTTTAGGGCTCTTTGAGGGAAGTTTTTTAGGAGCCAGGATATGTTGTGGGAGTGTGGTTGGTTGGAGCTGCTGAGTTTTTCTTGACTGGCGTTATACGTGGTAAATTTTTGCACGAGCCTAACGACTTTTTCGGATTGTTATTTCGTAATTGGTTCGAGGTCATGTATTGCGTGAGTTGATTACATGTGTTGGAGTTTTGTATTTTGTTGCAACATGTTGGTGGTTGATTTCGTGGGGAGTGGGTAGGGATATGTTTCCTGTATTTGCAAAGAAGGGGTGACTCTTGCATCTGACTTTTGGTATGTTAGGTCTGTTTGGAGTTTCTTAGCTTTAGTACTTATTGTTTAGGATTGGGAAATTCTTAGTTGGCGTGTATTCTAGCGTGTATCGGTGTTGTAAGACTTGTTTGGTTATCTCTCGTGTTGCTGTTGCTTGATTTAATTATGCACTCTTTTCCCCCTTTTTTGAAGGGGTTTTTAATTAGACATATAATTTTCGAGCAAGATATTATTCATAATTAATAAAAATTGTTCTTGTCGAACAAAAAAAATAAAATTTGATAGTCAAAAGAGATAAAAATATATATATATATAAAGACAGCAATAATATTTTGTACAAATTCGAGGACCAAAAATATCGTTTGACCTTCTATTCATGAGCTAATCCCTTGATTGATTTTATAGCCACCAGTATTCAACTATGTTAGTAGTCAATGGAACAAAAATCTTCAATTTTTTTGTGCCTCTTTATGTGCCACAACATTAAAAAAATTAAACTTTATATGAACTCTAAAAAGTAATCTTAAATCTCAACCCTAAACTCAAATTTTAATATTGGGACATGCATAGGGCATCAAAAAGTAAAAGATTTCTATTCTAGTTAATGGCGGGTGACTTAAATAATTAAATTTAATTAATTGAGTATTAAAAGTATAATTTTTTATACATCATGAATGAATGACCAAATTGGAGTAGTTAACATCGTCCCATACTAAATCTAACGGGTGGTTCTAGTAGGAAGGAAGAAGATGTTCATCTCAGTAGATCTGAATTTAAACAATTTTATTATAAGGTGTATGTACTTTATCAAAATTTTAAGAATAGTTATTCATCTATTGGTTTAAGTCTAAACAAAGATTAATCTTTTTAAGAACAAGAATTTAATATTATTGCATTAAAATTCATAAGGTCTCGAACCTATTTTTTTAAACACCCAATTGCCTAATGGGAACAGAACTGTGGTCATTGTTTAACAACAATTGTGGCATGTTTGGATTATTAACCCTGTCGCATTCATTTACCAACCATGGACTATGACCTGAGACCAAAAACAGTACTAATAAAAACATCTGCTAACTACAAGGCCTGGAATCAAGTGAGGCAATTTAAGCACTTTTCTTGCAATGGATCTCACATTGTTTGAAAGTATCATGGAAATCCATCATTTCAGCCATCAACATCCATTGGTCTTCATCCAGGACCCGGGTTTCGCAGGTCACTGCTTCGGGTGTGCTCGATTGCTGGAGGGTTGTAGTACCTATGCCTGCACTGAATGTAAGCATTTTCTTCATAAGGAATGTGCAGAGTTAGAGTTAGCCCCTCAGATTGATCACCCCTTCCATTTCCAACACCCTTTGATTCTTTACCCAAAATTTCCTTATAGGAATGGTTTCTGTGATTTTTGTTATAGCGGTTCTGCAGGATTTGTTTATCATTGTGCTTCTTGTGGATTCAACCTGCACGTAAATTGTGCTTCGCTTCAATCATCCATTGCTTCGAATTTCCCTACTTGCTTGCACCAGCATCCGCTGTTCTTTGTTCCAAACAATAACGAGGAAATCAAACGCGATTGCTTGGGATGTACGAAACCATTATCCGGTCCAGTTTACCGCTGTGGGGATTGTTCTTATCCTAAATTCTTTAGCCTTCATAAGGAATGTGCTGAACTACCACTTGAGATTAATCACCCTTACGACCGTAAGCATCCTCTTACTCTCTTGCCGAAATCGCATACTCATCCTCACAATTGCAGGTGCTACTTATGCAGAATCCAATGGGAAGGGTTTGTTTATTCTTGCTCTATTTGCAACTTGGAGTTTACCATTGATGATGTTATTACACCACCAAAGATCACAGTTGAAAGTCATAAACATCCATGGAAGCTTCTATTGCGACAAATGCCGTTTATTTGTGATTTCTGTGGCGTCGCCGGAGATCACACCCCTTATCTCTGCACTAAGTGTAATCTTGTTGTCCACAAGAAGTGCATTTCAATGCCCTGCAATGTCATGATCACACGACATCCTCATATGATTTCTCATTCGTATTCTCGTCAGGAAGATCAATGTAAAGCTTGGACGTGTAGAATTTGTTACGAGGAAGTCGATACGAGGTATGGCAGTTACTATTGTTCTGATTCCGATTGCAATTATATTGCTCATGTACATTGTGCTACCAATAAAGCAATTTGGGATGGAACAGTTGTCTTGGTAGACAATGTTGAGAGGTGCAAGGAAACACAGCATGAATCATTGAATTTGATTACTGAAATTATTGAACAAACAAGTATTGGAGAGAAGGCGGTAGCGATCGAGATCAAACATGAATACCATGATCACAATTTAAGACTCACTTTGAGTTGGGATATTGAAGATGATAGCCAATGTGATGGGTGTATGAGGCCTATATCAACTCCTTTTTATAGTTGCGATCGATGCCAGTTTTCCCTCCATAAAGATTGCGCTGAATTGCCGAGAGAAAAACGACACCCGTTTCACAAGCATGTGCTAACGCTCACAAACTCAAGCTTGAGCCCTGTGAATGGTTATTCAATATGCTATGGTTGTTCCCGTCCTTACAATGGATTTAGTTACCGATGCTACAATGAAGATTGCAAATTACACTTTAACTGGGACATTAGATGTATTTCACTATCGGACACTTTGGAGCATCCAAGTCATGAGCATTCACTCTTTCTTGCCCACAACTTTCCAACCAAGTGCAGTGGTTGTCTCGAACCAATATCTCGAGATCGCATGGCATATAGATGCATGAAGCGTTGTGATTTCACTTTAGACATACGATGTGTGACGCTACCGCTCACAGCTTGGTACAAGTATGACAGACATCCTCTTACTCTGACTTGTTCAGATGATTCTTTTCCTTCTCAACACTACTGTGATCTGTGTGAGAATGAACGCAACCCGAATGACTGGTTTTACTTCTGTGCCGAATGTGATAACTCTCTTCATTCCAAATGCAATATCGGGGATCCTCGATTTATGAAGCTTGGAAACAAAGTCAAATATCCTATGCATCCCCATGCATTCAGTGTTGTGAAAAACATTTGGAACTGCCCTCCATGTAAGGTATGCAGTAATGTTTGCAACGGAGTGGCCCTAGAATGTAGAGAATCTGAATGCAACTTTACTATCCACTATTGGTGCCGCTGGCCGTGATGTTCCATTCAAGTTCATCAAACACAGATGCTCCAACTTCAAAGGTATGTTTTGTTTTTTCATGTCTACCTTGCATTATGTTATTATTGCTTAAGCACTTCCAAGTTTGTTTAGATCAGACATTATCTATAGCCAGACATCATCTGCAATCATAATATGTAGTGTCATTGAAGAATGATACACGCCCCTAATCAAGCATATCCGCAATCCACAAGGACTGGAGTAAAATGAAGCAAATTTGAATTGTTTTCTTGTCATGGATGGCACCGAGTCCGAGAGTAGGAGAGGGGGAGATATGGAAATTCATCATTTCAGTCATCAACATCCTTTGGTGTTCGTCCAAGATGAGAGTTTCGCAAGTGAAGTAGCTCAATGCTTCGGGTGTGATCGATCTCTGGATGGACATAGTATTAAATTGCGGCATTGCGGCCGCAATTTAATACTATGACCTATGCCTGCACTGAATGTGCGTATTGTCTGCACAAGGGATGTGCAGAGTTAGATTAGCCCCTGCAATTGATCATCCCTTCCACCATGTACACCCTTTGAGTTTGCCAACATCACCTTACAATGGTTCGTGTGATTTTTGTCATAGACATGTCAAGGGATTTGTTTACCATTGATCTTCATGTAAACTGTGTTTTGCTTCAATCATCCTTTGCTGTAAAATTTCCTACTTTGCACCAACATCCAATGTTTTTCATTGAAAACCATACCCAGGAAGTCAAACAGGATTGCTCTACATGTAAGAATTCATTATCCGGCCCAATTTACCACTGCACTCATTGTTCTTTTCCTGGCTACTTTAACCTCCATGAGAAATGTGCTAATTTAGCCTTGAGGTTAAACACCCCTATGACCCTGACCATCCTCTTACTCTCCTGCCCAAACCAACTCCTCATCCTCACAACTGTAGTTGTTATTTCTGCAAAATCTAACGGGGAGTAGGGGTGGGCAAAACTGACTCCTTTTGACTAGACTCGGCTCGAAAAAATTTTAAATAAAATTTGAGTTATAAAATGGAAATTCAAATAATTCGAAATTTGTAGTAATTAGTTGATCAATTTTCAAGTTCGAGTCGAGTCTATCAATTTTCCTGATATATTATGTATATCACATGTGAAAATATAAATATATATATGTTTCGTATATGAATATAGAAAGTTGTTTGAATTGTAACCAATATGTATTATAACATTATAAATAATTATAATTAAATTTATATAGAAACTCGAAAACTCGACTCAATTCAAAAAATGGCAAAATGACAAAAGATGCCCCCAATGTTTGCAAGTTTTGTCATTTGCCTCCTATTCTTTTTTTTGTTGAGAAAACAACACCCAACGTTTCAATTTGGTCCAAATATTCTCCTGTTGGATGGAAACTACCAGTCAACGGCTGATTCTGACTGGACTTGCCACACGTTAAGATCTACTGACGTGGTATATGCCAAGTCAGATTTTTAAAAAAATATTATTTTGTTGTACCCTTCTTTATGGTGACACGTGGCAGATTATCATGCTGGCACGTAGCAAAACCGGATGGTGACACATGTCGAATATGATGTGGACACGTGCCGAATATGATGCTAACACGTCAGCATATTTTAACATGTGGTAAGTCCAGTCAACATCAACCATTGACCGACAGTTGACTACTTGACTGGCGGTTTCTATCAAACATGGGCATATTTTGACCAAATTGAAACGTTGGTGATTGTTTGCTCCAAAAAAAAAAATAGGGGGCCAAATGACAAAATATGCAAATGTTGGGGGCATCTTTTTGTCATTTTGCCAAAAAAATTTAAATAAAGTTTGAATAGTAAAATATGATAACTTGAATAACTCGAAATTTTTTGACTCGTCTCGACTCGTTCGAACGCCCAGCCCTAACGAGAAGGGTTATTTTTATTGAATCTATTAAGGAAAAAACTTTGACACACAGACCGTGTAAACTTTAGTTTACACAAGTCTTTTAACTTTAGGGGGTTAGGGGTTTAGTTTAGAGTTTAGAGGTTTAAAATTAAGGTTAGTGTGTAGAATTTAGGGGTTAGAGTTTAGGGTTTAGTGTTAAGAATTTAGGATTTGAATTTCATAGTGTAAATATACAGACTTGTATAAAATTTATATAATCTATGTATCAAAATATAATCCATTCATCAAATTATACGTTTACTTTTTCATATTTAATGAGTTATTTTTAAACATATAATTTGATATCATTTTTATACAATATATTTTTTTTTTCTACCCAAAAAAGCATGATTGAATTCACATATTACTGTGTAATTTATTATAATCATTCAATTGTAAATATAATATTAATATCTATGCTATTATTAAAACTTTGAATTAATTGATGTACTGATTAAATCGGATGCCAACTTAATTATAAAATTATTTTCTTCCTAGGTTTTTTCCTCTCTCCCAAGTGAGTTGTTTTTCTTTTATTCTTGACTAGACGACATTAATTAAGTGTTGATCGTCCACTGTTGGTATTATATGTATATATATTTAGTTTTTATTTTTTTATGTTTTAATTTTTTTTATAATTTTTATCTGTCTAGTGGTACGTTTATGTCTTATGACACGTTTTTGCCTACCTTTGTGGTAGATTTGCGTTTGTGAATATTTTTTTCACGATGCTCGACTCTGATTTGCAGTTGTCAGTGATTTTCAGTAGTTTGATCATCTTTTGTGGTTCATTTGTCGATTTGTTTCACGAAGTAGCCTGCAAAATTGTTAGTTTTGCTCATCACTTTTACTTCGATCCTTAAGCATGTAGGTGGATAGAGAAAGAGTTTTGCTTTTTTGCTTCTTCTCCAGTATTTTATCCAATCCCGGTCGTTGTAGCTCAATAGACGTGTTTTGCTAGTCTGATGTTCATTTTTTAATTTTTTAATTTTGTTATTTTTTACTATTTCGTTTGGGATGTTTCTTTATTTTGTTTTTTAATAAATTCAGTCGATATATTATTCAAATTGTAAAATTATTTAGACGCTTTATCTTATAAATAATAATTAATATTATTTAATAATATTTTTATCTTTTCACACTCTTTTTAAATAAAAGAAAAAAATATTCATCTAAAAGATCGAATTTGTATCTAATAAAATTAAATACAATATATTTACCGTTTAATCTATTTTCATTATTAAACAAATTTTAAAAATATATATTTTAAGATAAATATTTTTATTTCATTCACATTGGACAATTATATAAATATAATAATACAAATATTTATTGATAAAAATGGATATATATTAATTTAATTATAAAAAATGACTTTTTATGGATAAGAAAGAAGGACTTCTTCAGCAATCGTATTCCATCAAGCCTTTTTTCATGCATTCAGTGACGTGAAGTTATTATAAGCGACGGAAAAAGGAAAAATAATAGCGTCACCTTTTCAAGGATCCCTGCCACTTTAAAACAGTTGTAACCGCCGCCTATGGCGGTCGCTTCGCCACCACTCACTTCCTCTTTACAAACCCGAAATAACATCTTATCCAATTTCGCTTCCTTTATTTCCAATTCCGACAAGAAATCCAGTCGATTTCGGTGTCAGATTAAGAGCTTTGAGAATCAACCTTTGAATTTGAGCTTCGAAATCCTCTCGGGAAACGAATCGGTTCATTTGATCCAAAATTATCCTTCAAATTCTTCGATGTCAATGACCGCCGCCGCTTCCGCCACCAATTCAGCGGTTAAACCCGCCAAAAAAGTCTGCCTCTTTTACTGCGCAGAGACCGAGGCGCTTGCCCAGCGAATCGCTGCTGAATCAGATGCCATTGAGCTCCGCAGCATAAATTGGCGGTAATCCTATAAAAAGTTTATATTCACTGTTAATGTTACGGATAAATCATTGCGGATTAAGTTTGTTATTCTTTGATTTAAATTCGGTTTTAGGACATTTGACGATGGATTTCCGAACTTGTTTATACCTAATGCACATGGAATTCGAGGACATCATGTTGCTTTTTTAGCCTCATTTAGTTCGCCGGCGGTGATTTTCGAACAGTTATCGGTAATCTATGCATTGCCGAAACTGTTCATTTCATCGTTCACTTTAGTTCTCCCGTTTTTCCCTACCGGAACTTTTGAGCGAATGGAAGACGAAGGAGATGTCGCCACGGCTTTCACTCTTGCTAGGATATTGTCTCATATACCGACTTCTAGAGGAGGCCCTACTAACTTAGTGACATTCGATATCCATGCTTTGCAGGTTTGATTATGTTGCTATCGATTTTCTTTCTGATTGTTTCTTGAGAAAGTTTTTGATTTGTTTTTTTTTTTTTTCCTTCTTTCCAGGAGAGACTGTACTTTGGTGATAATATTTTGCCTTGCTTTGAGAGTGGGATACCTTTCCTTAAGAATAGGCTTCAAAAGCTTCCTGATTCTGACAAAGTAAGCTTATACCCTTTTTTATTTGTATGTATTTTTATGGGTTGATGGTTATTGTTTATGATTTTTTTGTGAGATTTGTCATATTTTGATTAAATTATGTTGCATCGAAGCTTAAATAAAGAATTCTCAAGTATGGAGGATCGGCATGCTTCATGACTCTCTACTTTTGAAGTTCTCAAATCTTTGTTTTTCTTGTTGGTTTTTTCAGACGATGTTTCAAATGGTTGAGAACCAAAATCAATTTTCTTAGAGATTTTTCGGTTTTCATTCAAATTAGTTTGGATTATGATACTTGTCAATCTGTATGTTGGAAGGAGTACTTTCGTAAAACAGTTTCGAATTTCTAATATTGTGCTATAATTTCTTCACCTTTTCAGATAGCCATCGCTTTTCCTGATGATGGTGCTTGGAGAAGATTTCATACAGTTGCAACATTTTCCAACGGTATGTAACATCCACATAACAAGGATGCTCTACTTCATTTGTTGATGTGTTTCTCATAAAGATAGCCTTTCATCGTGTCTACTGCAAGTGTCGAATCTCATTGTTTGTTTAAACTAATAATCAATCATTATACAGTTTTTACACTTTTTGTACTTAATTGTAGCTAAATAGATCATTGTTGTTGAATATGCCGGAAGCTTGTAATTTAGATTGTAAAATTTACTTGTTGCCTTGACCACTTCCGACATCTCATTGAGTAACAGCATACTCGCCTTTAGGAGAAATCATAAAAGAGGTGAAAGAAAAAGATGCCCAAGGGGTCTTTTTAGTACAATTGGGACTTATGTAGACAGATCTCCTAGGGCTCTATTTCATCTTGTGGAAGTGGAGGTTATCTTTAATTCTTCTTTGTTACTTGGCATGTATCCTTTCAAGTCTAAAATGCAACTAGAGTACTGTGTTTCCAACTTCATTATCAGGTTAGTCCGTTAGTGGTAAATACAAGATTTATACAATTCATTTTAGAGACCCAAGATTGTACTAACGTACAGACATTGTTTATCAGCTCTCTATGTTATGTTGTTCTTCGTGGCATCTACTTTATAGCTCATTTTGGCATAAAAACAGCGTGTTATTGGGGGTAGTAATCCTTGACCGATGTTCTTACTTTGTTTCAGTTTACTAAAATAAAATGGATGGATATATCTGGAAGTTTTCATTTAGTTGATAGGAGAAGAAGTATCCTTTCCTTTTACACGACATGTATGGAGGAATTAGATGAGGCTACATTTTCCTTTTTCTTTTTATGGATGTGACTTGGTCTTCTATCTTCTGCATAGAAGTTGCATCTAGAGAAAGTTGCTTATTACATAAGGTTGCATGCATAACATTCTCGAACCGATAACAGATTGTTAGTAATAAAGTTCGGATGGGGGATCAACGATTTGTACGCATCAAAGAGGGAGATGCTGCAGGACAGCATGTTGTGATTGTTGATGATTTGGTTCAGTCAGGTGGCACTCTGATTGAATGCCAGGTATGTAACTCTGAACAAATATTTATTCGTGTCGCTCGTCATTTGAGTTCGTATCCTGACATACTACCCCCTGTTTTGATCCTCATCTCTGTGGCAAAAGTAAAGGAAACAGGAAACAGAGATCTTTTCTTGTTTATGGTTTGTAAATCTGCATATTCTGTAACATCTCATAATGTCCATGTCTTTCAGAAAGTATTAGCCGCCAATGGAGCAGCAAAAAGAAGTGCATATGTGACGCATGGAATATTCCCTAAAAGGTCGTGGCAACGCTTTGAACATGATAATGGAGGTATGGCATGCACCTATACTGTGTATTATATATATTATATAGGGATATGATCTATTTACACAGTGTAAAAGTTTTAAGTACATGTTTTTTTGGATCGTTGTACGGGTGAAATGGATGGATGAGATTTACTCTTTTTATTTTCAAGTGATTATCTTCACATAACCCACTCAGTCATCCATTTCACTAACCATTTCACTAATCCAACGATCCAGAAAACATGTAAACGTTAAAAACTCTTACATTGTATAACTGGATCCCATCCATATATCTTAGATGGCATTGACATATTGATGGAGGAATAGGGTATAGAAATTGAATGTCCATAAACCTGGACTTATTACTTATTTGTGACATAATCCTAGTGTCTTGTTGAAGCTTATGTATGATTATTAATGGCTAATGGTATTTGTTTATTGATGATTTATTTTACATAATATTAAAATTTAAAGATTAAAAAATGCCAATCTGTTCAACCGGTTAAATCAAGAACCAAGGTTTAACTGTTCCACCTCTGGTCGGGTTTTCTTAACAGGTAATTCCGTATTTAAACGTAATTATTGCTAATGCTTGAATCTCGATTTTGTGTATGTCATCCTGAGAAAGGGCTGGCCTATTTCTGGATTACTGATTCATGTGAAAGAGGTAAACAGCAAACTTCCTTTTGAAATTCTTAGCCTCTCTGGTTCCATTGCAGCTGCTCTTCAGATATAAAACAACTCTTTCCAAATCAATTCGTTGCATCGAGTAAATTTAAGTCATTTGTTTATAGGAAAATGTATTGAGATTAGAACCTCTTCCGGCAGCAAAAAATTTCAAACTAGGTTACTCATTGTCTAAATTTTAACCCATGTTACATGGATTTCGATGTTAGTGTCAAATTCGAATATGTTCAATTCTTTATATATTTTTTCGAAGATATTGCGAGTTTTATCTCCGTACTCTATTTAACACTCTCATGGTTGGCAAATTTCCTTTGATTGAATAAATATTGCTATACATGCATAAAGTGATAAGATTCACTTGAACCATATAACACACACGCATATATGAGTTAAGATCCAATTATACTACGTAAAACTCAATTAATTTTACACTAATTTCGATTATTGGATGCAAGGGTGGGCATTTGATTAAGTCAAGTTAAAAAAATCAAGTTGGTTAAGTTTATGAGTCCTATTTTATAATTCAAACTTTATTTAAAATTTTTTTCGAGTCGGGTTGTTTAAGTTTCTTTTCAAATTTAATTGTAAATATTTATAATTTTACGATATTAATTGGTTCTAATTTAAACAACTTTTTATAATCATATACAATATATATATATATATATATATATATATATATATATTATACACTACTTCATATTAAGGCAAAGGTCGACTAGACTCGAGCTTAAGAATGGATCAACTTATTACTAAAAGTTTTGAATTATTCGAATCTATATTTTATAACTAGATCCCTTATGCAAGGTCAGGGGTTTGAATATTGACATTGTGAACGGAGTAAATTAAGTTGGGTGCATCGCCCCCATAATAGGCCTATATAATTAAGGGTGTTCATGGTAGGTTAACCATATCATTTAGCTTAAACAGTTGGTTAACCGTTAAGAAATGGTTAATCGTTAATTTTTTAAATGGTTAACAATTTATTTATTTTTAAATGGTTAACCATTATAGTGGTTAATAGTTAAGAAACGGTTCGGTTATAGGTTGACCTATAACCTATTATAATTTTCTTTTCAAATATTCATTACTTCTTTTTAAAATAATAAATCTATCTCTCTGATAAATATTCTACTAAAAATTAAAAAAAAAAACTAAATAGAGAGATTTTAAACACAAACTTTATACTTAGTTAAAAAAGTACATATAGGTTGACCATTAACCGTATTTTTTAACGGTTTGGTTAACCGAAACCGTTTAACCTTAATGATTAGGTTAATTAACCTATAAAAGGAACATTTATACCGGTTTATTTTGCACACCCCTATCTGCAGTACCCGATTAGAATTAGTCAACTAATAGATTAAAAACTGATGGTTAAAAAAGGGCTAAAGGAGTTATTTTGCCCCCGAGTTCAACCCAAATTAACAATGTAGCCTCTTGCGCGAAAACGCGTTCAATTAGATCCTTTAGTTCGCACATTGCAGCAAATTAACCCCTTAACTAACGTTGACGAACATAACCGTTATTCTCGCTGTAGTTTTTAACGTCTCAGCCGTCTGCATCACATGGCAAGCCATGTCAGCATTGAAATGTCAAAATGCTGATGTGGCAAATAAATAAAAAAATATTATTTTATTTTTCATATTTATTTTTATAATAACTCTACCTATGGAGGGGCTGAGAATCAAACCCAAGTCTTGAGGGAGAAAAACTCAGTGCTTTACCACTAGACTAACCTCTTAACCTTGTCAACAAACACTTAATGTAATATATAAACTCATCCAAATAGCATGTCTTCTTTTTCATTGCCCGAGATTTGTTTTAAAACTTTGAAATCTCTAAAAGCTTTTTTGTTTCAATTACAGAACTAACAAATTGCATTGGCATTTCACCCTCAAACACCTATAAATTATTTTTATAGGTTTTATTTTTCTGGGTCTTGGTCAGTTTTGTGGCTGGCTTTGCATCCAATCGTTGAGTTTTAGTTTTTGATTATTTTTTTCTCACAGGGGAACGGGGAACAAAATGCTGAGCTTTTTTTTGGGTGTTCCAATGGCGACTCATACCAACAGTAGCAAGATAGAGAAGTTGGCTTCCATTGATGCATAACTACGAGTTTTGGTTCCTGCTAAAGTAAGTGAAGATGATAAATTAGTGGAATATGATGTTTTGCTCTTGGATCGATTTCTCGATATTCTTCAAGATTTACATGGGGAGGATCTTAGAGAAACGGTACGCTATTATTCATTTTTCGCTTTGTTTTTTATGTTTGGCATTAGATCGTTTGATCCCATAGCTTTGTCTCAAGTTTTAATGGCGATGGACTGACAATTTGTTTCGGATAAACATATTTTAATGTTGAAAACTAATGCTTAAAAGACATTGACTTATGGGGAGTGAATTTATAGGTTTTGAAGGTGAAATGCCAATGCAATTTGTTAGTACGGTAATTGAAACAAAAAAGCTTTTGAGATTTCAAAGTTCCAAAGCTAATCCGGTAATGAAGAAACAGCAGCAGCGATCATACTATTTGGATAAGCTTATATGGGAGAATTCAGGCATGGTGGTAGCCGGAAATGGTGACCGGCGGTGGAGTGTAGGCAAGAATATGAATGACAGTTAGGGATTTAGCAAGATTTAGAGTACAAAAAGGAATAGTGAAACTTTTATTAAGGAAGGATGTATTTTGGGTTACAAAGATTTTGGGGTTTTATAGCCCAAACTAATAACCAACTATTAACAAACTAATAACCACAATTAACAACTCAGTAAAGCTAATATCTAACATATATATATTATATTTAGTGTTTATTGACAAGGTTGAGAGGTCGGTTTGGTGGTGAAGTATTGAGCTTTTCTCTCCTAAGACTCGGGTTTGATTACCAACCCTCTATATGTAAAGTTATTTTATTATATTTTTATTTATTTGTCACGTCAGCATTTTGACTTTTCAAGGCTGACGTGGCTTGACATGTGACGCAGACGGCTGAGGCGTTAAAAATTAACGGCCAGATTAACGGTTACGCCCGTCAATGTTAGTCAAGAAGCTAATTTGCTGCAATGTGCGAATTGAAAGACCTAATTGAACGCTTTTTGCGAGGGACAAAATTGTTAATTTGGGTCGAACTCATAGGCAAAATAACCTCTTTAGCCTTAAAAAAGAAAGAGTATAAATATGGGTTCTAACTCTGGCTTTGTTCGATAAACTGTCATATATATATATATATAATTATACAGAAATGACCCAACAGAATTAAAAGCATTACAAACGTATAAATCCGACATTAAAAAAACGGCAACGATTTGAAATTTAAAAGTCAATTGGAGAGGACACTCAATGAAAGGTCGCTTTAAACATGGATTCAACAATTCCTACATGCTTATCATGACTATCAATATTTGATCAGCAAGATATATTTGATCAACCACAGACCTTTCCCATGAGTGTTCATAATGTTCAATACTCTGTTGACAACACTGGTTCTGGTGATAACGTGTCCAATGCCTCTACTCAACAGCCCTATCTGCAACAATCAAGTTCTGGTGGATGAGGGAAAAGTCGCAGTCGCTACCAATGCCAACTTTGTGGCAAAATGGGTCACTTGGTGGATCGTTGTTACATTCACTTCGATCAAAGTTTCCCAGGCGTTACTGCTCATCTCAAAGGGCCTCATCTGGCTCTGTGAGTGGGTTACCTTCTGCTAATGCTTGCACTACTGACACCAACAATGGTCCTACTCATAGTATTGGGTCAATTTCTCCCTGGGAAGCACGTACGGCAATCTCATGCCGTTTCAAGTTCCCGAAACGTCCCAGGGACGGGTACGGCTAAGGTATGTACCGGTAACGTCCCACATTGATGGAGTACGGCTGAAAGTGATCGGGAACGGTTGGGATATTTTCGGGGACGTTTCGGGGACGGCAGGTGACCTTTACCAGCGTCCCCGAGGTCAGTTTGCAGCTCAGAGACTCACGAGATTTGACGTGTATTCCGACGACAGCCTTACCGGCTGATACGAAGCGACAAACGAAAAGAAAAATTTAAAAGAAAAAAATGAGGTGGAGTCGTGCAGAACAAAAAAGAAGGGGAAAGGTTGAAGAAGAAGAAGAATAGCGCGTAATTTTTTTTTTAAACTTAACTTCTCCTAAAATGGGGCTGTTTTAACTTTTATAGGGCCCAATAAAGTGATTTATTATTATTATATATGAAAACTTTACTTAATTACTTTGTTTTTTCTACTTTATTTTTACGTGAAGAAATCCATATCATTTATTAATGTGCCTTTATTATTATTATTATTACTATTATTATTATTATATGAACACTTTATTAAAAAAATAAGATTATCTTTTACTTTAATTTTTATTAACATTTTGTTTTTACTGGTTCCTTTAAATATTATTATTATTATTATTTTGAATATACTATTATATATATTATTTTATTTTATATTTGTCGTATTCGTACCCTATAATTTTAAAAATTATTGTTTTTCGTCTCCGTCTCGTCCTCATATCTGTATCAATGCAACATAGCTGAAAGTTGTGTATTGTATTTGTAACATGTTTTAACTTGTTTTAATGCTTATTCATTCAAGCTTTAAATAGGGATGGATAAATATCTATTTCAGCCATGTCATCTTTTATTTTTATTATTTTATACCTTGATTTTTTTCTTAATTTAGAATGTAAAGTTAAATTTTCATTCAATTTAGTCATTTAATTTTAGTAATCTTCTAATCTAAGTGTTAGAAAGTAATTTAAAAATCATTAGAAGTGAAATTAAATAGCTATAATTATAATTATGGTTTAATACAATTATAATTTTAGTCCTTATTGTATTATGAATTTTAATAATTTTTTATTATTTATATATATTAAATTTATTTTATATTTATCGTACCCTTGCTGTATTCGTACCCTATAATTTTAAAAATTACCATTTTCTGTCCCATCCCCGTATTCGTACAACTTAGATTTCTCCAGTGGCCAACTGTGTTCACTGCTCCCAATGTCCATCGTCACCTATAAGCACTCACATTTAGTGGTTTGCAGACACTGGGGCTGCCTATCATGTCACGCCTGATGCTACAGCTATTCATCACTCCAATGGCTATTCTAGTCCAGGTAAGCTCCAAGTTGGAGACGGTAAGGGTTGGACATTTCAAAAATTAGTCAATCATTACTTATGTCTCATTCTCGAGTTATGGTTTTACATAATTTGTTGCTTGTTCCAAAGGTTACTAAAAATTTGCTCTCGGTCTCAAAGTGTGCAGGAGACAACCGAGTATTTTTTCAGTTCCATGCCAACCATTGTGTGGTTCGCGATGAAGAAATTGGAGAAGAGTTACTGCAAGGAGTTGAAGTTGGTGGACTGTATGTGTTTAACAAAGAAATTTCTCGTTCTGTTAATAATGTTGAGACCACTGTGGCTCAATCGAAACTCTAGCATCATAGATTAGGCTACCCTGCATCTGCTATTTCAGCTTTGATTTTAAAGCATTGTAATGTGAAGTTGCCTCTTGACAAGAATAAGAATGCTTGTGTTCAGCATGCCAGTTAGGCAAGAGTCACAAGCTTCCTTTCCCGGATTCTAATACGATTTACAGTAAGCTGTAAGCCTTTCCAGTCTATTCTAGTGGTTACTCAAATTACATTTCATTTGTTGATGCTTACTCACGTCATACGTATTTTTACCTCCTGAAAACTAAGTCTCAAGCTACTCATGTCTTTCATCTATTTGCAAAAATGGTGCACACTCAATTTGAGGCAAACATCAAAGAAGTTCAAAGTGATCGAGGTGGTGAGTTTAGGAGCTTGTCCCCGATCCTTGCTACTACAGGCATACTGCATCGTGTTACGTATCCCCACATGTTGAAGCAAAACATTGTTGTCGAACGCAAGCATCGACACATTGTCGAGCTTGCTCTCACGTTGCTTGCATAAGCCTCTATTCCCATCCATTTTTGGTCGTATGCTGTAAGCAGTGCAGTGTTCTTATTCAATCGGTTGCCCACAAATATGCTAGATGGGTGTGCTCCATGTGAGAAGCTTTTAGGCCAAAAGCTAGATTATTTCTTTATGAAAGAATCCTAACAATGTCAGTAAGTGCTCCTCCCCTATATTTGAAGTAGATATTGAGCAAAGAGATCCTTGGCGTTGTACGTGAGGCATGTTGACAGTGGGTACAAATTTCCTGAAATGAAGATTTCATATATGATATTATCTACTGTGTCTTCCATGTTAATTGTTGTTCGGACAAATAAAAAAAGAAATTATTCATTCATGTTTACGCATGTAAAGGTGCTTGTTAAGTTTGATGACCGTAACCGATTTGGGCTGTTGCTAATGGGAAAGTCTATGAATCATCTTGTGTATGGAGAAAGCAAAGGTGGTTGTACAACATGTTCAAATGAAGGAATTGCAGCATGGCATCCCATTCCAGGAATTACTTTCCATATGGATTGTTGTGTTATTCACTACTTTGCCGATATCATCTCTCTTCCCATTCTTATACTTCATGATTAGGGACTTTCGCATTGCAAAACAAGAGGAAGATATTGGCTCCTATGTCGGTTATATGGTCGAAAGCCTGTTATAATCATGGAAACTATTTCAATGGTTATTTTCAACACTCACTTTGGCCTTAGTGTAAACTTTTGGATGGCTTACTTGGAGCCATAAAGGCATATGCAGTCGAAAATTTTCAAACAGAATACCAAGCCTTAGCCCTGTCAAGTGTCAGCACACCTTGGGGCATAGGATTGATCATTGGCCCTGCTCTGGGAGGCTATCTAGCTCAGCCAGCTGAGAAGTATCCGGATGTCTTTTCCAAAGATTCACTGTTTGGGAGGTTTTCATAACTCCTACCATGCCTCATCATATTACTCTTTGCCTTGGCAGTAACCATCGCTACTTGCTGGCTTCCGGAAACACGATGACAACGATAGATCGTCCGATGATTCATATGATGCTTCGGAAGGTGCAACTCATGATTCTAAAAGAAAATAAATAATAGAGAAGGAAGAGGGAAGAGAATCCACTAGCCTCCTAAGGAATTGGCCTTCAATAGAGGAAGTCGGACAAGTTCTTGCAATCACTTGTTTCAGCCTTCTCGTCTTTCAATTTTCCTTATGTGTCTCGTATCTCGAGCCTCTTAAGCATACCTCTGTTGCAAAGTTATTCTTACATGCCCTTATTGTCCGGGTTCGCTCTTCGCTTGGCAATAAACTGTGCATCAATCTTCAAGCGCCTTTTTCGATATCAATCATAACCAGATTATTCATTCTGCAAAATCGAGCTGTGGAACAACACCAGAGAGGAGCTGCCAATGGGTTAGCCATGACTGCAATGTTTATTTTCAAAGCAATCGGTCCTGCAGGAGGTGGTGCATTCTCTTTTGAAATTCTTCATTTCGATGAGTCATTATTTCGTTTGGCTGCCTATGGAGTAATTTGACATATATATACTACTCGGAATCTTGAGGACAAGGTTCCGTTTGGAGGTGGGAATAATGTTATGAATGGGAATCGAGTGATGCTGTGTAAGACCATGTCAATGGGAGCACATGAAGAAGTTGTTGAATGTGGGATTTTATTTTAATTATGTTGCAGTGATATTAGTATAAATAAGTTAGGAACACCTACAAAATGTTTTATGTCTTATCCGTAAACTTTCGGCTGCGGCTAATTGTCTTTCCAGGTTCAATATTTCTTATTGAAACCTTTCTTTTTTATCTTACTCTTCTTTCTCTAGCTTTTCTACTTGTTGTCGGAAGGTTTATTACAAAATGCAATTGCAATTGGGACAATATTGAATAGTTTCTAATGTCTCAAACTCGAAAATGAGATATTTTTCAATAAAAAATCAAATTTCTTATTTTTTTTTTACTCGTTACATATGATTTTATTAATTTTAATCATACAAGTCTAAATTTGATTGTAAGCCTTATTATAAATCTCCTCAATTTTAAATAGAAGAAAATAGTGCTAAACAACCAAGGTGAGTATAGACAAGAAAACCTCAAAACCAGAAAATATCAATCTAAGACAAGCCAAGGAACCAAAAACATAAAAGCCAGAATTTCTCCCAACAAGCATCCTTCACTACTCAAGAATATCCTTACCGCCATGCTTTAAATAATTCAGTTCTTCTTATCCCAGCCTTAACTCGATATGATGTTATACTTTAGCTTTTTTTTTTTCTATATTTTTGCTAAGCATTTATTTTATTGAAAAAAATAAAAATCACTTATAAGTGGATTACAAAGGTCCGGCCAACTGAAGCTAAATCCAATTAATACATACCTGAAAATTAAATAAATACGAATGACTAAATAATCTCTTGCCCCATACATACTTGATAATAAAATACGTCCGCGATAACCAAATACATACTAGAAGACCAACGACAAAAACAATCACCAAAAGATACGCACGCACAAAACAAAGGGCTCGATGCCTAGCTTGAATTACTAAACAAAACAACCAACCACAACCCAAAACCAAAGAACCATAGCAGTCCATTTTAATGCATCCAGCCAGTCACAAGTGAACAAGCATGGCTTGAGTCATTGTTGATCGTATTGCTTCAAAGATGTCTCCAATTGAGCCTCTTCCTGCAACCAACCTAAACAGTCACGCACGCTATGCAATCCATTAATCTTTTTCTCCAATTTCCGGACATTAACATTAAAATCCTCACAACATTTTGCAATCCATTTCTTCAGAGCCGACCTGCCGCCAACAAAACAACAATACTCAAGCTTAACGGGCACCTCCCCAAACCGTATAGACAGGCTCGAAGCTGGCTATGAATATAAATGTCTTCAAACGAGGAAAAAGATTGAGAGCAATAGGTGGGGAAAATCATGGCTTCGAGTATGTATTCTCTTTTAGCATCAAGAGATACCATGTAGAATGGGGCTTTAGGTGATTCAATTCGAACAGGGGAAGGTGGTAATGTTTTTGTTGAGCTTTAGGTGATATAGCGTTAGAGTAGTTTTTTTTTTCGGGATATGAGTATCTGTCTTTTGTGCAGGAATCTGGTTGAACAGTTCTTGTCCTGAGATAATGCTAGGAATCTGGTTGTCTTTTTGGTTTATTCCTAGGCAGCTTGTTAGTGTTAGTGAGGGTTTTCGGGCGTCAGTTTGTTGCAGGTGGCTGGTCCTTGTGGATTTTGGAAACCGCTTTTAGTGGTACTATTATTAATAAAGTTATCACATTGCTGAACAAAAACAAAGGTTTTAGGTTGACCTACTCACTAGTTACACATTTTTAAATATCATATCCGAGGTCGAATCGGTTCCGCCTTCAGCCAAGAGTTTGATGATTGTCATTCTTTGTGCACATCAAGTTTGTATTTCGAATCGCATCCGATATTTGTTCTTGTGATTCTATTGTCTTATCCGCAACTTGATTTTCTATTTTCCTAATAGTCTCATGAATCGGTTGATCGACAATTTCAATGTCAACTGGTGTTGACATTTTATCCAACACATGATGGATTATTGTGTTTGCGTTTTCTTGCTTAGCCACAACTTTACTTGATACACCGATTTCTCTTGATCCGTAGATATCACCACTATCCAACATACCAATATGGGCCGACAACGATTTTAGTTGCCTAAAAATTTCTTGGAGCATCTCGGTGTTTGGTTTCATAGTTTTTGTATTCAATTTCATGGTTTTGAGGAGGCTTGTAATAGTTCTCTCAATGAAAGCACCAATGTAATAAACCTTCCGATAAAAAGTAGAAGAGCTAGAGAAAGAAGAGTAAGATAGAAAAAAAAGATTTCAATAAGGAATATTGAACCTGGAAAGAGAATTAGCCACAACCAAAAGTTTAACAAATATGACATAAAATATTCTCTTGGTGTTCCTAACTTATTTATACTAATATCACTGCAACATAATTAAAATAAAACCCCACATTCAGCAACTTCTTCATGTTCTCCCATTGACATGGTCTTTCACAGCATCACTCGATTCTCGATTCATAACACATTTTCAATATGTAGGTTGAACATGTTGATCGAGTAAATCTCATTTTTTTGATAAATAGTTTTTATTTAGGGTAAAAGATATTGATCATCACTCAACTATCTCCTCATTCCTATTTTGGTCATTCAACTTTCAAACTTTCTAATTTAATAACTGAACTTTATACATTGAACGCGTTTTTTGTCATTCATTAATATTTTGTTATTATTTTTGATTTTTTTAATATTATTAAATATAAAAATAATTTAAAATAAACAATAAAATAATATTTTATTATTATTATTATTATTATTAAATTTAAAAA
Organism: Hibiscus mutabilis; assembly: GCA_019671005.1. Classification (NCBI taxonomy): domain Eukaryota; kingdom Viridiplantae; phylum Streptophyta; class Magnoliopsida; order Malvales; family Malvaceae; genus Hibiscus; species Hibiscus mutabilis. The sequence continues at coordinate 52,428,902 of CM033722.1, read as the reverse complement.
TATTTAAAACAATTGTCGCCGCTTGTCGTTACGGTCGACCATCGTCGGTCGTTTGACCCCAAATTGCACTGTGAGACTCGCTGAGCTCGAATCTAGTGGTTGTTCCACCGAAAAATGTCCTGAAACTCGTGAATCTCGACTTAAACATTTCAGTCTCCTCACTTTTGAGCCCCTTTTCGTGGACTTTGGAGCACTTTCTGACAAAATGGAGGTTTGATTCGGACTAAGGGGCCGAGATAAAGCGGCCAATAAAATTTATGACCGAACGGCCACCATCTATGACCGTCAACGGTGGCGTCCGAGGACAGCGAACGATGGTTGGCAAACAATTTAGTTTAGCTTTTTTATTCTTTATTTTAAAATATTTTTATATTAAATAATAATAAAAAATACCTTATCATACCAAAATAATAATAAAATATTTGTGAGTGACCAAAAACGTTCAGTGTATAAAGTTCAATTATTAAATTGGAAAGTTTAAAAGTTGAGTGACTAAAATAGGAGTGAGAAGACAGTTGAATGATGATCTGTACATTTTACCCTTTTATTTATCTAGAAGCAAAGAATGCTACATCTTCAATACAAAACTATAGGCCCGAAAACTAAGGGTGAGCAAAATTACTCGAAAATATTGTTTTTTTTCAATTTTGAGTTATTCGAGTCAAGTTGAAATTTGCCCAACTCGAAAAATCAAAAAATCAAATTTTATAATTTTACGATTTAGTCCCTGATTCATTTTTCTTCAGTTCCTCCTTCATTTTAAGTCCATTTTGACCAAATTTGAACCACATATTCCTAACCAATGTAGAATACTTATTTAGCTTCAATTCATATTTTTGAAAATAAAATTCATATTTTTTCAATTTAGCCCCTTAACTTTGTATGATTTCCTCATTTCTTCAATCACTCCTTCGTTTTAAGTCAATTTTTAACCAAATTTGAACTACATGCTCCTAAACCATTGTAGAATACATATTTAGATTCAATTCATATTTTTAAATTAAATTTTCTACTTTTTCAACTTAGCCCCTCAACTTTGAATGATTTTTTATTTCTTCAATTCCTCTATCGTTTTAAGTCTATTTTTGATCAAAATTAAACCACATGATTCACTAACATTATATAATATCTATATAACTTCAATTCATATTTTTAATAAATATATCATTTTTGCAGTTTAGTACTTTAACTTTACATTCTATTCAATTTGATCATTCAACTAATATTTTTTGTAAAGTTTTTTTCTTCACATCAATTCATTGACTGATTTATACTCTCATCAAGATTTTATCCCCAAAAGTTCCTTATTTAAAAACAATATTATAAATATATTTTAGAAGTTTAGATGATATTTTTTTATTAAATAACATTACAAATCTTACTTTTTTATGTGAAAAATAATATGAAGAAATATATATATATGATTAGAGAATGCCGTTTAAATTAGAATCAAACCATACTATTAAATGATAAATAATTACAATTAAATTTGTATAGGAACTCAAAAACTCGACTCGAATCGAAAAAATTTCAAATTAAGTTTGAGTTGTAAAATATAATGCGTCAACTCAAATTTTTTTAACTTGACTCAACTCGATCGAACGCTCACCCCTACAAAAAAAAACCCTATTATCCTATTCAAAACCCCACTCTATAGAAAGATTCCTATTAACAGAATTAATTCTACTTACAGGTTTCCCTTGCAATCGAACTCTAACAATCTTCTTAATGCTAGGAATCAAAGTATCTCCTGAGAGGACTTGCCTCGAAAAATCCTCAAGTTCTTCTCCCTCCAAATAATTCTTTTTTTGGTCATACCTCCAAATAAAATAAATGTAAGAGTTTCATGCAAAAAGAACCGTATACATAACTGATTGACTCTATCAAAACCTGAAGAGAAAATTTTACTCTTTGAAACATTAAGTTGGAGTTCCGCAGTAAATCTCATTTTATCATGCCTAGCCCAATCAATATTTTGTGAGCCATCTCATACGTGGTATATTATTGTTTCACGAGCCTTCTTGGTTTTTACAATTTTTGGTGTTGGGTCTTTGTTCTAGGCTTAGGTTGTAAAAACTCTTTTCTATTTTTGAAAAAAAGTTCAATTAAGTTCAGGAACATTTTTGCCTCCAATTAAGTTATTGAATCAATAAATTAAATCAATTAAGCATTTTGACTAATTTTGACTATTATATCTTGACAATTTTTTCTTTAGATACTACTGGCACATGATATACTATTGTTCTAGCATGTGGCTGTAACGATAAAAAAAAATCCGGTGAAGGTTTTACTTGGAAAACACCAATTTTTAATTTTGAAAAATGGGAAGTCGCCACCGGTCACTTGGATAAGGTAAACCGGACACCAAAATGTAACCAAAGAAAAATGGGTTCGGGAGTCAGTTATGAGTGGGGAAGGTTTCGCACCCCCACCACGCCCTAAATCAGTACCTAGTCGATTACACGTTGTCTTAATATAAGAAATTGTGAGTTCGAATTTAATTTAAAATCCGTTTATAAATGAGAAATCATTTTAAAGGCATCATCATTCAAAAAGTAAACAAAAATCACCTTCAAATCTTTTGGCGCTAACCAAATTTACCCCAAATAGTGAAACACGACATTGTAATTTAATATATATCCAGGTAGGCAAGCAAACATGAGCAAAATATGTAAGAATATATATATATATATACACACACGACATAGCAAAAATGACTATATGTTATATATAAATCAAAACAAAAACCTACGTAACAATATAAAACCATATAATATGAATATATAAAGGGTCAAAGACGGTGGTCCGGTGGTCATCGTGACGATAGTCGTTGGTCTGATCTTAAGTGTGGTCTTTCTAGTATGGTGTTGGTGTTCTTTAGAGTGGTAGATCGTGTGTTTTCCATGTTGTATGCGCCCTTTTATACAGCCCAGACATGTGTCACAACAAGGTTATCATGGCGCCCGTAATTGGATTGGCTATGACTTGACGTCCTAGGTTTGCTTAGTCATCAATAGCGATCAAGTGTGCTGACACGTGGTCGTTAGACATTGTCTGCCTAGATAAGTTCACAATTGGCTTATCTATCTCGGGTTGCTTCTACTTGTTCGCCCATATAGGGTTCTGTAACACCCTTGACCCGGATGTCACATTTGAGCCCTAAGCCCAAAACCCATACCATTTAAAATTTTCCTTTTTCAAGCCTAACGTGTCAAGTTCAATAAAACATAAGTCCATACATTAAAAACGTAGTTAAATCCAGAAGTTCAAAACAGTATTCACAGAGCTCCATTTACAAATATCAAAACATTCGACTTTGACCGAATTAATACAAAATAAGAGTTATAAAATACATATAGGGTCCTAGGAAATACATAGCCCACTACATCTAGTATTTGTACTCAACCACTAGAGTCGATGCTGAAATCCAACCTTGATGGTGCTTCTTCAAGCCTCACGATAACCTACTAACCTGCGAACGGAAACAACGATCCCGAACGCTGAGCTAACCAGCTCAGTGGATACACCGCCACTCAACCATGCTTCATGCAATTCATAAATAAAGCAATAGAACAGGAATGATATCATGGAAATATAGCAATAGCGTTACCATAACCACCTAAACACATGGCATTATGAAAGTATGATCACGTACACAGCTCATACATTTACATAGCATCACACAGATAACCATAATTATATATAGAATGGGGCCCGCATCCACTAAGCATCGAGATCCCACATTCTGAGCAAGGTCCGCGTCCATTAAACATCGAGATCCTATACTCTAAACAAGGCCTGCGTCCACTAAGCATCGGGATCTTATACTCAAGGGGTGAGGCCCGCATCCACTAAACATCGGGATCTTACATCCATGCCTGGAATCTTACATCAAGCATCTTCGAAAGAGGCCCACGCCCACTAAGCATCGAATCCAACATTCGGGAATCTTCAAGGTGTTGCAACACACTTAGGGTATCCAATCCCAATAACAAGGTATGACTCGATTACCTAGGAGTCCCTCAGCACACAGCAAGGACCCTAATTTACCATACATCCTCGTTTGATCCACCTAGGATCCCTATGGGTTTCTACCTTACACGGTTTACCCAATTATTTACCAAGTTGTTAGCCAAACATTTCTCATACAGGGTTAAAATCTCCATTTCTCAGTTTTAGCATTCATTTTATACCATAAGAGACCTCCAGGGCCCTTTGCCTCAAATTATAGAACCCCCGAACGTAAACTCGAATTCCTTGGGCAAAATGCCCAGCGAGTACCGATACTCCTATATGGGTATCTGTACTCCCCTCTAGGTACCGATACTCAGCCATGAGTACCGATACTTATTTAGGTTCGAAAGATTTGAACCCCAGATCGTACCGATACGCCTCAACCCATATCGATACCCCTTATCGGTACTAGAATTGCCTCATACCTATCACAGCCGTACCGGTACATCCGTACCGATACTCTTATCTATATGTACCGGTACGCTAAGCCCTTCTCAGCCAATGTAATAGTATGTATCTATACGTCTCCTTGCGTACCGGTACACGATAACGTTACTAGAATTCCTACCAGCAAGGGGTACCGATACACGAGTAAGCATACCGGTACACCTCTCACAACCCTTCCCCCTATTTCACTAAGGCGCACCGATACGCTATGCCCAGTACCGGTACGCGAGCCTAATTTCCAAGCTCTGGGTGCGAGTTTAACCTAGAAACCCTATTTAACCCCCATGATTAAACCCCAAACCACTTTTACATGTTAAGGTGATAGTGTTAAGTGGGTTTCTACCAATTTTAAGCCATCATAACAACAATTTTATGATTTTCCATTAACAACCACTCAAGCTACTCTAAGGCCAAAAACACCAAATCATGCTTCAAAGCTTAACTTTATGATTTCCAGGAAACTATGGAAGTTAGTAGTGTACTAACCTTAGCTTAGCTAATAACACAAGGCCTTCTTCCAAAGCTTCAAGCTTTCATCCCTTCTTGAGTATTGGATGAGCTCCCAACCTCTTTCACTACATGAGGAGATTACAAAACACATTACAATGTTGCTGGAGGATAAAAGGGGACAAAAACATAATCTAAACTAAGGATTAGAGCCCCCAAACTCCAATCTCGTTCGACCCATTTTCCACCCCTTCTTCCACCAAACCACACAAAGCTTACCTTAAAATGTAGATCTTTACAAGCTGGTAAAACTTCCCTCAACAAGACAAACATGATTCTTACTTCAAACTCTCAAAATCCTACCTTTGATAGTTGTGTTTTGGGTGAAGGAATGAGTTGGAAAAGGGAGATGAAGATATTAAAGCTAGATGATCTCACCTCCTGCATAAGTGCAGAAAATAAGCCTCGCTCCCCCCAAACTCTTCCATTTAGGTATTTACCAAGACAACCTTCCCTCTCTCTTTATAAACCAACAACCCAACATAGACATGCTAGCCTAAAAGGCTTCTATAAGCCCAAATACACAACTCAAATACGAGGTCTATGCCTCGATCAAGCCCAATCCTCATATTTTTAGAATCTAGGTTGTTACAACTCTCCACTCCTTAAAGAAAATTTCGTCCTCGAAATTTACCCGATGTAAACAAATACCTCTTCAACACCATGGTTCCTCTATAACATTTTTACTAAAGGAGTGCATTTATTGCGAAGCTCTTTGACTCCTGTGTCAAGGACTCCAACCGAAACTTCCTCATATGTCAAGTCGGCATTCACCTCAATTTTTTCAAGCAGAACAACATGTGAAGGATCAGAACGATAACTCATCAGCATAGAAACATGAAAAACATCATGGATGCGAGCCAACTATGGTGGCAAGGCTAACAGATAAGCCACTGGTCCCACTCTCTCAAGTATCTCGTAAGGTCCGATGTACCTTAGGCTTAACTTCCCCTTGCGTCCAAAACGAATGATTTCTTTCCATGGAGATACCTTGAGAAATACTTTTTCACCGACATCATACTCAACATGTTTGCGCTTTCGATCCGCATAGGCCTTTTGGTGGTCGAAAGTCGCTTGTAACCTTTCCTTGATAATCTGGACTTTTTCCTCAGTTTGGCTAACTAGATCGGATCCCACGACCCTCCTCTCATGAGCTCAGTCCAACACAAGGGTGTCCTACACTTACGCCCATACAACGCCTCGAAAGGGGCCATCTTTATGCTCGACTGGTAACTATTGTTGTAAACAAACTCTATGAACGGCAACTGGTCCTTTCAACTTTTTGCAAAATCCACATTGCAACACCAGAGCATATCCTCAAAAATCTGAATGACACGCTCAGACTGACCGTCGGTCTGAGGGTGAAATGCAGCTTGGTGTCCAAGGCATTATGGATCTTCTTCCATAACCTAGCCGTAAAACGCGGGTCTCTATCTGAAATAATCGCTGATGGCACACCATGCAACCTTACTATCTCCTTTATATATAGTTGGGCCAACCTTTCTAAGGTGAAATCCATATGCACTGGCAAGAAATGAGCAGACTTTGTCAAACAATTTGCAATAACCCAAATGGCATCATGTTTCCTTTGGGTCGCCGGTAACCCGGTGACAAAATCCATAGTAATCCAGTCCAACTTCTATTGCAGGATCTGAATAGACTACAACAACCTTGATGGAACCTGATGTTCCGCTTTCACTTGCTGACAAGCTAAACACCTTGTCACAAATTCATAGATATCTCTCTTCATACTTAGCCACCAATAAAAAAGAACGAAGATCTTGATACATTTTGTTGCTTCCCGGATGCACAGCGAAAGGACTACGATGTACCTCTTTTAAGATACGATCTCTTAAATATTCTAAGGCCGGAACACACAGTCGCCCCTTGAAGTACAAGTACCCACCACCTCGTACCTCAAAGTTCGAAGCTTCACCTATCTGAACTGCTTCAATCTGTGCCACTAACTCTTCATCCAAAGCTCGGGTCCTTTCTATCTCTTGTACCAACGTAGGTTCTATTCGACGCTCGGCTAGAAGACCTCCATCCTCGGTCATCTTCAAACGGGCAAACATAACCCTCAATACCGACATAAATTTCCTACTTAGGGCATCAACCACAACATTCACCTTACCGGGGTGATACTCTATGATGCAATCATAGTCTTTCAACAACTCAATCCACCATCGTTGCCTCAAATTCAACTCTTTTTGTGTAAGCAGGTACTTCAAGCTTTTATGATCCGTATAAATATAATACTTCTCCCCATAGAGATAGTGCCTCCAAATCTTTAATGCAAAGATGACCGCAGCGAGCTCCAAATCATGGGTGGGGTAATTCTGTTCGTGCGGTTTAAGCTGTCTCGAAGTGTAAGCAACCACTTTACCCCCTTACATGAGGACACAACCAAGTCCATTCAAAGACGCGTCACTAAACACAATATACCCCTTTCAAGGCTCAGGTTGAGTTAAAACCAGAGCCTCTGTGAGATAAGCCTTTAGTTGCTCAAAACTTTGTTGTCTCTTCTTATTCCATTCAAAAGGGACCCCTTTCTGCAACAACTTGGTCAACGGTGCGGCTATAATGGAGAAACCTTTAACAAACCTCCTATAATACCCGACAAGTCCTAAAAAACTACGGACTTCTGAAACATTCTGCGGAGGTTTCCACACCACCATAGCCTGAATTTTCTGAGGGTCTGCATGGATCCCGTCTGCAACAACTATATGACCAAGGAATGCCACTTCCGAAAGCCAAAATTCACACTTGCTGAACTTGGCAAAAAGACGTCTATCTCGGAGAGTTTGTAGAACTACACGCAGATGGTAATCGTGCTCATCTTCTGAACGCAAATACACCAAGATGTCATCAATAAAGACCACAACAAACTAGTCTAGGTACGATTGAAAAATTCAATTCATTAGATCCATAAAAGCTGCAGGTACGTTAGTAAACCCAAACGGTATTACCAAGAACTCATAGTGCCCATACGACATCATAAAAGCGATTTTCTAGACATCTTCATCCACCACCTTCAACTGGTAGTACCATGACCTCAAGTCTATCTTAGAAAATACACGAACACCTGTCAACTGGTCGAACAAATCGTCAATCCTCGGAAGGGGATAATGATTTTTTATCGTTACTTTATTAAGCTTTCGATAATCAATACACATTCTCATAGACCCATCTTTTTTTTACGAACATGACTGGTAATCCCCAAGGCGAGACACTCGGTCGGATAAAACCTCTCTCTAGTAACTCTTGAATTTGCTTCTTCAACTCTTTTATTTCTGCGGGTGCCATCCGATACATTGCGATGGACACTGGTGTTGTACCCGGTATCACATCAATTTAAAACTCTAATTCACGGTTAGGAGGTAGCCCAGGTAACTTTTCCAAAAATACATAAATAAACTCATTAACTGTCCGAAGATTTTCAAGCGTTGGACCCCCAACCCTTACATCCACTACACGGGCCAAGAAAGCTTCACACCCTTGTTGCAGCAACCTCTGAGCTGACAAAGCCGATACCACAATAGATAGACACTGATTTCTCTCACCTCACACAATCAGCTCAAAATCATCCGCAACATGAAGCTTCAAACTCTTCGCTCTACATCCCAGACTAGCATCATGCTCAAAGAGCCAATCTATCCCCAAGATGGCATCGAACTCTTGAAACAATAAAACCATTAAATTCGCTAGAAACAATGACCCCTAAACCTTGATCGGGCATCTTCGATACACCTTGTCTACCACCACATCATATCCCAAGGGACTAGTCACACGGACCCCTACCTCTAGATTCTCGGTAGGAATACCCCACTGCTGAGATATCCCACTATAAATGTAGAAGTGGGTAGACCCCAAATCTACAAGAGTAATAATAGGAACCAAAAAGAAGGTGAACGTACCTAAAATAACATCCTTAGCTACGCAATCCTCCTAAGCCCTGACTGCATACTGGCTAGCGGGCGTTCGTTGTGGACTAGAAGGTGCCTCCCGATACATGGCTTACTCCTCCCCGAGCAAGGCCTCGACCCCTCTGGGCTGGATATGCAGTCCTCTGAACCTGATCTGGAGAGGTCACCATAGCCACTAGACAGTCTTTCACAAGATGATCCAGTGACCCACACTAATAACAGACTTTTACTGCTCCCCAACACTCGCCTCTGTGTTTACGTCCATACTAATTGCAAACTAGTGTTCCCGCACTCACTTGTGAACCCTCCGGGCTCATCATGGATAAAGAAAATGATGGCCTTCTATGACCAGCTGACTCAGATCTTCGGTCTGACCTTGAACTTCGATTCGATGCTCCTCTATTATAATTTTACCGATTTTTGCTTCTCCCCGAGAAAGCTTGCAGTTGCTGTTTGAGGGGTTTTAGGTCCTCCCACTCGAACTTTTTTGCCCACCAGACGAGCCATAAGTTAAGCCTTGTACTTGCTCAATAGACTTGGCACTCGAAGTTAACTCCGAGAACACTTTCGGTGGCGCAGCAGTTAGGTAAATCTGGATTTCCTTCCTCAAACCCTTCAAGAACCTCTTGCACCTCATCTTTTTAGTGGCAACTAATTCAGGAGCATACATAATCAACTGGAGAAACTCTTGCTCATATTCGAAAACTGACCGATTTTCTTGCACAAAATGATTGAACTGATCTCTCAAGGTATCGATGTGAGCCTCGCCCATATACTTCTTCTCGAACTCCTCGAGGAAATTATCCCAAGATGGTCGATTGGGGTACCACCCAAGCTCTACCATTTCCCACCATTCTCTAGCATTGCCCTTCAATAGGGACAAGATACATGACAACTTGTCTTCTGATCTCAACCTCATATGCCTCATAATCTAGCGTGTATCTTGCAACTATTGTTCTGCCTGCACCGGGTTATCACGCCCCGATCCATGGAAATTCGTAGCGCCTTACCTTCTCACCCTTTCAACAGGTACCTTACGAGGGGTAACAGATGCCCTCGGTATCGCCCTCACGATCTGGTGCAATGGCCGATTCAGATATAAGAAGTAGTTGACTCCCCGGTTAACTATGTTTTTCGACATATCCTCTATGCCATGCACATATTCCTCATCGTAACTCCCTTCTCTGGAGTCCAGACTCTCTTAATTAATTCTTGCACTCCTAGGCATGATTCTATTTTGCACAACAACAAACAAGGTCACACCATCGAATTTCAGTTTTAAAACAAGTACGACTTCAACTCATGGGCATGTATTCGCTAGACACATATACACACATTTAGACTCCCCGGGGACGTTATAGAACCGACTAAACCTAGGCTCTGATACCACTAAATGTAACACCCTTGACCCGGATGTCACATTTGGGCCCTAAGCCCAAAACCCGTACTGTTTAAAATTTTCTTTTTCAAGCCCAACATGTCAAGTCCAATAAAAACACAAGTCCATACATTAAAAATGTAGTTAAATCCAGAAGTTCAAAACAATATTCACAGAGCTCCATTTACAAATATCAAAATATTTGACTTTGACCAAATTAATACAAAATAAGAGTTACAAAATACATATAGGGTCATACGAAATACATAGCCCACTACATCTAGTATTTGTACTCAACTACTAGAGTCGATGCTGAAATCCAACCTTGATGGTGCTCCTTCAAGCCTCACGATAACCTACTAACCTGCGAATGGAAATAACGATTCTGAATGCTGAGCTAACCAGCTCAGTGGATACACCGCCACTCAACCATGCTTCATGCAATTCATAAATAAAGCAATGCAACAGGAATGATATCATGGCAATATAGAATGGCGCTACCATAGCTGCCTAAACACATGGCATTATGAAAGTATGATCACGCACACAACTCATACACTTACATAGCATCACACAGATAACCATAATTATAAATAGAATGGGGATTGTGTCCACTAAGTATCAGGATCCTATACTCAAGGGATGAGGCTCGCATCCGCTAAGCATCGGGACCCTACATTGATTCCTGGAATCTCACATCAAGCATCTTTGAATGAGGCCCGCGTCCACTAAGCATCGAGATCCAACATTCGCGAATCTTTAAGGTGTTGCTACACACTTAGGGTATCCAATCCCAACAACAAGGGATGACTCGATTACCTAGGTGTCCCTCAGCATACAGAAAAGACCCTAATTTACCATACAACCTCGCTTGATCCACCTATGATCCCTAGGGTTTCTACCTCACACGGTTTACCCAATTCTTTACCAAGTCGGTAGCCAAACATTTCTCATAGGGGGTTAAAAACTCCACTTCTCAGTTTTAGCATTCATTTTATACCTTAAAAGACCCCCAGGTCCCTTTGCCTTGAATTATAGAACTCCCAAACGTAAACTCGTATTCTTTGGGCAGAATGCCCAGCGAGTATCGATACTCCTATATGGGTATCAGTACTCCCCTCTAGGTACCGATACTCATTTTAGGTTCGAAAGATTTGAACCCCATGTCATACTGATACGCCCCAGCCCGTATCGATACCCTTTATTGGTACTAAGATTGCCCCGCACCGATCTACAACCGTACCGGTACTCCTATCCATGTGTACAGGTATGCGAAGCCCTTCCCAACCAATGTAATAGTGCGTACCGATACGCACCCTTGCATACCGGTACACGATAACGTTACTGGAATTCCTAACCAGTAAGGGGTACCGATACACGGGTAGGCGTACCGGTTTACCCCTCACAACTCTCCCCCTATTTCACTAAGACGTACCAATACGCTATGCCCAGTACCAGTATCCGAGCCCAATTTTTGAGCTCTGGGTGTGAGTTTCACCTAGAAATCCTATTTAGCCCTCATGGTTAAACCCCAAACCACTTCTACAAGTTAAGGTGATAGTGTTAAGTGGGTTTCTACCAATTTTAGGCCATCCTAACAACAATTCTATGATTTGCCATTAACAACCACTCAAGCTACTCTAAGGCCAAAAACACCAAATCATGCTTCAAAGCCTAACTTTATGGTTTCCAGGAAACTATGGGAGTTAGTAGTGTACTAACCTTAGCTTAGCTGATAACACAAGGCCTTCTTCCAAAGCTTCAATCTTTCCTCCCTTCTTGAGTCTTGGATGAGCTCCCAACCTCTTTCACTACATGAGGAGATTACAAAACGCATTACAATGTTGCTGGAGGATAAAAAGAGGCCAAAAACATAATCTAAACTAAGGATTAGAGCCCCCAAACTCCAATCCCGTTCAACCCCCTTTCCACCCCTTCTTCCACCAAACCATACAATGCTTACCTTGAAATGTAGATCCTTACAAGCTGGTAAAACTTCCCTCAACAAGCCAAACGTGATTCTTACTTCAAACTCTCAAAATCCTGCCTTTGATAGTTGCGTTTTGGGTGAGGGAATGAGTTGGAAAAGGGAGATGAAGATATTAAAGCTAGATGATCTCACCTCCTGCATAAGTGCAGAAAATAAGCCGTACTCCCTCCCAAACTCTTATATTTAGGTATTTACCAATATACCCTTCCCTCTCTCTTCAAACCCAAGAACCCAACATAGACATGCTAGCCCAAAAGGCTTCTATAAGCCTAAATACACAACTCAAATACGAGGTCCATGCCTCGATCAAGCCCAACCCTCAGGTTTTTGAAATTTGGGTCGTTATAGGTTTGCAGGAACGAGTTGTTATTGTTTGCCCCAAGTAAACACTCGTAGGTCGTGGCTCCTCGACATGTGACGGTGGATGTTCGCAGGTACTAACACTTGTGTGATAACGGAGTCGCCACCGATCTTTGTTTAATAGGTAGACCGAAAACCTAAAACAAACTAGAGATTACAAAATCTCGAAGGTTCAGGGCCACGGTTACGTGTGGCAAAGGATTAGCACCTGCACAACGCCCGTAAAAACTGTGCTTATTTGGTCACTCATATTTTCTAAAGTGTTTTGGGTTTATACATACATAACTGTATTTAAACCTAATATCCACATGTTTTCGTATTTAAAATTCCACTTTAATTAAAAATGATTTAAGTGAGGCAATATTTATTAAAGTGCTATATTTAAGTTACTTATGGATTTAAGCTAACTTTAATTAAAACCTATTTAAAGCTTAGTTAATTAAAAATCTAAAGTATGAATTATTGGATTAATTAGAGTTTAACCTAGGTAACTAATTTATTATGGGAACAAATTTATTAAAATAAAGTGGTCTCGTCATTAATTTTAGGAATCATAAACTAGAGAATCTAGTTATTTAACCTAAAAGATCCTAATTAAAGGCTCTAATCCTAAAATAAAAAGGCAAAAATATTAACTAAATTTAAATAAATAGAAAAAATAATAAAAATATTAACTAGATAGTATATATTGTTGACTGGTAAAGTGATCAAGTGTTAAAAATGGTGATTTAGTGGTCGCCTTGACGACAATCATTAGTCTGAGCTTAAGAGTGCTTTTTTTGTATGTGTTGGTGTTCTTTAGGTGGAAGATCATGTGCTTTCCTTGTTGCATGCATCATTTTATACTGCCCAGACATGTGTCACAACAGGATTATCATGGCGTTGTGATTGCTTTGGCTATGACTTGACGTCTTAGGTTTTCTTAGTCATCAATAGCGATCATATGAGTCGACATGTGGTCGCTAGACATTGCTTGCCCAGATACGTTTGCAGCTGGCTTATCTATCTCGGGTTGCTTTTACTTGTTCGTCTATATAGGGTTCGTAAGAGCGGATTGTTATTGCTCGTCTGTAGTATACACTTGCAGACCGTGGCTCCTCGGCACATGGCGGTGGATGTTTGCAGGTACTAATACTTGACCCTTAGGTAAGGGAAGGTTATAAAGTAACCTTCACGAGTCTGGGAATTGATATTTTACTTATACCTCAATCTTCCGACATTCGCTCATGGGCTTTGGTTCTCTATATGAAGAATGTGCGAACGTGGACTTCGGTATATTGAATCCCAAGGGACGATCTTGGGAAACTTTGTTTCGCACATGAATTTATTTTCTTTTAGTATAATGTACTTTGTTATCCACAATGTAATTTTTCTACTAATATGAATGAAAGTTGTTGTTTCTCTCCCTTTAATTTTATGCAAATTCTAAAAATTGTCGAGTATAAATATAGACTTTTGATATTGCGAATTTGCAATATAATTTTGGTGGTGGTCCAGGCGTGTTGCTGGTGGCTACATTTAGGGGGTCCAAAGATGAGGGTCGGGGGGTCCTTGTTCTTTTTAGACCCTTGGTCGTGGATACTAACATACTAACATTTGGCACATTTTGTACAAGTATTTTAATTTTTTGTTCTTATAAACAGTGTAAACAATGTTTATTAAAGCTCTTTTTGTTGGGAGCATTTTTGGAGAATTATTGCTCGCTTACTTGGGTATGTAGAACCATTAGCTTCGCATGTATACTTTTCATATTGTGGATATCATATTTTTTAGGAGTACCAAATGTTTATAGAATTATGCATCCTTACTTAGGAGTGACAATTGCTTGTATGATTTAAAGTCTTATGCCTATTTACATTATTCAATTGGGGTAGGTGATAGCAGCTGTCAAAAAATAAAACCTGCTCAAAGTAACTTGTAAAAGGGTAAGCAGGGTCGGATCCACAGGGAATAGTAAGAAATTAATTTTATGAAAAAAAGTAAATTGATGGAGTTTGAATTTGAGTAGAATTGAAGAAAACAATTAAAAGTAAATGAGAATTCTATATTGAAAGGAACTCTATTTATGGTAGATCTCGGTGTATTAATCCAAGTTTTAGATCATCAAACTTCACAAAAGATAAACCTTCATCAATCTCAAGTAGCTTGGTTATAGGTTAATTGATAATCCATAAATGACTAACAATTATTATCAAGATTAAAGTCCTTAGATAACACTTAGAATTAAAACCTAACAAGTAACTTTACCGAATTAAGAGACCAATGCACATAAACTATGAAAGCAATAGCCCATTAACTTATCAAGAATATGAATTCATACCTTTTAACCCATTTCTTGGTTCCTTACCTCTTGTATCAAGGATGCCTCGATTGGTTGTTCTATATATATAATCCAATATATACATATTGAGTAAGCACGAAGGATATAAAAATACTTGAAAATAGATGAAGAAGATGAAGAACAAGAAATCTAACTAAAACTTTTATTAATAACCTCAAATCTAAACCTTAACTGGAAAAATAGTTTAACAACTCATGGAGAGGGGAAATCGACAAAGAAGAGAAGAATGAGAATTATGGGATGAATGATTTCTCCTCTCCTCATGACCCTATTTATAATAGAGGTCATTTACATCAACTATGAGAATGAATTATAATAATAAGATTTAATTTGAAACTCTATCCTACTTCAAATATAATATAAAAGTGAAAGTTCAACTTGAAGCAGGATTCATCTTCTCGTGTTAAGTGCTCCATAGAATTTAAATCTAATTAAAACTTCTCTTCTAAGTATATTAGCTGTCAAAATCTCTACAAAAATCAAATACTTGTTAAAATATGGATATGTAGTTGGATCGGAACACTAAAATATAGGCATATATATGTGAAAAATATGAAAATATTAGACTTACCAGTAAGAGAGTTCGTTCTACGTCGTTTCTCGCGGAACAACATCATTCTCTCAAAGCAGATTACATTTGTTCGCGTATTTAGCTTGAGTTGTGAGGATTCTTGTCCCCCGGGTGAAATAGTCTTGGTCGCTGTATATTTATTCTTAAAAGTTTATCTTACTCGCTTCTTGGAAGCGGCAATCATTAAGATGATTCCTTTGTGTACACTTCTTAAAAGTAGCGGGGACGCTTAGATGGCATTGTTTTTCATACTCGCTTATCGGAAGTGGCGATTGTTAAGTTGATTCCTTTGTTCACACATTTTAAAAGTGGTTGATGCTTAGACGACCCTATTTTTCATATTCGCTTTTATGAAACAGCGACCGTTAAGCTGATTCCTTTAATTATGCACACTTTTATACTCACTTCTGGGAAGCGGCAATCGTTAAACTGATTTCTTTATTCACACTTCTTAAAAGCGGCGGACGCTTGGACGACCCTATTTTTCATACTTACTTCTTGGAAATGGCGATCTAAGCTGATTCCTTTGTGCATGCTTCTTAAAAGTGGTAGACACTTAGACGACCCTATTTTTTATACCCACTTCTGGGAAGTGACGATCATTAGGTTGATTCCTTTATGCACACTTCTTAAAAGTGGCGCAGGCTTAAATGACCATATTTTTCATACTCGCTTTATGGGAAACGATAATTGTTAAATATGGCAGACGTTTAGACAACCCTATTTTTCATATTCGCTTATGGGAAGAGGCGATCATTAAGTTGATTCCTCTATACACACTTCTTAAAAGTGGAGACACCTAGTGTAACACCCCGACCCGGATATCATAATTGGGTTTCAAGCCCAAACCAAGGTCATAAAATTTTGCCACTATATTTTGCCCAAACACATTCATTTCATAAAATTCATTAAGTTTGAATATTTCAAGTAGATAAACCAATTTTAGACGTTGCATGGGAGCTACATTTAAATACATAATTAAAAGCATTCGACTCATAGTTTAAAATCCAAAATAAGAGTTACAATACAACATAGGGTCCTACGAATACATAGCCTAAATAATCTAAGTATTGTACTCGGACAATAAGTCAATGTTGAGGTCATACTCCAATGGTGCTCCAACAATGCACGTCAATCTACTAACCTACAAACGAAAACACAAATTCCGAATGATGAGCTAACGAAGCTCAGCGGGTATATTCTACTCAACCATGCTTCATGTAAATCATAAATAAGAGCATGTAGCTAAAAGAATGATATCACGGCATAATGTAACAACATTGGCACTACCTTTAGCCTCTTAAACACATATCAAGCAATGAAAAAGACATTAATCCCACATAGCACATAGCCATCATACCAACAAACCTAGAGTGAGGCCCGATGTCATATAGCCTCAGAAATGTACACTCAGAGTGAGGCCCAGTGTCACACAGCCTTGGGAACGTACACTAATACTTGAAATCTCTTATCAAGTATCATCAGATGAGGCCTTGTGTCACACAGCCTCAAGAATGTATATTCGGAAGCTTACCTCTTGGTGTTGCAACACTCTCACTGGGTATCCGAATCCTACCAAATCAAGGTGACTCAAACACACAAGTGCCCTTACTTGTTATATAACAACATTCGATCCACCAAGGATCTCTATAGATGCTATTCCAGCGAGTTCCAATACCTGCTCAAGAGTATCGATACGCTCATGTGGGTACCGATACTCAGTTTTCCATGTTCAAGGGGTTTAACCAAACCCCGTACAGATACATGGGGTTGCATATCGATACACTATTGATATCGATATGCCCTGAAACGTACCAATACTTATTTCGCTACTGGTATTTAAGGAGCGGGGTTACTAATACCCACATAGGCGTACCGATATGCCCTTCAAACTCTGCTTGAGTTAACCATTAAAAACAAAGGGATACCGATAGTAGTTCATTCAGTATTGGTACACGAGCCCATAATTCAAATTCTAGAAATCACCTCCAACACCCTAAACCTCCATGGTAAAGCCCCAAAACAAACCTACAAGTTATAGAAGGTAGTTTAAGCGGTTTTCTTTCATTTTTACACCATTTTAACAAAAATTTTGGATTTAGCCATTATTGGGTTTCAAGCTTTCAACCAACCAAAACATCAAACCAAGCAACAAGCAATCTAGTTTTATGATTTCTAGGAATACAAGAAAGTTAGTAGTGTACTAACCTTGATGATAAGCTGCAAATGAAGCTTGAAGCCAACACCTCAAGTCCTCCTCTTCTCTTGAGCCTTGGAATCTTCTCCCACCTCTTTCACTACAAAGAGATGTTGTAAAATAATTTGCAACTTGTTGGAGATAAAGAATCCAACTAAACTTACTCTTAGAGTTGGAAAAATGAGATTAACTCCACCTTTAATCAAACTCTCACAAAACCCCCCACTAAACCCAAGAACACCTTCTTTCACCATTTTTAATGATTCTTACCTTATTTCGTAGATCCTTGAGAGATGATCAACTTTCCTCAAACCCAAAATCTGAGAACCCAACTCCAAACAGTAAAGATTTAACCTTTCTATATATGGGAGAGTACGGGATGGGGTACAAGTGTGTAGAGAAGAAGAGGGAGGTAGAAGACAATGTGATATCACCAATCCTTCTTTCTGGCAGCCACCTTAATGAATTTTTAGCCTTTTCTATTTACAACAAGGGGATAGATTACTTTATTACCCTTTTCTCCTCTTTCTACATACAAGCAAAGCACAACAACTCATATAAACCCACAAGGAAGCCTTTAAGCCTTTAACGACCCAACCTTTCAGCCCAACCCATAGGGTCTAAGGCTCAAGTTAAACCAACCTATGGATTTCTAAATCTGGGTCGTTACACTTAGACGAACCTATTTTTTATACTCACTTCTAATAAGCAACGATCGTTAAGTTGATTTCTTTATGCACACTTCTTAAAAGTGACGGGCGCTTAGATGACCCTATTTTTCATGCTCTGAAAGGAATTTATTCAATTCATAATAAAATTTATCATATTGAATGTACAAGTGAATCAACATCCAGGGTAAGTGGTCATACATAAAATTTCTTCAGGTGTTTTGTATTCTAAGTTTGAGGTACTTTTTTTGCCATCTATATCAGTTTTTATGCACCTAGCCTGAGCATTTTCTGTATCTTGTAGGGACTTTCCCATGCTAGAGCCATCTTCCCTCTCTCTGTCAGTGGCTTACTGGCTTCTGTATCCCTTAATACCAAGTCACCTATTTGCAATTGTTTGTTCTTCATATAAGAGTTGTAGTACCTGGTGATTATCTAGTTTCGGGATTCAACTGCCATCTCTGATTGTGTATTTGTTTCCTCTAACATATCTAGATTCATTTTTATGACCATGCTGTTATCTTTCTTATTAAAATGGGCAGTTTTGTAGGTTAGTATTCTTACCTCTTCTAGGATTTCTGCCTCCGTGCCAAAGGTTAGATTAAAAGGTGTTTCGCTTGTACCAGTATGAAATGTTGTTCCTTTTTGCGTCTCTTGTACCACTCTGATTTTATTTAAAATAAAGCAAGTAATAAAAAAGAAGTGTTGCCAGTGGGTGTTGAAGACCTTGGCTTAGTGTGCCTAAGCCTTGGCCATTTGAGCTAAGTCTCTTGTTGCTTGTAGCCCACCTAAATTTAAGTGTGCCTAAGCCTTGGCCATTTGAGCTAAGTCTCTTGTTGCTTGTAGCCCACCTAAATTTATTTTAATATGTACTTATAAAGTCTAAACCAATTTTAAGTAAGGCCAACTAACTTCACCTACCACCATTAATGTCTATCTAACCTCAAAATATCTTACTTCTAGAAGAATTCTAAACACTCTCACCAAACCCCATCACCATTTTCTTTGATCTCTATCATCGCCATGCCATGGCCATCATCACCGCCCTCGTTGTGTTAACCGTTGCATCCCAAGCCCAATACCATCAACCACTCATTTCAAGGAGCTGCCATTCGCCATGGAAATCCAGTCGAATAGTCATCAAAAGCCTTGGATCACTGTCACTATTTTTGTAATTTTCGACGTTGTTTGTCGTTCGTTCGAGATGAAAATGCCACCATCATCTTCCTCGTGTCAAGGCAAACAAAATCGTGGTCGCCGACCTCCTTTTCATCATTATTTCAAGGGTCATCGCAAGTTCGAGAAACTTTTGGTTTCTCATTGCCACTGTGATTTTAGACATTTTAAAGATCGGTAAGCCCTTAAATTTGAAATAAGTGAGTTGTGGCTATTTTGCATTTTTTGGGTGATTTTTCAGCTGATTTGGAGTAACACGTGGGCTTTACACACCTTTTGAGGAAATTTCTAGCCGCTTGAGATGGTATCCCTTAAACTGAGTCGGTTTAATGTTAAGCCGACCTGGCTAGACTCGATCTGGCCAGACCTAGTCTAGCTTATCGAACCAGCAACAAGGCCTGCATTTGGGTTGAACCAGCCTGTTTCTCAAGGCCCAATGGCCTTGGGTCTTAAACCTATTTAGTCTAAACTCGTATATGACCCAACCCAAGTCTAACCCAACCCGACCTGTTTGACCCAAACCATTTTGGTTTAACTCGACCCAAACTGAGTCAACCCATTTTAGTTAACTCATTGAGTCAACTCATCTGAGTTAACTCTCTTGACTTTGACCGTTAACTTTGACCAAAAAGTTAACTTTTTTCTAAAAACCCATATTTTACATTTTCTAATATTCTAAATACGTCTTTGAAGTCTGTTTCACAAAATTCTAACCCAAGAGCCTTAGAATTTGACGTTAAACCTGAACGCATATGTATTAAGACAATTTATTTTAAAAAAGTTATTGAAAAAGGACTAAGACATGATATTTTTTGTTTAAATGTACTAGAGACTCTCTCGATCGCATGTCTGCCCAGTCCAACTCCTCTTAATCCTTGTGACTGCATGATCCTGTTATGACTCGTAGGTATTGATACATTGCGAATAATCATACAAGAAAATTTCTCCTGTGTTAATTTAAGATTCATTGTGTCTTAGGTTCTAGCACAGCATCGGAGCGTAACACAGGTGCTTAGTAGACCATCTGGCCGACCTGATCTTTTAAGGTGTGTTTCTTGTGTGCTATATAAATGTTTTGAATATTTTGTTTGAATTGATCATATGTACATGACTGGTATTCTCCGATTTTGCAAAAATATAACGTGTTTCCTAATTTTAAGCATGATTTCATCTTTCTGATTTATACATAAGTACCTGATTTGATAGCATGATCTCTGGTTACTGTTTTCCTAAAAATGATTGTCTAGTATATGTCTACTGTTATCACTACTTACTACTGATCACTGTTAGTACTGCCTGAACTATTTTATTGGGGTACTTGGAATATGATATGAAGTCTTTGCAGGTTCATCCCTGATCTAGCTGGTGATTCCTATTGTATTAGGTTTCTATGCTTTGGCTAGGGTGATTCCTACTATATGAGGTTCTATGCTTCGGCTAAGGTGATTCCTACTGGACCTAAGGTATTGTAGTGATGTCCATTTTTCTTATCGCTAAAAAAACGAGGGTTTTCAAAGCTGTTAAAAAGGTGTTTGAGATTTTTTGGATATAAAATATTTATTCCGTGGGTTTTTTTTTAAAAAAACTGCATTGTAAAAAAAATGGAGTTGCCACCGGCCACTTAGGTAGGCCGGACACCATAAAACCAGAGATTCAAAAAATGTTGGGTTCGAGAGTCGGTTACGGGTGGGGAAGGATTAGCACCCCCACACCGCCCAAAATTGGTACTTTAATAATTACCGCTTTATTAATATTGGATTTTCCAGGTTAAAGTGACAATTATTTTAAAATTTGGTCATAATTGCGAATAAATTTTAAGGGCCCCGTTATCCGAGAATAAACGCCCAACCACTATCACTACGCCTGATACTGGCCCCGTTTACGCTCGGATAAAAGGACACCGCATTAACAATTTATATACCATATGCAATCTTAGTGACAAAAATATAAGACATAGCAGATAATTTAAAAACAGTAAATATTCACATATCAGAATACTAATCTAACATGAATGAAATACGTAATTAAAACACACATATACATACCAAACTTAATATCAGATAAAAGCAAACTTAACATGCCACAATAACAAGGTAGGTATAAATACATATATAGACAAAAACACATATTTCAAGAAGACATACATATTAGAAATAAAATATATTTCAACATATATGGAACGATATATTATACATAAAAAAAGACACACTAACACGTAACCTAAAGGTCAAGAGAACATACACATATACAAAAATACAAAACATGCCGTGTACGAGTCAACTAGAACATAACATGCTTAATACGAATAACCGAATAAAAAAAGATACATAACTATCATAAACTTAATACACATATACATACAAACATAAAAATACAAGGCATATATGAGAGATATATAATAAGACAAAAGACTATATTAACATATACGATTATAATACGAACATGAATATTTACATGGAAACAGGACTTAAATGAAAAAAAAATAAAAGTCAGTGGCAGAAATTAAAGAACAATAATATGTAATTTAAGGACGAAAATGCGAAATAAACAGAACCTAAAAGGATCTAAACTGTAATTGGACCAAGGGGTAGACCCGAAATGAAAAGTTCAAAAACGCGGGATGGTTAAAGGGGTAATTTTACCATTTAAAAATTGATTCGGTGTAATTTAGGAACTGGATTGCAAGATTTTGAAATACAAGGGGAACCAGAGTTGTAAATATACCATGCGGCGAGACAGAAGTGAAAATATTAGAAACGCGGGGGGATTTAGTATGTAATTTCCCCATTTAACGAAATAATAATAACTGTATAAACCCTTCTTTTAGGCCGAAACCAATTTTCCCCCATTTTGTTTCATTTTTCAGTTTTATAACCCAAATCTATTCTTCGTTTTCTCTCAAATCTCCCTCATGAAACCCAGAATCCGGCGGCTGGCCGCCGTGTTCTCCGCCGCCGGCCGCCGCTAACCATCGCCGGCAAGCCTCAAAAACCTACCAAAATAACCCCCATCTCACCCTCGACACGAATCCGAGGTTGGATTCAGAGGAAAAGCCTATATCTGCCCTAGATCTAGGAATACGAAACGAAAAAACCCATTTTTTTAAACCCAAAATGAAACTACAAGGGGTCTCCCATCCCTTCAGTTCACCGTATCTGGCTTGGGAAGCCGAAAAGGCTTGTCACTGATGAGGGGAGACCCACAAACGGCGACGGTAAGACAACTCTCTCTCCTTTTTTTTACCTCTTTTGTGTATGCATGTAAAAATAAAAAAAAGGGAAACGAGTATTTACCACTGGACTGACTTTTTGTATTTCGATTGTAACTTGACTGGTTTGATTACAACTTGTTCTTTTGATTACAACTCTCTGTTCTTGTCTGTTACAACTCTCTCCCTTACAAAATATTTGTTTTGTACATATATATGCCTGTCTTTGGTTTTGGTGCAAGTTGCATATTATTTGCTTTTTCAGATCTGGACTGCAACTGACATTTCTTTTCTTGCCGTGTTTTGACATGTTCTGAGCGCGATGGTTGAAGGTCGGCATGGTGCAGCATGGTGGCGGTGTGGGGGTTCTGCCTGCGGCCAGACGTGTTCTCGGCCGTTAGATCAGATCTGATCTAACAGTCGAGATGGCTTGAAGGATGAATGGCCCAGATGAAGCCTCGATTTGGTGAAACGGCTCCAGATCGTGCCACGTGGAGCTCAGTAGTCGAAGAGTCAGAGCGCGTGGGGCTCACGCACGCGTGGGATATCAAAGCGTCCGCGCGTGGCACTCGAACGGTCCAGACGTGACGTGTATGCGGCTGGCAGATATTTTGTTCCTTGGTTGGATCGTGGCTGTTGGATCAGATCTTGATCCAACGTCCCACAGTCACCTGCACACACAATAATTGTAATTAGATAGGGTCTGGGTTTGGGCCAACCGGGCCTTGTAATAATATTTGTAATTGGACTTGGACTGTAATTTATTTATTTGGTTTAATATATATTTTTTTGGATTTCATTTTATATATTAGCCCAATAATATTAGTAATAGTATAATTACAATACCCATACGATAATACAAACGTATATACTTATGCAAACATTAATTAATATAACATACTAGCATACATACATATAATCATACACATAATTAACATAACATCTATATACATTAAACAAATACGCCCGTACTCTATAGATACATACGCGACACACATACACCATTAATACGTATACATACATAGCTTATAATATACATGCACACACCACACCTTATGTATATATTAGTAACACTCATGCAAATAATAAACATATATAATATGTATACATGCAACACTAATATGTATTTACAGGTAAAAATGAGTGATTACAGTTGCCCCTCTTTGCTTGTTCTCATGGAATGGGAAACAAAGCAAAGATTCATAAGCACTCATTTTTATCAGACTTCCCTGTTTGTAGCTTTGGAAAAAAGTGTTCTTTTGGACATCTCCGCTCTTCCTTAGCTGAATCTTCAGGCTCGTAAGTTCTTCCTATATAGAGCTTCGTCACCTTCCGATCTTGGAGCTACAGGCTCTTCCTATATAGAACCCTTCGCTCTGAAGCCTCGAGTTATGAGTCCCTCCTATATAGAACTTTTCACTTCGAGACAGTAAAGCTTGGAGTCCTTCCTATATAGAACTTTTCGCCTTCAACGTTGGTTTCCTCCTATATAAAACCTTTTGCGCCGCTGATGGATTCTTCCAACTGGGAGTTCCTCCTATATAGAACTGCTAGTCTTCAAACCCTGGAGCCATCAGTCCTTCCTATATAGAACTTTTGGTGTCTGAAATCTCAGAGCTACAGGTTCTTCCTATATAGAACCTTTCACTCTAAGACAGTGAAGCTCGGAGCCTTTCCTATATAAGACTCTTCGCTTTCGACACAACAGGTTTCCTATATAACCCTGTGTCATAGGTGAATTCCTTCGACTGGGAGTTCTTCTTATATAGAACTGTGAGTCTTCACCTTGGAGCCGTCGGTTCTTCCTATATAGAACTTTCGGCGTCTGGAATCTTGGAGCTACAGATTCTTCCTATATAGAATCTTTTACTCTAAGACATTGAAGCTCGGAGCCCTTCCTATATAGAACTCTTCGCTTTCGACACAGCAGGATTTCTTATATAATCGTGTGTGTCATGGGTGAATTCTTTCGATTAGGAGTCCTTCCTATATAGAACTGCTAGTCTTCACCCTGGAGTTGTCAGTCCTTCCTATATAGAACTTTCAGCTTCTGAAGCCTCGGAGCGGAGGATTCTTCCTGTATAGAACCTCTCTCTGGAGCTTGGAAACATATGCCTTTTGTATGTAAAAACATTGTCTTCTCATTTGGGATTCACACCACGATGGCCATCGATGTCTTTTTGAATCTGCAGATACCTGTCTGAGATAAAAACAAAATGCTATGACAAATGAATTGACATGCTCCTAATCCTAGTGATGTCTGACTATTCATGATGCATGAGTGTCAATATCTTGGTGGGTTTGTTTTGGCCCTTATTCGATCTTGATGTTCACTTTCTCTTTTCTCACGGGCGTCAATACCCCACTTCACTGTCAGGTTCAACCATTCCATCCTTTCCACTTACGACTTGGAATTCTAAAGTGCCCTTTCGGGTTTTCACTTTATTGAGAGTTTTTTTTCTCTTTTTTTTTGTTTTTTTTTGTTTTTTAGGGGTGCCCTTCTGGGTTTTCACCCAAGAGATCTCTCTTGTTATCTCGCATGCCTTCCTTGAATAGACAGGACGTACGCCATTGGTCATCCTATCCGGTTGTTTGAAGCTTTCCGCCTTCCCTATCAACAACCATTATGTAGGGAACTAGAAGACGGAGTTAACATCGTTTTCTTTGATCACCTGCATTTGTAAGGTTAAATCACAGTAATGCTCCGAAATCTCTTGTTTCACTATAAGCCTATGTTAACTTATTTGACTGAAATTGACAAGAAGGCAAGGAATGGATGCTCAAAAACACGATTTTATTATGATTAAGGGCTTAGGATATCTTAAAAAAAAGTATGACACACATGAGAAAGAAGAAAAGTTAAGTATGAAATACAAGATCCCTCATTATCTTCGATATGAATGATACATGATCCTGTCAACCGGCATAGAATTTTTTTGCCTGAAGCCTCCTCTTCATGATGTTCATGGGGGTATCCTTCTCTTCGGATATTCAATTTTCAATTTACCCGAGCCGCCCTTTACGAGTTTTCAACTCGGGTCCTCCATTTGCTTCAAGACGCCTGGTTTCGAGTTTTCGCCCTGAGCTCTCCATTTTTGTTCTCTTTATTATTATTATTATTTTTAAAGATAGTATTTCTTAACGGCATCTGAATTTACGGGATTTTTCAGCTCGTCTCCATCCATTTTTGTTAGGATCAGGGCTCCTCCTGAGAAGGCCTTTTTTACGACGTACGGTCCTTCCCAGTTGGGCATCCATTTTCCTCGAGAATCTTTCTGGATAGGGAGGATTTTCTTGAGCACCAGATCCTCTTCTTTGAATTCTCTTGGGTGCACTTTTTTGTTGTATGCCTGCACCATCCGCTTTTGGTACATCTGACCATGACAAATGGCCTTTAGTCTCTTTTCATCAATGAGATTTAGCTGGTCGTATCTGGCCTGCACCCATTCGGCTTCTTCCAATTTTACTTCGTTTAAGACTCGGAGAGACGTGATCTCTACCTCGATTGGGAGTACTGCTTCGGTACCATACACCAAGGAGTAGTGTGTTGCCCCCGTTGATGTGCGAATGGACGTCCTATAGGTGAAAAGGGCAAATGGCAACTTCTCATGCCAATCCCTGTAGGTATCCGTAGTCTTCGCTATGATCTTCTTTATGTTCTTGTTTGCTGCTTCCACTGCTCCATTCATTTTAGGGCGGTAGACTGTGGAATTGTGGTGTGTTATCTTGAATTGAGTGCACACGTCCATCATCATTTTGTTATTCAGATTGGAAGCGTTATCGGTGATGACCCTTTCTGGCAATCCATATCGACAAATAATCTCCTTCTTTAAGAACTTACATACTGTAGTCCTTGTGATGTTGGCGTAAGACGCTGCATATACCCATTTAGTGAAGTAGTCTATGGCGACCAAAATGAAACGGTGTCTATTGGAAGCTTTTGGATGGATCTACCCGATGACGTCCATGCCCCACGCCGCGAAAGGCCACAGAGAATTCATGGTGTGTAAAGGCAATGGGGGCGCGGGAATTTTGTCAACGTAGATTTGGCATTTGTGGCATTTTCTGGCGCAATTGATGCAATCTCCCTCCATGGTCAACCAGAAATAACCATATCTCATAATTTTTCGGGCTATAGACAGCCTGTTGGCGTGCGTTCCACAGAGCCCGTCATGTACTTCGGCTAAAATCTCCTTCACCTCCCGGGCATCCACACATCTCAGCAATGTCTGATCATGACTTCTCGTATATAGGATCTCCCCATCTAGGACATATTTTGTTGCCATTTTTCTGAGCGTTTTTCTGTCATTGTCATTTGCCCCTTCTGGATACTTTCGAAGCTTGACATATTGCAAGATGTCATAGTACCATGGGTTTCCATCAATCTCTTCCTGTACATTACAACAATGAGCAGGCCTTTCAAACGTCTGCATCTCAATGGGCTTCATTTCTGCCCCGGTGTTTGTTTTAAACATGGATGCCAAGGTTGCCAATGCATCTGCCATCTGATTTTCTTCTCGGGGCAGGTAATTGAAGCTGACCTTTTCGAACTCTTTGGTGAGCTCTTGGATCAATTCGTAATATTTGACCAACTTCGGGTCCCTGGTTTCCCATTCCCCGCGCAATTGGTAAATTACTAAGGATGAATCTCTGAATACTCGAAGTTCTTTAATCTTTCTTTCAATAGCTGAGTTCAGTCCCATAATGCAAGCTTCGTATTCAGCTATATTGTTTGTGCAGAAGAATTCCAATCTGCTGGTGAAAGGATAATAGACGTCCTCAGGAGAAATTAGCACTGCTCGTATCCCATGTCCGAGGGCGTTAGAGGCTCCATCGAAGTAAAGCTTCCATGGTTTATCATCTGAAACCTCTTCTTCGGTTGTAATGCACATCAAGTCTTCATCTGGGAAGTTAAAGTTCAATGCCTCATAGTCATCCGAAGCACGACTAGCTAGGAAATCTGCCACGACACTCCCCTTTACGGCTTTCTGGTTAACGTATACGATATCGAATTCGGATAAGAGCATCTGCCATCGGGCCATCCTTCCTGTTAGTGCTGGTGTTTCCATTAAGAACTTCAATGGGTCCAGCTTGGATATCAACCAAGTAGTGTGGTATAGCATGTACTGTATAATCCGCTTGGTCGCCCAAACTAGAGCACAACACAGCTTCTGCACTGGCGGGTACCGCTTTTCGTAATCATTGAATTTCCTGCTTAGGTAATAGATGGCTTGCTCCCTTTTTCTTGACTCATCGTGTTGCCCCAGTACGCATCCCATTGAATTCTCAAAAACTGTCAGGTAGAGAATTAATGGTCGACCAGGTACTGGTGCGACTAAAATTAGAGCATTTGTCAGGTACTTTTTGATCTTTTCTAGGGCTCTTTGACATTCCTCATCCCACACACCAGGATTATTCTTTCTAAGAAGTCTGAAAACCAGGTCACATTGGTCGGTTAATTAGGAAATGAAACGAGAGATATAATTCAGCCTCCCCAGGAAACCGCGAACTTCCTTCTGAGTGCGGGGTGGTGAGAGATCCTGGATGGCTTTCACTTTATCTGGATCAATCTCAATCCCTCTTCTGCTTACCACGAACCCTAGGAGTTTTCCAGAAGTAACGGCGAAGGTACACTTGGCAGGATTGAGCCTCAGTTGGTACTTCCGTAGTCTTTGGAATAGTTTTCTCAAGTTCTGTAGGTGCTCTTCCTCTGTTCGGGACTTGGCAATCATATCGTCCACGTATACTTCTATTTCTTTGTGCATCATGTCATGGAAAAGAGTCACCATTGCTCTTTGGTATGTTGCCCTGCGTTCTTTAGCCCAAACGACATCACTTCGATAACAAAAAGTGCCCCACATGGTTATGAATGTGGTCTTCTCCATGTCGTTTGGGTCCATCTTTATCTGGGTTGTACCTCGAGAAGCCGTCCATGAAGGAAAACCATGAATGTCTGCGGTGTTGTCAACCAGCGTGTCAATATGTGGTAAAGGGAAGTTGTCTTTAGGCTGGCTCGGTTCAGATCCCTATAATCTACACACATACGAACTTTTCGTCTTTCTTTGGTACTTTGGTACAATGTTTGCAACCCATTCGGGGTATTTGGCTACCTCCAAGAATCCAAAGCATCAAACTGCTTTTTCACTTCCTCTCGGATCTTTAACAACATATCTGGTCTCATTCTCCAAGTTTTTCTTTGTATTGGTTTGCACTCGATTTTGTTGGCAATTTGTGCACCACTATGTCGGTATTCAACCCTGGCATATCTTGATAAGTCCAGGCGAAGACATCCTTGAATTCCTGAAGTAGGGTTATAAATTCATGCTTGGTTTTTGAGGAAATCGTCGTTCCTACTTTTATTTATTTTCTCTCTTCTTCATTCCCCAAGTTCACAACTTCTGTTTCTTCTTGATGGGGCATGATCTGCCTTTCTTCGTTATCCACCATTCTCTTTAACTCTTCCGGGACCTCACTTCCTATCTCATCATATCCTTCCTCCATTCCCTCTGAGACCTCAGGGCATTCGAAATTCACTCCAGGATTGGATCCGGTATCATTCATATCGTCAATCATGAGCGACCTGCATTAAATGAGAATGAATTGTATTGGGAAAGAGACGGCTTTATATGAAGGGAATGGATATGAAGAATGCATGAATGAAATAAATGAAACTTTGGTCATTTTAGGAAAGTGGGGATATTTTCTTTTCAATCAAAAAGTTAACATAGGCGCCCCGTACAAGAGATCCCCATTGTTTACGGGAAAAAACAAAAGGTTGATTCGGAGCATTACTCTGATCTATTCCTAAAAACTACAGGTAGATCAATGCAGCTCCAATTATCGAGTGTTTCCCCGGGACGACAAGGGCGGATGTTGGTCAACATTTTACTGCCTCGGTCCTTTTCAGCTATCATGTTGATGTACATCCCTTCAAATAATTCACTGAGTATCTCCTCCTGGTTGAGTACTTCATTTTTCTTCATTGCCTCTCCAACATCTTGACCTGGCTGGTAGAACCCTCCGGAGACAAAAGTGGTTTTCAAACTAGGAAAGGACATCGGTCTCCACAGAATGTCTTCTCCTTTAGATCTGGCTTTTCTTTGCTCCTCCTTTCTCTTATATTCCTCTTTCTTCTGTTGGACACTTGGTTGGTAACCCAGCCCGAAACGATCCTTCTTGGTTATCATATTCTTGGGTCTTAGGTTTCCTTGTAATTTCTTCCCCAGCCCCTTTCCTATTTTGGCTCCTCGGCCTAAAGTTTCTGCGCGACGGTCATCTTGGTACAATTAGATAACCTGGGGTAGGGGATCCGACTTCCCTCCAAAACGAAAGTGGCATTCACTAGTTCCAATGCTCGGAACGAGCATTCTGTAGCATCTTCATCATTTTGAATGTAGGGGGCATCTGATGTCACTGAAGCAACAAATTCCTGCTCTGCCTCTACTGTGACCAATTTGCCTTCGACTACAAATTTTAATTTCTGATGCAATGACGAGGGGACAACTCCTGAGGAGTGGATCCATGGTTTTCCCAACAAGCAGCTGTAAGATGGTTTTATGTCCATCACCACAAAATCGATCACATATTCAGTTGGTCCGATCAATAGGGGCACCTCAATTTTCCCCATTATTCCTCTTTGCGTACCATCAAAGGCTCTTACCGAATTGTGGCAGGGCTTTAGGTGCGAACCATTTATTGGCAGTTTTTGCAGGGTCACCATAGGCAAGACGTTCAATGCTGACCCGTTGTCGATCAGTACGCCTGGTACTACATACCCTTTGCAGTGGGTAGTGATGTTAAGGGCTTTGGTGGACCCCATTCCTCCCTCAGGGATCTCATCGTCACTGAACGTTATATGATTATAGGCAGTGATATGCCCCACTATCATGTCCAGGTTTGTCACAGAAATATCTTGGGGCACGAAAGTCTGATTCAGCACTTTCAATAGCGTCTCCCGGTGCTTTTCTGAACTCAAAAGTAATTCCGAGATCGTGATCTGGCGATTGCTTTCGTAGTTGTTCCACTACGTTGTACTCGCTATGTCTCAAGAACTTGAGAATTCATTGGCCCGGGGCCTCGATTATCGCTCATTTATCTTTGGGGAGGTTCTTCTCCAAATATCTGCGTGGGGCTAATCTTTGTACTCTTCCCCTTATCCTTTTCATTTGCTTTCAAAGTCTCGGAGGAATAACATCGCCGCTCCTTGTGAAATGGCTGCCTCACCAGCGTTTACATCATTTCGACTTTTTGGTCTTTCAGCGTAGGCTCTTTTTTTGACGACCGTGTTCTGGTTTTTCTCAGCGTGGTCACATTTACAGCATAATTCGGGGTTTGCCGATATCTTTGAATGGGAATGGAGATGGTGCTAAAATGATGATCTTGGGATTTATCTTGTTGGTTTCTCCTTGGGAGTCACCGCATTCCCCGGCCCGGGGAGATGATAAAAGGTCTATCCTTCCCGTAGATTTAGATTTGGGGCTATCCGTCATGTGTACGTCCGACCCCTTCTTCCCTATGGGCTCCTCGAAGAATTCTATTTATTTTTCATTCATTAATTGTTGTACCAATCTCTTGAACTCATCGCACTCTTGGATATCATGCCCTTCAGTCTGGTGGAATTCGCAATACTCTCCACATCCCTTCTGCCTTGTTATCATGCCTTTGTCGATCACACGAGCCATGCATAACTGTTGAAATACCCACCGTAAAGGAGATTTGATTTCTGACACATCATCCTTAATCCTCCTTGTAAAGTATTCATCAATAACATTTACTTCTCTGTTCCCATGATTAGGCAACGGGTTGTTGGCTACACTCGGCTCTTCAAACTTCAATATCCCGGAATCGATTAAGTTCTGCACAAGTTTTTTGAAAGCAAGACAGTTCTCAGTGGGATGTCTAGGGGTACCGCCGTGATAATCGCAATGCGCTTTCGGATTGTACCAAGACGGGAAGGGCGGATTGACAGGAGTAACGATGTATGGACAGACTAGGTCTGCTTCATACAACTGGGAATAAAGTTCTGAGTACGAAACAGGTAGGGGAGTGAAAGTTCTTCTTTCTTTCTCTTTTCTGGTGATTCTCTCATCTCTTTGATTTGAGTTTTGTGTTTTTCCCACGGGTGCTTGTGGCTGTGAGACTGTTAAGTTCTTCGGGGCGGTATAAGTGCTGGTGGTGTTTACTTCATTTCTCTTGTTATACTTCCGAGACCCTTCCCCGCCATCAATTCTACCACTCTTAATTGCCAGTTCAAGGGACTCCCCAGTCCTGATTAAGTCAGCAAAGCACTGCGTTGTGTTATTAATGAGACGATCAAAGAGTGCCCCTTTCAGAGTATTAACAAATAACGGCGTAATTTTATGTTCCGGGATGGGTGGCCACTTCCCACCACCTTTGGGCGTATTGCCGCAGGCTTTCGTTGGACTTCTGCCCTATATTTTCCAACATAATTCTGCTGGGGTCATGTCTTTTCCATGCTTGTATTGCTCAGTAAATGCTCTTGACAGATCCTTCAATGTCTTAACATTTGCTTTGCTCAACTGGGTGTACCACCGTAACGCCGCTTCAGTTAGACTGTCCTGGAAACAATGGATCAGTAGCTTTTCGTCCTTATGGTAGGCCGCCATCTTTCGACAGTACATTGTTATGTGTGCGGAAGAACATGTGGTTCCATCGTATTTGTCGAACTCAGGCGTTTTAAATTTTGGCGGTAGGACAAGATCGAACACCAGACTTAAGTCGCTAGCGTCATTTCCTAATTCTTCATTTGATTGTAACGTTTTAAAATTTTCCTCCATGAGGCGAAACCTTTCCTCCCACTTTTTCTCTACCTTGGTCCTGATCCTTTCAATCATGTTCAGGTCCGGCACTTCTTCTTCATAGAGTGCTTCAGCATCGAGGGGTTGAGTTTCAGGTGCCCCTATTTGAAAACTAGATGACATTCCTACAGGGTCGATATACACCTTTCTAGCCGGATTCGGTGCAGTTGGTTGAACCTTGTAGTGAGCTGGGGTACCCTCTGGCTCTTGAATGGTTTCTCCTTCCACTCTTTGTCCAAGACTCTTAGCCAACAATGCGGTTATGTCGGATACTATAAATACTTGCGACTGAGCAATCTGATCACTGAGGCTTCTCTGGTCCTCTTCAAGCCTTGTCTCGAGCTCTTTTTGCCCTTTTTCTAGACTGATTATCCTGTCTTCCATGAGTTTGCTTTGTAACCGGGTAAAGTATGGGTGATGAATGATTGTGGATTAACTACACACAATGCCACAACATTCATAATGTTAATATGGTTGCAAGAAATAAATGTATGTATAATGATGCGAATGTCATGATGCAAATGCAAGAATGCATGCAGATAAGGTACTGATTCCGCTGGTAATCACCCTTTTGAACTACTTCAACAGGAATTAAAGGGTTTGGATTACAACAGAGTTCATATTACAAAATAAAGATCCCTAATACAAAAGATCTAATTACAACACAGAGTCCTATAGATAAGCCCTAGCTCTATCTCCTAATTTTCCAATTTCCCTGAGCAGCTTGAGGAACCTGGGAGCTTCTTCCATTTCCGGGACTATGAAAGGTCAGAGAGTTTCAGCCTCGACAGCTAGATCATTCACATGCCTGGCGACTCGCTGTATGTCCACCATTAGGTTTGCGTAATATTGGTCCCTATCCTGTACCATCCGAGCAGCGTCACGCAGTCTCTTTTGCCAATAGGTGTCCCCTCCGGCTGCAGCTTCCTCGAACACACTAATTCTTTCCTTGTAATCCTCAACAGTTGCTTCGAGGGACTCAATTCGTGCTCGTAACATGCTTACTTCACGCTCTCTTTCTTGAAGCTCAGTGAAACCATTTCTGCGGCAGTACATTCGAAGTGAGTGTTCAACTTCCGCCACCTTTCCTTTTAATTCGCCATTCTGACTTTGGCTTTGCTCCAGACTTTGAATAGTGTCATCGTACAATTTTTGCATCTCTAACAGTCTATTTCAGCTACTCATGGACTTTCTTTTCCATACGGCGACACTTTCTTTCTCATGATGGACAGCTTGTTTTCCCTTGCTGATTTCTTGCCTGAGTCTTTCCTTTTCCTGATCAATGGCCTTCTTGGAGGATCATTTTTCTTCTTCCATAGCCAACTGGCAGCTTTCTATCTCTTTCTCGATTGCTCTCTTACTGATTTCTTGTTCTTCTTCCACCAAACGGATACCATTCATCATTTCTCTTTCCACGGCTATGAATTGACTCCGGCTGGCCTTCTGTATTTTTGCTTGTAGTAGAAGGGCATCTTTTTTATAAAGAGCATTCTTGTCGTTCAAATCTGCATTTAATTTCTTCAACTGCCTAATGATACCATCCCGCTCGTCAACCTCTAAGCTTGCCTTATAGAGCTCGCTCGCATGTTGGGTCTGTTGGATGTCCATTTTCCTTTTAACTTCTTCGAGTTCATTCCTTAAGATTTCAGCTTCGGACGGTACCACCCTTGTAAGCTCTTCGAGTAACACTGCTGGTCCTTGATCAGATTCGGGAATCACATTATTAACCCTCAAACATCTCCAAAGATCGTAGTCCGGGGTAGTCATGTGCTCGGTATCTCCTTCCACCCTGATCCGGTAACAATGGTCCCAGGCCCTCATGATGGTCTGAATTTTTCCTTTGAACTCCCCTTTGAAAAGAAATTTAGTTTGGCTTAATCCGGCAGTATTGGGAATAAACTGTCGTGATTCAAACTGTCGAGACATTAAAAGCGGAGCACAGGCGATCCCTCCATGCAATCCCAACATCATCAGCCGGTTGAAATCACCACAATCAGTATAGAAAATAATTAACTTTACCGAGCCATGGGACCCTCCATGCTATGTCTTCATCTTGAATGTTCTGAAGAAACTAGTCCACATTTTTGTTTTCAAATCCTCTCGCCATTCCTTTGCTAAGTACTCTGTAAAAAGGCGAAAAACCTTGGAAGGATATCCCGGCAGGACCCTCGTCGGTGTCTTCCACATGTGACTCGAATCCATACTTGTAACATTGTATGCGCATCCTCGAAAAACGTCCTTCTTCATGTTTCCGCTAGCATTTAAGGAAATGAAAGTCTCGACCAAGATTGCTGGTACTTGGGTTTGCTTTCCGTTTCACCCGCTCAAACAAATCCGAATGGCTATATCAATGTTCCCAGTACTCTTGGAAAGATCACCAAGCCATATATTCCTAAAGCGAACAGGTCCATTTTCTTTGCCTAAATGCGGATGTGTCGGTATGATGTCCCGAATACTTTCCCATGCAAAATCTGTATTGTCTCCTTGGATCCAAGCGGGCCATTAACCCAATCGTCACTCATTCCCGCAAAGGTTTTGAGTTTCGCAGTTGTAATTCTGATTCCTCGGAGGCTTCGCGTAGATCCAATCTTCTGAATGTTTTTTCGGTTAAGTAAAAAGTGTGTATTCTTCTCATCTGTAGGCATCATGTCCGCCCATTGAAGGTGAAGCGACAAAAAGCCGGATTCCGAATCGGACTATAGCTCGGAGTAGGGGCTGGTTAATCCGAACATATAACAGCTGTGCAATGTCGCCATAACTATCGCAGAACAAGTCTTGTAGTCTTCGGTCCCATCTTTCCCAAATGCTTTGAAGATCCCATAGGTCGTTCTGTTGGAGACTCACATAGGTGTACCCTGCTATTACGCGTTCGTTCGGCAAACTGTCCCCTTGGGTTTTCTGGTTGACCTTTGACCAATGTCTGACTGACAAATTAAGATCTTCTTTCCTAAGACACCTTTTTTCCATGGTGAAAGACTTTCTGATCAGGCAAACCACTTGATCCAGTACCTTTATGTGATGCAAATGCATGATGTATGAGAAAAAAAAACAAAAGCGAAAAGAAAACAAGTCAGTACTAGATAAAATTAATAAATATAAAAATAAAAGGACAAAATTAAACAGAATAAACACACAAAACAACCCTATTTATCCCGTCTAAAACACCTAAGGTTATCCGCATGGCTCTAACATGGTGGGTTTCTATGTTCTCTACATGCAGTGTTGGTGCTAGGAGGTACCCGAATTGTCCTTGTTGTCCTCTACTAAGAGTAGCAAGGCCCCCGATCATCACCCATTATAGGCTCCTTTCAACCGGGTTCAATTCAGGGGGACCCATTCGCTTATGCCCGTACGAAGGAACGATATCCTTACGAAAGCATAAGGTACTCGAGATCCGAAGGTACTTGCTAGGCCCATACGGGAGAATGATATCTCCACGAAAGCATTAGCGTTTTCCCCCCACTTAAAAAACAAGTTTATATGTCATATTTTAAATGCGTTAAAATAAACGCGCAATTATGACCGAATGTTAATTTAATAGTCACTTTAATCCGGAACTTCCAATATTAGTAAAGCGGTAATTATTTTAAAAGCTTGACTCTCATTTGTTTTTTTTTGAAAAAAAAACAAAAAATTTCCCCAACGGAGTCGCCATCTATAGCGATGTCCCTTTTTCTTATCGCTAAAAAAACGAGGGTTTTCGAAGGTGTTAAAAAGGTGTTTGTGATTTTTTGGATATAAAATATTTATTCCGTTGGGTTTTTTTTTAAAAAAAACTGCATTTTAAAAAAAATGGAGTCGCCACCGGCCACTTAGGTAGGCCGGACACCATAAAACCAGAGATTCAAAAAATGTTGGGTTCGGGAGTCGGTTACGGATGGGGAAGGATTAGCACCCCCACACCGCCCAAAATTGGTACTTTAATAATTACCACTTTATTAATATTGGATTTTCCGGGTTAAAGTGTCAATTATTTTAAAATTCGGTCATAATTGCGAATAAATTTTAAGGGCCCCGTTATCCGAGAATAAACGCCCAACCACTATCACTACGCCTGATACTGGCCCCGTTTACGCTCGGATAAAAGGGCACCGCATTAACAATTTATATACCATATGCAATCTTAGTGACAAAAATATAAGACATAGCAGATAATTTAAAAACAGTAAATATTCACATATCATAATACTAATCTAACATGAATGAAATACGTAATTAAAACACACATATACATACCAAACTTAATATCAGATAAAAGCAAACTTAACATGCCACAATAACAAGGTAGGTATAAATACATATATAGACAAAAACACATATTTCAAGAAGACATACATATTAGAAATAAA
This sequence comes from Hibiscus mutabilis, assembly GCA_019671005.1. Lineage (NCBI taxonomy): Eukaryota > Viridiplantae > Streptophyta > Magnoliopsida > Malvales > Malvaceae > Hibiscus > Hibiscus mutabilis. The sequence continues at coordinate 52,391,952 of CM033722.1, read as the reverse complement.
ATATATTTCAAAATATATGGAACGATATATTATACATAAAAAAAGACACACTAACACGTAACCTAAAGGTCAAGAGAACATACACATATACAAAAATACAAAACATGCCGTGTACGAGTCAACTAGAACATAACATGCTTAATACGAATAACCGGATAAAAAAAGATACATAACTATCATAAACTTAATACACATATACATACAAACATAAAAATACAAGGCATATATAAGTGATATATAATAAGACAAAAGACTATATTAACATATACGATTATAATACGAACATGAATATTTACATGGAAACAAGACTGAAATGAAAAAAAAAAGTCAGTGGCAGAAATTAAAGAACAATAATATGTAATTTAAGGACGAAAATGCGAAATAAACAGAACCTAAAAGGATCTAAACTGTAATTGGACCAAGGGGCAGACCTGAAATGAAAAGTTCAAAAACGCGGGATGGTTAAAGGGGTAATTTTACCATTTAAAAATTGATTCGGTGTAATTTAGGAACTGGATTGCAAGATTTTGAAATACAAGGGGGGCCAGAGTTGTAAATATACCATGCGGCGAGACAGAAGTGAAAATATTAGAAACGCGGGGGGATTTAGTATGTAATTTCCCCATTTAACAAAATAATAATAACTATATAAACCCTTCTTTTAGGCCGAAACCAATTTTCCCCCATTTTATTTCATTTTTCAGTTTTATAACCCAAATCTGTTCTTCGTTTTCTCTCAAATCTCCCCCATGAAACCCAGAATCCGGCGGCCGGCCACCGTGTTCTCCGCCGCCGGCCGCCGCTAACCGGTGCCGGCAAGCCTCAAAAACCTACCAAAATAACCCCCATCTCACCCTTGACACGAATCCGAGGTTGGATTCAGAGGAAAAGCCTATATCTGCCCTAGATCTAGGAAATACGAAACGAAAAAACCTATTTTTTTAAACCCAAAACGAAACTACAAGGGGTCTCCCCTCCCTTTAGTTCACCGTATCTGGCTTGGGGAAGCCGAAAAGGCTTGTCACTGATGAGGGGAGACCCACAAACGGCGACGGTAAGACAACTCTCTCTCCTTTTTTTTACCTCTTTTGTGTATGCATGCAAAAATAAAAAAAGGGAAACGAGTATTTACCACTGGACTGACTTTTTGTATTTCGATTGTAACTTGACTGGTTCGATTACAACTTGTTCTTTTGATTACAACTCTCTGTTCTTGTCTGTTACAACTCTCTCCCTTACAAAATATTTGTTTTGTACATATATATGCCTGTCTTTAGTTTTGGTGCAAGTTGCATATTATTTGCTTTTTCAGATCTGGACTGCTAACTGACATTTCTTTTCTTGCTGTGTTTTGACATGTTCTGAGCGCGGTGGTTGAAGGTCGGCATGGTGCAGCATGGTGGCGGTGTGTGGGTTCTGCCTGTGGCCAAACGTGTTCTCGGCCGTTAGATAAGATCTGATCTAACGGTCGAGATGGCTTGAAGGATGAACGGCCCAGATAAAGCCTCGATTTGGTGAAACGGCTCCAGATCGTGCCACGTGGAGCTCAGCAGTCGAGGAGTCAGAGCGCGTGGGGCTCACGCATGCGTGAGATATCAAAGCGTCCGCGCGTGGGCCGCACGCGCGCGTGGCACTTGAACGGTCCAGACGTGATGTGCACGCGGCTGGCAGATATTTTGTTCCTTGGTTGGATCGTGGCCGTTGGATCAGATCTTGATCCAACGGCCCACAGTCACCTGTACACACAATAATTGTAATTAGATAGGGTCTGGGTTTGGGCCAACCGGGCCTTGTAATAATATTTGTAATTGGACTTGGACTGTAATTTATTTATTTGGTTTAATATATATTTTTTTGGATTTCATTTTATATATTAGCCCAATAATATTAGTAATAGTATAATTACAATACCCATACGATAATACAAATGTATATACTTATGCAAACATTAATTAATATAACATACTAGCATACGTACATATAATCATACACATAATTAACATAACATCTATATACATTAAACAAATACGCTTGTACTCTATAGATACATACGCGACACACATATACCATTAATACGTATACATACATAGCTTATAATATACATGCACGCACCACACCTTATATATATATTAGTAACACTCATGCAAATAATAAACATATAATATGTATACATGCAACACTAATATGTATTTACAGGTAAAAATGAGTGATTACAGGTATCCTTTTAGGATGGAACCTAGGCCCAATGGGCTTGGATTCACGTCTTTAAAGATGTAATTTTGAAGAAATATATATTGGAGTTCGGTTGGAGGGTAGATAGGAATTTAAAATGAACCTTACTGTTTCCTAAACTATATGTTTCCTGAAATAAAATTTTACTGTATGTTTACACTATATATTTTAACTTGCACCGTTGGAACACACTAAGCTCCCTAGCTTACTCCTAAATTTCCCCCTTTTTCAATTATTTTTGGATATGCTACCATGTACCTGACATTCGGAATATCGACACATTTAGTACTCTATACTAGTTTATAATATTTCTATCCACTATTTTGTTCTTTTAGGGTGATATGTGCCTATATTTTGGGATGTATGGAGTTTTATGTTATGAGTACTTACCGCTATATTTGATATAGCTTATTTTGTAACTATTATCTGATATGTTTATATTTATGGTTTTAACATCCTATACCGGTTTATGTAAATATGTTTTCAAATTAGATGATTAAATTTCTGACATATTCTCTACTTGAATTTTAAATATAAAATGTACCCTCTTAGACTTGGTTATTTCGCATAGGCTGGTCTAGAGGGTTACATTTTATTGGTATCAGAGCGAGGCTTTATAACCTCAAACTGTGGATGAGTCCTATTTAAAGTACTGTTTTGAAATGTTTTACAAAAGTGTTATAAAATAGGGTCATGTCACCAAATTTTATATGATTAATTGTGTTCGATTCTCTAGTGTCTGAACTGATCTTAGGTTATACCCTTTATAGAGGTTTTCTAATATGAGCACTCGAAGAGGTCGTCATCCCACCGTGGGTGAGGTTAAACTACCAGATTTGCCAACCCGATAGATAATCTGATGGTTGATCCACCTACCCTAGTATATGCTCCTGCCCCCCGTAGATCCTCTAGCCCCTGTTGAGCCTCTCGCCCCTCATGGTCTTTTAGTTTCGACTGGCCTACCACCTACCCCTATTATTAACATAACTACTTTGGTTAGAGGAGTAGCAGTTTCTAGGCCAGGGCCTATGATTAGAGCTACTGCTGAGACCCTTAGTAGATAGTTTCTTCAGCTGATTCAGGGTGTAGTCAGAGCATCAGGCATCATACCTGCAGTCTTTATTTCTCAAACCTTGATTGCTAATAGGGTCAGAACCTTCTCGGGATCTCTTAGTGGAGCATCAACCGAGGCTGAAGATTGGCTATATGACACCGAAAGATGTATGGATCAATTGGGTCTAGAGTCAACTATAAAATATTTGGATGATTCATCCATGTTGGATGGGAATGCCCATACTTGGTGAGAGTCTATTGTGAGTAGCGTCCCTCCAGGTCAGTTGGCATAGAAATTCTTTAAAAAATGGTTTAAGAATCATTTCTTGGGCGAACGATTCTTGAGAGAGAGATGACATGCTTTTAAGGACCTGGTGCAAGGTTCTATTACAGATGTAGAGTATAAGTTAAAGTTTTTGAAGTTGTAAAAGATGGTGTTGGATTGGTATCCATCGAGGAAGACAGATGTCGCAAGTTCCTAGAGGGACATCAAATTGGGATACGTAAGCAGGTTGCTACTTGCCATAATAATGTGTTTGAGGCCATAGTGAATCAGAGTAAGACTGGTAAGGAGATTAAGTTGTTAAAGACTAGTCAAGGTAGTAGAGATCGAGATCGAGATCGAGGTAGAGATAGAGATCGATCTAGGAGACTTTTTGGTTAAGGTGAGTACTACGCACGTCCTGATAAGAGGACTCGCACTACTGAACCTTAGAGGAGTAATACGAGTTTTAGGCTTTTGGCATCTCCGGGCCTAGCTGTCAGTCGAGGTGATTCCTTAGGATTTTCTTCATTACCTGTATGTGAGCATTGTGGTAATTTGCATTGAGGAAAGTGTATAAAGTTGATAGGTGCTTGCTTTCAATGTGGATCCATGGATCATTTTCTGAAAGATTGTTCGCAACCACCCTCTGCTGACTGGGCCATTCCTAGACTCCCGCTCATTCACAGACATCTATTTAGACTCCGTCTAGAGGATGTAATCACGGTAGAGCTTCTGGGTCTACTGGTAAGTTTGATAGCAGATGCCGATCAGATCAGAGTAGGGGATCAGTCATGACCGAGGCCAGACAGCTTGGGCTTGTTTATGCAACTAGACGCCGTGATGATAGAGATGAGCCAGACATCATTGCAAGTATATTTACTATATATTATGTTCCATACTTTGCATTGCTTGACAATGGTTCCACCTATTCTTATATTTCAGGATCTGTATCCCGAGACATTTAGATTTTAGATAAAATCACTAAGAGTGTAGTTACTGTTATGAGTCCAGTGGGCCAGTTAGTGGTTGTAGATAAGGTTTTCAAACGATGTCCTCTCGAGGTTTAAGGGGAAATCTTTCTAGATGACCTTATAGAGCTACCGTTATAAGAGTTTGATCTAATTGTTAGCATAAATTTATTAATTGAACATTAGGTTAATCTAGATTGTGAGTCCAATAGGGCAACTCTGAAGACTTTTGATGATCGAACAATAGTTCTAGTAGGAGAGAGACGAGAATATCTGTCTAATATGGTATCTGTTCTGACTGCTGGCAGGATGATTCAGAAGGGGTATGAGACATTTATTGCCTATATCCTGAGTGTAAAGGGCTCCTTATCCAAATTGAGGAAATTCCTACAGTGAAAGAGTTTCCTGATGTTTTTATTGAGGAGTTACCTAGATTGCCACTAGATAGAGACATTAAGTTTGAGATTGATGCTTATCTAGGTTCTGCACCAGTTTCTAAGGCTCCCTACTGTAAGGCTCCTAAAGAGCTTAAGGAGTTGAAGATTTAGTTACAAGAGTTGCTTGATCGAGGTTTTATCCGACCTAGCTCTTCACCTTGGAGAGCTCCAGTTATGTTCGTTAAAAAGAATGACAATTCTCTCATGTTGTGTATTGATTACAAGAAGCTAAACAAGCTACGGTCAAGAATAAATATCCTTTACCCATGATTGATGACTTGTTTGATCAATTTCGAGGAACCACAATTTTCTCAAAGATTGATCTTTATTCTGGGTACTATCAGTTGAAGATAACGTGGTTTGATTTTGAAAAGACGACCATTCATACCAGATAAGGGCATTACAAGTTCCTAGTGATGCCATTTGGTCTAGCTAATGCTCATGCCTCCTTTATGAATTTGAGGAATCGTGTATTTTGGCCCTACTTAGATCAGTTCGTAGTGGTGTTTATCGATAATATCCTGGTCTACTCCCAAAGTGAGGCAGAACAATCTGAGCATTTGAGGATTGTTTTGCAGACTCTCAGAGAGCATCGATTGTATGCTAAGTTGAGCAAATGTGAATTTTAGATCAGCGAGATGACATTTCTAGGGCATGTGGTCTCGGCTCGAGGTATTCAAGTTGATTCGAGCAAGATAGAGGCTATTGTGAGCTGGAAGCAACCCAAGAATATTTTCGAGATCTACAGTAGCAGGTATTACAAAAGCTTCGTAGAAGGTTTTTCTATAATTGTTGGTCATTTAACGAAGCTGTTGAGGAAGAATGTTCCATTTACATGGTCTTTTCTAATGAGATCACTCGTTGGGTTCAACCATTCATTTAATTAAGACTTATCTGCAACACAACCACTCATTTAACTAAGACATCTATATTACAACTACTCATTTATTTATGACATTTCTACAATCCTCCGACTAGCAGGGATGGACTGATGGGGCTGGAGGGTACAATCGTCCCCTGGAACTATGAAAATTATATATTAGATTTTTTTGGAAAATTTCTATGTATCTTTTATTGAAATTTTTTTTTGCCCCCATAAAATTTTATAAGTTCGCCCCTCTTAGAATTTTTTAGATTCGCTCCCCTAACATAAAGTCTTGCGTCCGTCCCTGTTGAGTAACCTTACTAAAAATGATAATGTTGTTATCTATAGGAGACTCGGGTCCGAGCAACTTATCTGCAAGACTTGTATACATTATTAAAAAAATAAGAAACAATTAATAGATACTACATTGAGATCGCACTAGATGTTGAAAAAATATGCATTACAACCCCACACAAATATATAATATCTCTTTGCAGCGAGATTTCAATACAAGCTTCACCCTTTTCCTTCAAGCTACTTGTGTGTATGTATCTAGTGGTGAGTAAAACTCAACTCGACTTGAAAAAATCGAATTATTCTCCTTGACTCAATGTGAAAATATTCGGCTCCTTTTGACTCGACTCATAATTTCATAAACTCGACTCGACTAGAAAAAAATCAAATAAAGTTTGAGTTATATAATGAAAATTCAGATAAACCGAATAACCAAAATTTTTAGTAATTAGTGGATCTATTTTCAAGTTCGAGTTGAGTCGCTCAATTCTAATTAACATATATATGTATTACACCGGAAAGAATATGAAGAAATATGTATGTGTATTGTATATTGTTATAGAAAACCTCTTAAATTAGAATTAATTATTATCATAACATTATAAATGTTTAAAAATTAAATTTGATAAACTTGAGCTCGATTTGCCTCGAATTTCTTAAACTCGACTCGAAAAAATTCAAATAAAATTTGAGTTATAAAATATGATTCTTCAATTCGACTAACTCAATTTTTTTGACTTTACTCGATCAAATGTCCACCCCTATATATATCCGCTGCCCATATAAATATCCAAAGTGGTTCAAAGATTTAAAGAGTTTTCTGTAATTTATTAAAACGTGTATATAATAAATTGGAGAAAGATAAAACATGTGCCTTTCAAACAATGATCATTGCATGCGGACAACCCTGCAGCGATGTAATAAATTGGACAAAGAGAGAAGAAATTACATTAACTCGTTTAGTTAAGACTTATCTACAACACAACTACTCATTTAAGTAAAATGCATCTGTATTACCACCACTCATTTAATTATAACGTATCTAAACTCGTTCGATTGATTCCAGTGTAAAAAAATATTACTATTTTAACATATTCGAATTCAAATAGTTTGTCTGTAAGGGATGTATATACGTTATCAAAGAGTTAAGAAAAAATAACAAATACTACCATAAGATTATACGAAATGAAAAAAAAAAATTATTACACCCATATATACAATAGGCTTAAAGGCCAAACTGCCACTCAACAAAAAATTAAAAAATCAATTAAGCCCTTATAAAAAAAATTTCACCCATTTAACCTTCAAAATTCAAATTGCACCCAATTTAGCCCCTCCATTACGTTGACCGCTTTGACTGTCAGTGTCCTCTAACGGTCAAAGATAGAATGACACGTGACACACTCTGCGAGTGCCACATCATTAAATCATAAAAAATTTAAAAAAATCTAAAAATTATAATTTTCTATAAAATTGTAAAAAATAAAAATAGAAATAATTATAATTTTTTTGAAAAAGCTCTCTAAATCCCTAAAACAAGCATTGAGGCCGATTTCAACACCAGACACTCCCCATCGCAAGAAAATTCTTTCTATCTTCGTCGTCTTATTACCGTCGTTAGATCCCACTGTCTCCCTTGCACTAATTCTCATTACTTGACATCCCTTGCATCACCCAAAACCCGTTCTCTCTGATATTTCTTCTCACCAACACTGTGTTCTTCCTCAGCACCACCGTCTGCCACTATATCAACAACTTTTATTGTCGATTAAACTGATTTGGCGGTTTGGTATGCAAGGTTACATTTTTGGGTTAGAGATTTAAAAATTTTGGGCATTTTGAAAAGTTCTGAAATTTGAGGGTTTATAATTAAAAAAGATTTTTTAAAAATATGCAATTTTTAAATATCATTTTATTATAAATATTTTATATATTTTAAACAATTATTTTTATATTTTTTGATTTTAAGTAAAATGTTTTTATAATTTTATACATAATTTTAATTTTTTTTACAAATTTAAATATTTTTAGATTTTTTTAATCTTTAAATAATTTGTTATATTTTTAATTTGAAATATTTTTTTATAATTCTAAATAATTTTTTCAGAATTTTTATAATTTTAAATAATTTTTAAATTTTTAAATGATTTTTACGATTTTTATGATGTGGAACTTTCAGAGCGTGCCATATGTCACAATCTTAATAACTATTTGGGAGTTAACAGTCAACTGTAACGTTCAACGTTAAGGAATGGCTAAATTGACCGCAATTTGAATTTTGAGGGCTTGATTGATCGTAATTTAAAATTTGAAGGCTAAATTGAATGAAATTTTTTCATAAGGGCTTAATTAGTTTTTTTAATTTTTCATTGAGGGCCAATTTAACTATTAAGCCTATACAATATCTATTTGCAGGGAGATTTTAATGCAAGGCTCCACCCGTTTCCTTCAAGCTACCTGTGTGTATATATCCGTTGCCCATATGAATTTTCAGAGCGGTTCCAAGATTTAAATTTTTTTGTATAATTTATTAAAATGAAATACATAATTTATAACCTAAAAAAATTCAAGGGGCCTTTAATTTGGGAGTAAAAAATAGAAAATTTGAGTACAACAACATTTTTCTTTTTCTGTGAATAAAAAATAGTCTAACAAGACTCAAACTAATGAAATACAAAAATATTTTTATTAAAAATTATATATTATATAATTAATCTTAAATAAATATTTTTATTAAATATAAGTTTTTATTCAAAGTTTCATTATTCGGATTTTTAGACAATTCTTTTACAAATATTCCAAAATTTGGTTTCAAATTTATATAAATTTAAATAACTAAAATATTTTAAATATGTAAATAGATTATCATTTTCGTAAAACAAAAAATATAGTTTTTTAGCATTCTAATTCAATTGCAAGGCAATATCTTAGTCCGATTTCTAATTTAGATAAACTCATGCACACTTGTAAAGTATACTTCTTGAACTCGGGTCATCTAAGAGGGACATGTCATCTTTTACTACTCGATCACTCAATGAATTTTAAACCAACCATTATTTAATATGAATAAGTTACGGGTCAAAGAACATTAAAAACAAATATTTTCATGAAGACGGTAAAAATATAACATCCTTTACAAGTATTGGAACCACTTAATGGAATGCAATATTATCTCTGGGAATAAGATTCCCGGAATGTAACATTCCCACTTCGTCGTACCACTAGCTCCAACCGCGCGTTCAGAACATGCAAAAGTTAGAAAATAGTGGATTATCAGTACAAAAATCAAATCAAAATGTATTTTCATATATGATTTTCTATCAAAAACAAAAAAATAAGAGAGGTCAGATATATATGTAACAACAAGCCAAAAATCTTGTATCATCAGTTCCCAGTTTCGAGCAATACAAAAAAGAGAGTTTTTAGGGTAACTCCATTCTTTCCTCTTTCATCTCATGCATGTAAGAAAAACAAGAAAAATAAAAATAAAATAAATGTTTTACCTCGGTTTTCTGATGGTCTTGCCAGCGATGAACCACCGTTGGGAGCCGTTTTAGGTTTTTATTTGTTTGTTTTCGGTTCGTAAGGGTAAAGGGGCTTTGGTTTTCTAGCTTTGAAAGTAAAGGTAGGGGTTTTTTAAAAGTGGTTCCTCCCCGGGTGGTGGCTGGAATCCACGATCTAGGACGGCTAGAGGCGGCCTATGGCCGAGCCTTGCCTGAGATCGGGAGGCGCAGGCGGAGTTGCTTTGTGGGGGTGGTGGCTGTTCTAAAAAATTAGAGAGGGGAGAGCCTCTCTCTTTAGGGTTTCAAAAAAATGAAGGGAAAATGAAATAAGGGGTCGGCTAATTGAGTTTTATAGACTTCAGATAAAACAAAAATGGGCAAATTGCTTCATAAATCCTCCTTTACGTTTGAAATTTTCAGTTCTGCCTCGCCCCTGGTAGATTTGCAAGACTGGTCCTTATAGCTTTTCGAAATCCTTTAATTTAGTCACTAAATTAAACCGTAATCAGTTTCAATGTGGTCCCTAAACCATTCCACGTTTTTGAATTTTACACTTCGAGCTTGCCCCTTGGTAATATTACACACTTGGCCCTTTAAAGTCAACCCCGATTTTTAATTTCGTCCCTAAATCATGTTTTTATTGCTTTGATTTCTGTCATTTTGTTTCATTTTATTTCATTGCAATCCCCTTTGTTATGTTTCAATTATTTATGTCTTGCATTTTTATTTTATGTTTCTAGCATGTTTGCATTTTTAGTGTGTTTTTTCATGTTCTTTATGTATGTTTTTATTACATGTATATTTATATTTTACGACATATGTTTTTTTTGTGATATCATGTTTTAATTTAGTTTGTTCGTACATGTTTAATTTAATTTGCATATTCATGTCCGTGTTAGCATGCTTTTTGTTTTGTTTCGTTTATTTATGATATCATGCTTTGTTGTGATTTAACTCGTTCGTTCATTATATATATATATATATATATATATGCATGTTTATGTGTTGTTTTAGTTTCTTTGTATAGAACGTTTTTGTATGCCTACGTGGATTTTTCGTTTCCTTGTTTTTCAGGGCTATATGTTAGTGTGTTTTTATGTCATAATAATGTCATGTTTTTAGTCTATGCATATAAATTGTAACACATGTCAAGTATCAAGTATTAGTTTTTATTCTAGCATGTTGTTTTGTTTTATTATTTTATTGTCATACTATGTCATGTATATGTTATGCATCTATTTTAGTTGCGATTTGTTTTAATGTGTTTAAGCATGTTGAGATTGATTAATTTAGTTTTGGGAGTATGTTTTGTTCTTATTAATGTCTATATTTTGTTATTATGGTATGTTAGGTTTTTTTTTGTCTATGTGTTTAATTTTTTTATTCATTTTGTAATATGCATATTTTATGTTTTTTTAATATCATGTCAATGTCAATTGTATGTTTTTTATTTTGCCTTCTAAGGTTGCATAATGGAATATTAATTGTCAATGCGGTGCCCTTTTAATCGAGCGTAAACGTGGCCAGTATCAAGCGCAGTGATAGTGATTTGTTGGTTTATTCTCGAATAACGGGGTCCTTAAAATTTACTCGCACTTATAACCAAATTTTAATTTAATCGTCACTTTAATCCGAAAAGTTTAATATTAATAAATCGTTAATTATTAAAGTACCAATTTTGGGATGTGTGTGGGTGCTAATCCTTCCCCATCCGCAACCGACTCCTGAACCCCGACAATTTTAAATCTCTGGTTTTACGGTGTCCGGCCTACCTTAGTGGCCGGTGGCGACTCCATTTTTAAATAAAATACGGTTTTTCTAAAACCCCAAACACCCTTAAAACCACTTTTTTAGCGAAAAAAAGAGATTGCTACAGATGACGACTCCGTTGGGGTCGTTTATTTTGTTTTTCAAAAAAAAAACAAACAAATGAGAGTTAAGCTTTTTCAAAATAATTACCGCTTTACTAATATCAGAAGTTTTGGATTAAAGTGACTATTAAAGTAACATTCAGTTATAGTTTTGCATTCATTTTAACGCATTTAAAACTTGGCATATAAAGCTGTCTTTTTAAGTGAGGGGTAAACACTAATGCTTTCGTGAGAATATCGTTCCTCCGTATGGGCCTAGCAAGTACCTTCGGGGCTCGAGTACCTTATACTTTCGTGAGGATATCGTTCCTTCGTAGGGGTATAAGCGAATGGGTCCCCCTGAATTGAATCCGGTTGAAAGGAGCTTATAATGGGTGATGATCGGGGGACTTGCTACCTTTATTAGGGGACAACAAGGACTATTTGGGTACCTCCTAGAACCAACACTGCATGTAGAGAACATATAGAAACCCACCCCTTTAGAGCCATGCGGATAACCTAGGTGTTTTAGACGGGATGTAAATAGGGTTGTTTTGTGTGTTTATCTTATTTAGTTTGCCTTTTGTTTATGTATCTATTGATTTTAACCGGTACTGACTTATTTTTTGTATTTGTTTTGTTTTTGCATATATCATCGCATTCGCATTATATAGGGTATTGATTCCTTAGTGGTTTCTCCCGTAATAGAGATTGTTCATGATGGACCAAGAGTTCTTTGACATGACGATAGGGGGTTCGGTTCAGAGTTCCATCCAAAGAATAGATCGAGGACAGTAGAAGAAGGATCGTTTAGAAACTTCATGTCAGATTTGGCAAGCAGTGTCAGTCCTAGTAACGAGCAAGGTGGAGGACAAGAGTTAAATAAGCAAATGCCGAGATGATGAACCAGATAAATGTTATGATGAAAGGTAAGCAACCTGTCGAACTCAGAGAAGAATCGATCAAGGATCAGAATGTAGAACAGAATGGGTAGAATGTTAAGATAGACAACCCCGTTAAATACAACAAGTTGAATCCTTTTGTGATCAATCTCAAGAAACAGACATGTGACGTATCTCGGGCAGATACCCAAGAAACAAAGGTAAGACTAGGAGAAGCCTAAAATTCAAATGACATAAGGAGGCATTGTCCTATACCGATGAGATACAACGAGATGCTTCTGTTGCTCATTGAAAAGAATCTTATCATACCGGTGAAGTCTGTACCAAAGAGACCTCATTATCTGAAGGGTTATAACAGTCATATCTGGTGCAGCTACCACATAGGGGGTTCGGGTCATCACACTGAGAATTGAGGAGCCTTGAAGAACAAAGTTTAAGATCTTATCAGGATGGGAGCTTTAGGTTTCAAAGACGGACAACCCCGATTCTACAACGAGCCAGCCACTGCACGAAGGGCAAAGTCGAAGAAGGGTCAATGCCCAGTCCAAGGTTTGGGTAACACAAAAGTGGGTCACTCGAGTGAGACAAATTCAGGAGACGAGAGTAAAAGCATCTTAGAAGATGAACTTGCATTCGAATACGGCCAGCTCAAGCAGGAGAGGTATGATCTGAGAAAGAAACTAAAGAGTACACATGACGAGTACCAGAAGTTGCACTTTGAATTCAAGAATACCGGTCTGGGCGACACCTTTGAAGAATGGGTCGACGACATGATTCAGCTTAAGAACGATTTAGGACATTGGAAGCAGAAATGTAAGACTAGTAAAAATAAAGCCAGATCATTGTCACAAAAGCTGAAAGAAGCTGAGAACCAACGCGGCATCCTCCAAGGTGAGTTGGAAAACAGTCTGGCTATGGATGAGATCTTGAAATCAAGTCTGCAACAGAAATGAGAGGAATCTCAAGCCCTTCAAATAGAAAATGCAGCACTCAAAGTAAAGATAGAAAGGCTCAAGACTTCTTTACGCACTAGCGAGATTCGTGCTGAAGCATACAAGCAGGTCGGGTATGAAAGTTTCCAAGAAGTAACTATCAAGCTACGAAAGGCCGATCAGAAAATACAGGAGAAAGACCAAGACATGAAGATTGTTATGACTCAAACGCAGCAAGTGGCCCAACAAGTAGCAGACTTAGCTGATGTAGCAATGTCGATAAGCCAGAATATGGATCCAGCGTTGGACCACGAAGGAAAACTAACAAGTCTATTGCATGAGGTCAAGAAATTAGGTGCTAGAGCTCACCGCTATCTGTAAAATCCTAATACCTAATGTAATGAAAGCTTTTGGTCTGAATGAAAGATGTTCTATAGGGACAAATCATTTGCGGAATCAATACCTTATTATATTCTTGCATTACATCATGGCATTTGCATCATTATACATGCATTCATCTGTTTTTGCAATAATATTGATAGTGCAAATATTGTGGCAGTGAGGCTAAAAGGTAAGCTGCAACCATTCCGCGTCCATACTTTACTCGGTTCTAAAACAAACAATTGAGGACAGAATAGTCAGTTTGGAAAAGGGGCAGAAAGATTTGGAAGTACATTTTGATGAAGCCAAATAGAGCCTCAGTGAGAAGATCGCTCAATCGCAAGCTACGATAGTATCCGACATAACTGCATTGCTGGCAAAAAGCCTTGGGAAAGAAAAGGTTGAAGATGAAGTCGCCCAAGAGCCAGAATGTACCACATCTCATAGCAAGGTTCAACCAAAGACGCCAAGTCCTACTGGGAGAATATACATTGACCCTTCAGGAGTATCTATTAGTCATCAAGTAGGGGCATCCGAAAGCCAACCCGTGGATACATAGACGTTCTACGAGGAAGAAGTGACAAATCTGAACTCAGTCGAAAAAATTAAAAATGAAGTGGAAAAGAAATGGGAAGAAAGGTTTCGTCTCATGGAGGAAAAATTCAAAGCCATGCAGACTGTAGAGGAACCAGGGAATGACGTCAGTGATCTGAGCCTAGTATCTGACCTTGTTTTACCACCGAAGTTCAAGACCTCTGATTTCGATAAATATGATGGAACTTCATGTTCTTCCACGCATATTACCATGTATTGTCGGAAGATGGCTACTTTTGCAAAAGATGAAAAGCTTTTAATCCATTGCTTCCAGGATAGTCTGACTGGGGCAGCCATCCAGTGGTACAATCAGTTGAGTCGGGTAGATATCAAGTCCTGGAAGAATCTTTCAAAAGCCTTCATAGAACAATACAAGCATATGACAGATTTGACCCCAAATTGATTCATCCTTCAAGGTTTAAAGCAGAAGCCTGATGAGAGATTCCGTCAGTATGCTCAACGATGGCGAGATATGGAATCTCAGGTTCAACCCCCATTCAAGAAAGTGAAATTACTCTCATGATTGTGGATACTTTGAAGGGAGTGTTGTATGACCGTCTGATAAGTCACCATGCCGACAACTTTGTAGACTTAGTCATGGTTGGAGAGCGCATTGAAGATGCAGTTAAGAAGGGGAAGATAAAAGATCCCTACAACACAATTCCTCAAAAGGAAGAAGATTCTCATGTTCATATGGTGAGTGCTCGCCCAATCAATCAGTCCTAGGGTCGTCCTCGCAATCAGTCTTCACGATACGTAAAACCTGCAAAGGTATTCCATCCCATTCCTATGACCTGCACTGAGTTGCTTCCGATGCTTATCGAAAAAAAGCTGCTAGCCTCTGTCTAATCCAAGCCAAAAGATCCTCCATATCCGGCGGGGTATGATGTCAATGCAGTATGTGAATACCATTTGGGAAGTACAGGCCACACAACTGAAAATTGTGGAGCTCTAAAAAATAAGGTCCAAAGTTTGATCGAAGCCGATCATCTAAAGTTTTAAGGATAATGACATATATGAATTTTGGGGAGGTGCTAACTTCCCAGTTAGGTGTTTAACTAGATTTCATGTTTTTCAAAGGTATTACGAAGTCAACTTTACTATTTTAGGCCCGAAAAGTAGTAAAGACATTTTGTAAGGGCATATGTCTTGTAAAATGATATTTCTTTTGCATATCATTTTTGTGCACGTTTATGAAGCGATTTTCATTCTTCGATTCGTTAAAACATTTCACTCATTGGTAGGGGTTAGTTTTTGTTTTTCCTTATGAATACTCATGTTTTTGCACAGAAAATACATGTATCCGACTATTGTGTCCCTATATATCAATTGCATGAGGGACATCATTTTAACGTAGGTGATTGGTTTTGAGCAACCTGTATCTACTGGAAATCAAAGGTTGCGGCGAAGACGAATTTGTAATTACCTTCAGAGTTATTTTGGTCAATCGTTAATGACCCCACTTAAGCATAATTTACTATTTTAAAAAAATAAAAGGGGGCATCCCCCACGTTTAAGATGAATAAGAGTAGAAATCCTAAGAAAAAGCACTCCAATGTTCAAAGCCTGGTAATAGGCACATTCTAAGCCTGGTAATAGGCATGTTCAAAGTATCTAATAAGAGTGTGGCAACTTTGGGGCACTCCTCTAAAGCTATAAGATGGCAATGCACCATCTAACAAAGAAAAAATAAGAAAAAAATAAGAAAAAAAGAGAGAGAAGAAAATCGCTTCATGAGTGATGGTAATATTTTCGTCTCATGACAATGCTGAGTAACTCGGGGTATTGTTGTTTGCTCCATCATTATTCCCGAGCCAAAAGAATGTGATGAGTTGAATTACCCAAACAAAAAGAAAATGAGCCAAAAATGATAATTTAGAATTGAGGCTTATCTGATAGGGTCCTAACCCAGCCAAAAAAAACCCAAAATAACTCGAAATGTATTTCACTTTTTCAGATAACAATTCAGCTTTTGAGTTCCCCTATATACATGATACGCTTGGGGGGTAATTGTCGTTAAGTTGTCTCAATGTCGTTTTTGCACTTGATATTCAGGGTATACGATTTGACGTATTACTACAGCTGTCAAGATTTTCTGATCAAGCATTAGCCATAAAAAATAAAAAAAAGGTTTGTTTTTTTTTCAAAATTTTGCCGTTCATTTCAAAATCCAATTTCTTTTCAGAGGATACTCGGGCAATTTGCCTCTTTACATTTCTTTAAGATTTAAAGCCTAGAGACATAGATTCGGTTCCCCTTAGAATACTTCTTTTAAGTTCAAAGACATAGATTGAACTCAGAGATGGGTTTGGGGGAGTTGAGGCATTTTAGCTCACTCCGATGTTGAGACAGATAGAGACTCTGCATGATGGGTCAAAGACAAGAAAGAATTTGAGTCCAATATCAGTGGGGCACCATTGTCCGTGAAATAACAGAGATAGTTATAAGAATTCAAGTCAGAATAGACCCGAGATGTCAGATGGTTCGAAAGATTTTGATTAATAAAGAAGACAAATGACTTTCTTGGGTAAAAAGATGATGTTGACCGAGGTCATTTGACTCGAAAGGTTGAAAAAGGAATGAGCAACAAAGTTTTGGGGGCAAAAGCTGTTGGAGCATCAGAATGATTAATGGTTGTAGTCACATGACGAAGGCTGCCTAACCAGTAAGTGGTGACTTGAGTATTAAGATGTCTGAGAAGATTGTGATAGGGATTCATGCATCATTGCATCCTTATGAGTCTACATGAATAGGTTGCACCTTTGCATCCCCAACAATCGTGAGAATAACATTTTACATGAACATATGCATCTTTACATCATAAGGTATGCCCAGTATCATCCTTAATCGGAAAACATTCATACAGGAAGACGAATAGATAGTTTCTGAGAAGATGACTTCAACAAAGACTTCGTGTACCTCTGCATCGATCCAGAAGACACGCGCTTGAGTGTCACCTTCCTTAAAAAAAGAAAAAAAAGAAAAAGAAAAAAAGAAGATATAGAAAAGAAAGAAGATTGGTTGACCAGATAAAATGTCAACATTTTCGAGCCGCCACTCTGACGGATTTCTAGACAGATAAAACCAAGGTATCACTTAAGGTTGTTCTTAAAAAATAGATTTTAATGTCATCCTTTCATAAGGATGCTTTTCCTAAAATCAGCTTCTTTAGTTGGATCTTTGCTTAAGGATGTTGTTCTTAAAATCGACTTCTCTAGTTGGATCCTTTCATAAGGATGTTTACCCCAGAAAGAAGAAGAAAAGCCAAGAAAGTGAAGAAAAAAAAGGAAAAAGAAAAAAGAAGGAAAAAAAGAAGAAGAAAAAAAAGAAAAAAAAAGAAAAAAAAGGGAGAAAGAAGAAGAAAGACTGTTCAGAGAAAAATGTCACTAGATTTTCGAGCCGTCACCTTGGATGGATTCCTCGTGATGTCTAGACGGTTTTTCTTAAAATCAAATTCAATCCTTTCTTAAGGATATTTTTCTAAAAGTTAATTCATTAATTTATCATTCCTTAAGGATGTTTTTCTTAAAATCTAATTTCTTAATTCAATTCTTTCTTAAGGATATTTTACTAAAAAATAATTCCTTAATTTATCCTTCCTCAATGATATTTTTCTTAAAATCAAATTTCTTAATTCAATCATTTCTTAAGGATATTTTCCTAAAAATTAATTCCTTAATTTATCCTTCCATAAGGATGTTTTTCTTAAAATCAAATTTCTTAATTTAATCATTTCTTAAGGATGTTTTTCTAAAAATTAATTCCTTAATTTATCCTTCCATAAGGATGTTTTTTTTAAATCAAATTTCTTAATTCAATCATTTCATAAGGATATTTTTCTAAAAATTAATTCCTTAATTTATCCTTCAATAAGGATATTTTTTTTCTTAAAATCAACTTCTTAGTTTAATCCTTTCGTAAGGATCGTCTTTTTTAAGATCAAGATTTCTAAATTCAGATGCATACCGCTCAAGGACCCGAGTGAAGAAAAGTGGAGGGTTCTAGAAGAACATGCTATTCCGAAGCTAAAAACAGGGAAGTCAGATAAAAATGAATGCTTATGATCTTTGCTTTGTTCCTGTTCCACAAGAACAAGCAAATAGGGGCAACTGTAATCACTCATTTTTATCCGGTGTATAAGCATTGTGTTAATCTACATTAGTTTAATAATTAATATATTATTGTTGAATGTATACATATTAGAAGTCTATTATGTGTGTGATTAATGTGTGTGTAAAGTATGTGTGACATATGTGAATGTATGCATATTATACGTATTATGTACATGTATGCGTTAATATTTATTATAGTATATGAATGTCATATGTGTGTTCATATTTTATGTGTGTGAGTATTTATGTTAATTATGTGTATGGTTTTATGCATGCATGCTTGTATATTAATTAAAGATGTATTATATATATATATATATATTAATGTGTGCATGTTATATGTATATGTGTACTCGCATGTTGCATGTATGTACATGTATTAAAATATAAGTTTAATTATTATTATTATTATTACTACTATTATTAATATTAACGAGCTAATTTAAAATAAAATCCAAAATATATTAAAACCCAATAGTCCAAGTTTACAAACCCAAAATTAAAATTACATGGCCCATTTTTTGGTCTGAACCAGATTGGACTAAACCCTAATTACAGGATTGACCCTAACCCTCATCTCTATGCGCAACCCACTAGGAGCCGTTGGATCAAGGCTCGATCCAACGACCAAGATTGAAGGAAAGTAACTCATCCAGCTGCCGCGTGCAGGCCACGCTCGAGCCATCCAACTCCCCATGCGCGAGGCTCATCGGTTTCCCCAGATACCACGTGGCGTCATCTCGCGAGATCTCCCCACTCCAAGATCTTATCAGGGCCATCCATGCAGCAAGGCATCCTAGCCGTTGGATCAGATCTGATCCAATGGCCAAGAACAAAGCTGCCCAGAGTGACTCTCTTCACGCCGGCACCACTCCGCCATACCACCAGCTCTAGCACCCGCGTTCAGAACGTGCAAAAGTCAAAAAATAGTGGATTATCAGTACAAAATTCAAATCAAAATGTATTTTCATATATGATTTTCTATCAAAAATAAAAAACAAGAAATGTCAGATATATATGTAACAACAAGCCAAAAATCTTGTATCATCAGTTCCCAGTTTCGAGCAATACAAAAAAAAAACAGAGAGATTTTAGGGTAACTCTCTTCTTTCCTCTTTCATCTCATGCATGTAAGAAAAACAAAAAAATAAAAATAAAATAAATGTTTTACCTCAGTTTTCTGATGGTCTTGTCGATGATGAACCACCGTGGGGAGCTGTTTTTGGTTTTTATTTATTTGTTTTTCGTTCGTATGGGTAAATGGGCTTTGGTTATCTAGCTTTGAAAGTAAAGATAGGGTTTTTTAAAAGTGGTTCCTCCCCGGGTGGTGGCCGAAATCCACGATCCAGGATGACTAGAGGCGGCCTATGGCCTCGCCTCGCCTCGCCTGAGATCAGGAGGCTCACATCGGAGTTGTTTTGTGGGGGTGATGGCTGCTCTAAAAAAATGAAGGGAAAATGAAATAAGGGCCGGCTAATTGAGTTTTATAGACTTAAGATAAAATGAAAATGGGCAAATTCCTTCATAAATCATCCCTTATGTTTGAAATTTTTAGTTCTGCCTCGCCCCTTGGTAGATTTGCAAGACTGGCCCTTATAGCTTTTTGAAATCCTTTAATTTAGTCACTAAATTAAACCGTAATCAGTTTCAATATGGTGAAATTATGCCCTAAACCATTCCGCATTTTTGAATTTTACACTTCGAGCTTGCCCCTTGGTAATATTACACACCTGGCCCTTTAAAGTCAACCTCAATTTTTAATTTCGTCCCTAACTCATGTTTTTATTGCTTCGATTTCTGTCTTTTTGTTTCATTTTATTTCATTGCAGTCCCCTTTGTTATGTTTTAATTATTTATGTCTCTTGCATTTTTATTTTATGTTTCCAGCATGTTTGCATTTTTAGTGTGTTTTTTCATGTTCTTCATGTATGTTTTTATTACATGTATATTTATATTTTACGACATATGTTTTTTGTGATATCATGCCTTCGTGTTTTAATTTAGTTTGTGCGTACATGCTTAATTTAATTCGCATGTTCATGTCCGTGTTAGCATGCTATTTGCTTTGTTTCGTTTAGCTATGATATCATACTTTGTTGTGCTTTAACTCGTTCGTTCATCGTATATATATATATATATGCATGTTTAGGTGTTGTTTAAGTTTCTTTGCATAGCACGTTTTTGTATGGCCACATGGATTTTTCGTTTCCTCGTTTTTTTAGGGCTATATGTTAGTGTGTGTCATAATAATGTCATGTTTTTAGTCTATGCATATAAATTGTATCACATGTCAAGTATCAAGTATTAGTTTTTATTCTAGCACGTTGTTTTGTTTTATTATTTTAGTATCATACTATGCCATGTATATGTTATGCATCTATTTTAGTTGCGATTTGTTTTAATGTGTTTAAGCATGTTGAGATTGATTAATTTAGTTTTGGGAGTATGTTTTGTTCTTATTCATGTCTATATTTTGTTATTATGGCATGTTAGGTTTTTTTGTCTATGTGTTTAATTTTTTTTATTCATTTTGTAATATGCATATTTTATGTTTTTTTTAATATCATGTCAATGTAAATTGTATATTTTTTTTGCTTCTAAGGTTGCATAATGTAATATTAATTGTCAATGTGGCGCCCTTTTATTCGAGCGTAAACGTGGCCAATATTAAGTGCAGTGATAGTGGTTTGTCGGTTTATTCTCGAATAACGGGGCCCTTAAAATTTACTCACACTTATAACCAAATTTTAATTTAATCGTCACTTTAATCCGGAAAGTTTAATATTAATAAAGCGGTAATTATTAAAGTACCAATTTTGGGCGGCGTGGGGGTGCTAATCCTTCCCCATCTGTAACCGACTCCTGAACCCCAACAATTTTAAATCTCTGGTTTTACGGTGTCCGGCCTACCTTAGTGGCCGGTGGCGACTCTATTTTTAAATAAAATATGGCTTTTCTAAAACCCCACGGAATAAATATTTTTAAATACCCGAAAATACCGAAAGACCCCAAAAACCCTTAAAACCTCATTTTTTTAGCAAAGAAAAATAGATCGCTACACATATATTATCATACAACAAGCATATGTATTTTATTCACCCTAGGTTACCATCTTGGTTATACATTTGCAATTCTACAGTTAAGGGGATGTCTACTATTTAAACATGTGACCATGCATAGCATTCAAATATCATACTTAGACAAGAACATATTCTTTTATACCCAATCTCATTACACTCAAGTCATGTAGATGTTTCATGTAGTTTTAATTAGTCATGCTTTTATGTACCTACATTCAATCCAATCTCAAGCAAGCATAACATGTTTATCATTCGTGATAAGTTACCACCTAGACCTCATATTTAATCATACAAGCATAAGCAAGTTCCTTATTCATTATAAATCTTTACTTTGATTGGTTACTTCCAATTGTTCATTCAAGGTTAACTACTATTTAGGCATGTGAACAAGTAAAGCATGTACATTTGATCCCTTCCTATTCGGCAATATCAAGTTCTAGCATATCATAAAACAATTTCCTTATTCATCGAGTCTTAATGTCATGTATAGCATTAGGCAAAATGTGTTCATACAAGGCATTCGACTACTTGACTAGGACATACTCAATTCAAACTCATAACATATGCGCGGCTTAATCTATTTAATCCACATGAGAATTATATCATTTCATACATCAAATTTAAATAATCAAGCATTCGCACATTAGAGGCCAATTTCATAATCATATACAAGCTTTCAAAATATCAATGCATGGCCCAGCTTAACAATATACAAATCTAGGTGCCACCAACTAGGAGAATTACAAACAAGTATAGGTTCATACTTGTGCTTCTGCTTGTGCCTTACTCCAAGCTCAAGGAATCTGACTTCAGGATCAAGTAAACGATCAAATCTTTTATCCTGTAGGGTGGAAGAATGGAGACAAGAGTGATAAGTACAAAAATGTACTTAGTGAGGTAGCCCTAACTCTAACCAATTATTTGTCCAAGTTCCATTTAAACCCTAGATAAGGTTTGCAAGCATTTCAAGTAATAAAACAAGCAATTATCAAGAAGCATGATATCAAGTCATTCGAGTGGTATTCAAGCATACCAAGCAATTGTCAAGTAACCTATTATCAAGTCATTTGAGTAGCATTCAAGCACAACAAGCAATTGTCAAGTAACATGTTATCAAGTAGCATTCTTATACAAGACAGTTCAAGTATGTACATTGACATTTCGAGCCCTTATCTTAAGTAACAGGTACACATAATTCCCAATGCCAAAACAGTCCATATATCATGTAATCTAACCAATTCAGTTCATATCTTCATGTACAAAGTATATATTGCAGTAACACTCATGTATACACAATTAACATACACAAAATAGTCCAATTCAAGCATTATTCAAGTTATTCCAAGCAGCAACTCATGTATACACAATTAACATACACAAAACAGTCCAATTCAAGCATTATTCAAGTTATTCCGAGCAGCAACTCATGTATACACAATTAACATACACAAAACTGTCCAATTTAAGCATTAATCAAGTTATTCCGAGCAGCAACTCATGTGTACATAATTAACATATACAAAACAGTCCAAGTCAAGCATTATTCATGTTATTCCGAGCAGCAACTCATGTATACACAATTAACATACACAAAACAGTCCAATTCAAGCATTATTCAAGTTATTCCGAGCAGCAACTCATGTATACACAATAAACATTCACAAAACAATTCAATTTAAGCATTAACAAAGTCATTCCGAGCAGCAACTCATGTGTACATAATTAACATATACAAAACAGTCCAATTCAAGCATTATTCATGTTATTTCGAGCAGCAACTCATGTATACACAATTAACATACACAAAACAGTCCAATTTAAGCATTAATCAAGTTATTCCGAGCAGCAACTCATGTACACAAAATTAACATACACAAAACAATCCATATTTTCATGTACAAGATGTACATGGCAGCAACACTCAAGTGATACACATTTTTATCAACTCAAGTATAACCGTAATGCATTTCAAGCTTTTCATTCAAGACAAGTTTACAAATAGTACTCATGAATTCAAGTAAGATCAAGATATATTTCAAGTAATAATCATGTAGCAAGAAGTTCAAGTATAAAAGTCAAGTAGCAAATAGTTCAAGTTTACATGTTTGTCATTTCAAGAGTACATGTCAAGTAATCCAAGCAAGTTTACATGTCAAGAAATTCAAGTATTCACGTTTACATGTCAAGTATTCCAAGTAAGCTTTATGCTTCGTTTATTTTTCCTTTAATTACTTTGGTTTATGCCTTTGGTAATTCTTGTTTACTTTCTTTAATTTGAGCCTTTGGTATTTAGATGACTTTTACTTGTTCGTCTTGGATCATAGATTTAATAATGAATAACCTTGGTCTGAGTTTGACCGTATAGGTCCAAGCATAGGCAATTACCATTTCAAGAGTTTCATGTCAAGAATCAAGCATTTCATGTCAAGCAATTCGAGTATTTCAAGGATTCATGTCAAGTGATTCAAGTGTTCAATATTTCTTGTCAAGTAATTTAAGTATTTCAAGATATAATTCAAGTATTCAGGATTTTCTTTTGAGTTTCTTATTCGATTTCTCAATAAGATTCATATCTTTTTAACATGTTTACCTTGGATCACAATTGGTCATGAATAACATTGGTCCGTGTTTGACCATAAAGGTCCAAGAGATATTTAGCTCAAAGCACATAACAATGGCTAATATCGGAAACATGTAATCCTATACTTCACACTATCCAACCAATTGTCTCCAATCTCCTCCCCCGTTACCTCCAACTGTCGCCAATAACATATTTCATGTAATGGGGCGTACCCCTGACCCGTGGCTCACGGATCGTAGTCCCAAGTATACCATGCATCATACCATTGTATCCAAGGACTTCCATTGTAGGCAATTAAAGTCTTTATAATCTTTAAACTTTTATTAGAGGAGTATTCTTATACTTTAAAGCTTGTTGTTGTTTCTTATGTTTTATGCTTTCATGATCAAGTCAAGACAATTCATATTCAAGAATTACATTCAAGCAAGTTATATCAATATCATGCTTAGCCCTTAGGCTAGTTGAGCCTTAGCTCTTCAATTACTTTTCACGTTTTCAAGTGTTTCATGTTCAAGGCAAGACAATTCATGTTCAAGGATCACATTCAAGTAAGTTATATCAAGGTCAAGCTTAGCCCTTAGGCCAATTGAGCCTTAGCTCAACATTTTGCAATTTAACTTGTTATTCGAGTAAACATTTTACATATGCCATCTTATGCATCAAGCAAGGTCTTTATTTCATGACTTAATTCACGTTATCGAGTATTTTTATCATAGAAATCCATACAAGCAAGCATTCAATGGTTCACACCCAAGGCATCAAGAATCAAGCATTTACATCATAGAGCACTATCAAGCAAGCATTATAATATGTCATATCCAAGGCATGGAATCATACATTTGTTTTCACTTTTCTTTCTAATTAATTTATCAATTTGCATGCTATTATTTACTCACAATTTTAGTTTAGTCCAATCTTCCCTTTTTATTCATATTCAAGTTAAATTAAGTTCATTATCATGGCATATAAATAGCAAGAAGGTAGTCATGAATATTTGGTTAGGACCTATGTCCTAACCCTATTGTAAACTACACTCACATCTTATCCCGAAGTTACGGGATACCCGAATCCTTAACCAAACTTGCTACTTATTCAATTTCCTTCCTAGCTTCTTCTTGGTCTAAGTACAACAAGAATATAACTATATATTAGAACCAATTCAATCTTTCAACCATTCACCAAACAGAGCAGCTTATACACATTTGATTACTCAAATATGTCCAATTAAGCATGTATACATGTAATTTTACTCAAAAATCAGTCTAGTTACTTTCAATTTAAAAAAATCTGCCCAGCCAACATATTCACACAAATACATATCAACATCAGTCCATTTTCACACACACACACACACACACACACATATATATATATATATATATATATATATATATATATATATATATATACAATTTTGGGCAGATTTCATGTGTACAATAATTCATTCAAAGCAGGGCAGCATGCTTGTTCATGTTTACATTGCAATCCAATTCACATATATACATATTTATATCTTATCAAAATAGTCTATATAATTCCCCATATGCTCAAGACAGTCCCATAACACCATTTTTAGTTCTTATACATTTTATTGTTCAAACTATCCTTAATGGTTATATATTTTTATACGAACATCCACATAACAATTCTTTTAGTATTTTATAACATTAGTTAACAGTCTTTAATATATATTTTCCCACTTAAATAACTACAAAACAGTCCTCACCATGCTTTTGTTCATTCATAACAGCCCCGATTAACATGTATACATATTTCACATATCAAAACAGTCTACCAACTCAAAATTAAGCATAAACAGTTTTCAATTTACTACAAACAGCCCCCGGAACAGTCTTCTTTAACTCCAACATTTCTATTCGATTACTAGTATGTGTTAACTGATCTTATTCAAACATATATTCATATCAAAACAGTTCCTTTTTCAATAAAACAGTCTCCCAATTCGAATATCAATAAGCAATGATACTTAAATTAAACCCAATGATCAATTTTACAACATTCAAGGATAAATTCAATTATCACAAGATCCATCCAGCAAATCATGATATCCTAACTATTACACAAATTTCGTGACAGCCAAGATATTTCATTTTATGTATAATTCAGATAGCTAAAATACTCTCAACATGAACTTGATTCTTTTAGCAATTCTATTAACAACACATCATACATGAAATCTATCATATATATCTTATTTCAAAGAGTGGTAGAGAGAGTTTTCTTACCTCTCACTCAACTATTGGAATGAAGAAACAAAGTTTAAGCTAGTTTGAAGTTTCCATAGCCAACACTATCCTAACAAACTCTCCCAAACTCTCTCTTTCTCTCAAGATGAATGACTCGGTTTTTGGGGAAGAAGAAACAAAAATGCAGTCTTGATTTTCTTTCCCCCACCAAGACCAAGTCCCTCCTTTGCCACATGCCTCCAAATTGATCGACATGTCTATAAGTCCCATTGATTTTTTTTTTCTATTTTGCATGTAAGCCTTTTGTTTGCCAAAATGTTTGGTTTAGTCCTTAGTGTATAGCCTCTTGCTTTTATCTTTACTTTAGTTTGATCCTAAAATCATGTGGCAATACTCCTAATTAATTTAATTTCCCCCTTTTTTTAAAAAAGGAAACAAGCAAGTAATATAGAATTTCAAAATCTTAACATACTTTTAGACCGGTATTTTGGGTATTGCAATTCCTCCCCCTTAAAAGAAATTTGCCCTTGAATTTCTTCGATGATGAAGATCTGTCGTTATCAAGTTCAGAATATTTTTACATACTCTAAATTTTTGTAAACAAAGAAAACAACCTGTATTGGTTACAAGCTACCCATACGAACAAGAACTTGAACTCATAGGTGGCACACTAGACTTATGACAATGCAGTGAGTCCATGTTTAGTCCGAGAATCGACTAAACCATCCTTTGATACCAATAAATGTAACACTCCCACCCAATTTAGTAGTAAGCCGACTGAGGAGAGTTACGGGAAACATTGGAAACACGAATAATTTAAAACTTTTCAAGAACTCATCCCTATTAGATGAGTTGAGTGACTAACAAGACGTTTAAACGTTCATTTATTATCATACAACAAGCATATGTATTTTATTCACCCTAGGTTACCATCTTGGTTATACATTTGCAATTCTACATTTAAGGATGTCTACTATTTAAACATGTGACCATGCATAGCATTCAAATATCATACTTAGACAAGAACTATTCGAATGAAGAAACAAAGTTTAAGCTAGTTTGAAGTTTCCATAGCCAACACTATCCTAGCAAACTCTAACAAACTCTCTCTTTCTCTCAAGATGAATGACTCGGTTTTTGGGGAAGAAGAAACAAAAATGCAGTCTTGATTTTCTTTTCCCCACCAAGACCAAGTCCCTCCTTTGCCACATGCCTCCAAATTGATCGACATGTGTATAAGTCCCATTGATTTTTTTTTCTTCTATTTTGCATGCAAGCCTTTTGTTTGCCGCAATGTTTGGTTTAGTCCTTAGTTTATAGCCTCTTGCTTTTATCTTTACTTTAGTTTGATCCTAAAATCACGTGGCAATACTCCTAATTAATTTAATTTCCCCCTTTTTTTAAAAAAAGGAAACAAGCAAGTAATCTAGAATTTTAAAATCTTAACATACTTTTAAACTGGTATTTGGGGTATTACAATGTAGCTGGGAAATGCGTTTTGTTTATGTCACCATTACATACATTGTGTTTTACTATGCTTTTATTAAATATTTTGAGAAAATTATTGTAAAACTAAAATTGTGGTTGTTTGCACTTTAGAGACACACTGGGCCTTATAGCTTACTCCCACATAGTTCTCTCTTACAGATATCTTAGATTCTAGGCGACTTAATACTTTGAGGATCTCGTATTTTACTCATTTTTATTATTTATCAATACAAACTATCTTTTTTTATTCGAAATACTATTCATTATTATTTGGGGACATTTATGTAATTTCATATTTGAGACGGTTTATATTTTGGGATTATTTTCAGCATGTATTTACATGTTTTGTTTTCAGTTATTTTATTAAACTCTCGAATATTATTTTACATTTGAGTTTTTTGTTTATAAAACGATGTTTTAAATTATGATTATTTTATTTCAAATTATAGTATAATTTTCAGAATTGATTTTTTTAGGTTTTAATTTTAATTGTGACTTTATAAATTCGGTCTTTCCTTCTAAGTCGGGTTTAGGGTTAAAAAAATTTGCAATGCAAGCATTTGAAGAGGTGAGTGGGGACAGCGACAGTTTAAATGGTGGTTTGCAGTGAGTAGTAACATTGTTCATCATATGTTGTGGGATATACTCAAAGCAAGAGTTTTTCGAATCGGACTCAAAAGTCGTTTTAACTCGCATATGGTTTTGGGGACTAACTTTTGTGGACTTCTAAGCATGGTGATGAGATTATTTCTGATTTTGTTTTTGATTCTTCAAGTGCTTGAATGCAATATTAGCAGGTGCTTTTCTGACTTAGGTGGATGCTGCGGTCTTGGTTATGTTGAATACAAATTATCACAGTGCCGGTGTTTTAAGTTTTCTATCTAGGGTCAGGTGGTCTAGTTCGAGGCGTGGAAAGTTTGTATGGTGCGTTAGGTGTTGGAGAATGTTTGTTGTCTTGTGTTTATTTATGTTATACTCTTTTTCTTCAATTAGAATTAAATATATTTTTAACGAGGCACGCAATTTAAGTTATATGTATGTATGATTTAAATCTCTAATAAAATCTCATTTAAAAAACAACCACACACAAATATATAATATCTCTTTGTAGCTAGATTTTAATACAAGGCCCCACCCGTTTCCTTCAAGCTCCTTGTGTTTATGTATCGGCTGTCCATATGAATATCTAGAGTGGTTCAAAGATTTAAATAAGTAGGCCGAACATGTTGATTCAGTAAAGCTCATTTTGTGATGCCTAACCCGATCTCTATTTTGTGAGCCATCTCATATGTGGCCTATTATTGATTCATCAGCCTTCTTGGTTGTTAGGTCTTTATTCTAGACTTAAGGGTGTAAATTTTTTCAAAATTTTTGAAAAAAAACCAGGTTCATGAATTTTTTTACACTTAATTAAGTTATTGAACCAATAAATTAAATCAATTAAGTCCTTTGACTAATTTTAATCATTAAACTAGACAAATTTTTCTTTAGATATTATTGATAAGGGGTTGAAAATAAGCATATTTGTGAAATATTTTTGACCGCTATTGCATAGAATAATAAATTTGGGTACAATTTTTTTAATTGGACTACGTGACATGTTTGGAGTAGTTACACTCGTAATTAACCATAATAACTTTAAGGGTAAACTACATTACGTACCACCAAATTATAGGCATTAATTTATTTATTTTTATTGCTCGGTAAATGATTTTTATTAAATAACCGAAATTATGTGCCTCATTAAAAACTTCCCTAATCTTAGATGGAGGAAAAAAGTACGCATAATCCAAGGATATACAAAGCGCCAAAGATGAAGATACAAAATAGTGAGCGTTTCAATTTTCAAGCAAATCCTACTAACTTCTACCCATATAACACGGCAAGAATTCTCCAACCCATCACCTAGTTTACCAAACTCCAAATATCACTAGTTTCTAAAGCAATGCTACATACAATTTACCCTATACGTGATTGCTACCACCAGGCTTTAAACACGTTTGATCTCAGAGATCATTCCTTTGCTAATCCCCCCACCAACCTGCTCAAAGGAATATTCAAATACAAGAACTGGATAGCCCCAAACCTTGAAGAGAACCTATCAATTTCCCTAAGCTCCTGCCCCCAGCACCAACGGATTTTTAAGTTTAGATGTATCACCGTTCAGTGTATAGACGGCGAAATTTTTAAGATTAACTTGTCGCTGGCGAAAAGTTATCCACGAATACAGTAGTAACCGCTCTCCCTTCTGCTTCCATCTTAGGCCTCCCTCATTGCCAGCTTCTATCAAGTCCTCGATCTGTTTTTCCACTCCTTTATTCTCGGATTCAAATCCTTATTACCTACCTTGCCAGCTTTTGACAGCTCCTTTCAATCTTTTCAATTTTACTGACAAATCATACCTATTTTCAGATTTTAGCTCTTCTTGAATCATCCTCTTGCAGCCATCTTTTGACACCAGTTTGAATAAAATCTCAACAGGAAGATACCCACTTCTCGTCTGGAAGAAATCTGTCTAATCTGCTTCTCCAATTGTAGGGGCCAAACCAAGTATATTCTTACCCAGATTTTTCTGACAACCTCCTCTGAAATCAACTCCATCTGTGTTTCCTGTAGATTCGCCATCTTCACTCTCATTTCTCGCAACAATAATTTGATTGCAGAAACTTTAGACTCCGACCCTAACCCCCGCACATTCGACGTTAATACCTTCATAGTCAAAGCAACTATGCTGGTATGCTCACGCTTCTTTATTCTTGTGATTACACCTTCACCGGGAGGGCAATATCTCTCACCGCTTCTTCTTCATCTCCTTCTATTTGCACCCCCAATCTTTTTGCTAACTTCACAGTCTTCCTAGCTTCCCTGGTCATCATATCCCATCTTGCTGCAAGATCCGAGTCTGAAAGTGACCTCCCAGATAAACAAGGAGATTCTGATTTCTTCTTCTGTAATTTACTTCTTCGAATCGCACGATCACGTTTCTTTCTTTCCAGGCCTGACAATGCCTTATCCTGGTAATCTAAAAGGGAGCCGTACCTCTTAATTTTAATTTTTCTTGTCTCTGGTTCCATTTCTGGAAAGAAAGCCCTAAGATCCCCATCCTTTCTTTGGGTCTCACCTGATACAGGTCCATCCGGTATAAACTATTTCTCTACATTTTTACTATTATTCCTTGCATCCACCAATTTTTTCCTTCAAGAGGGACCTCTGGATTTTTATTATCAGGCTCAGTCTGAGATGGGTTGCATGAGAGGCCCATATCCCTAATGTCCTCCAAAGCCCGAGTTGACAAAATTTCATGGTCTTCAATTACAGCTGTCAAAAGTTCTGAGTTAACTATATCTAATTTCCCAGCTTGTTTTCCACCCTCCTTTTGTATGCCTACAACCTCGGCCCACCTAGGCCCGTATTCCCTTTTCTTTTCTTCTGAATGCAGTGACCGATCAGTGACTATATCCCCATCCTCAGATGCCACAACTGTCTTATTGCTTTTTAACGGTTCAATATCATTGAGCCTGCTGCACATAAAATCCTTCTCCCCCAGATGACTGTCAAACTTTCCATTCTGTAAGTGGTCTTCATTATTGTATTCTTTCCCAAGGGAAACATCATTAAATGTATCTCCTTCATTGCAGTGCTTGTTTTGATCCTCATCCTCCGGTGACCTGCTGCTGTTCGGCTCCGATGAAGACTCTGAATTACTCTCAACTTCTCGCTCTGACACACTGACGTTCTTCTTTTGCTTCGTTTCCATGCACTGTGATACTTTTTTATTGTCCGCTAGCCCAAATTCAACCACCTTAACATCATGGATTATGTCTCCCACTTCAAGCTGGATAACTTCCTCGATTCTTGCTTTTTGAAACGTAGATAATAGAATCGAAAACTTTTCTGCATCTAATATGTGAAAGGCATTCTCTCCTATCGCCTCCACTTTGCCCCATAAACCTGCAATGCTATTGAACGTAGTCTGGTTCCAGCAGTGTAGTGGAACTCCGAAAACTTCAATCCATGTTGATCTTTCCAGGTTTGTAACCGTCTCAGACCATGGTTCAATTTCTGCGAAGATTTCCTTCAAATAAGACCATTGTAAATCCTCCAACATCAGGAATAGATCCTCATCTTCAATAGAAATAAGGAATTTCTTTCCCCCCATCCTCAATATTTTTACTTCTCCCAACCCCCACAGGTGTAGCCTTTCCTCAATACTTTGGATGCTGCATATCGTTGTCATTGTACCAACCAGACACCTTCTCATCTTCCACGCGACCTTTAACTTTTTTACATTCTCTCTTCTCCTGCCTACTGGATTCACCTCTATCCTTTTCCCCTGCATTCTTGGAGTCCTTCTGCTGAGTTCCCGTTGGTGTTTTTTGTTGCTCTAACGTATCTCTCATTTTCCTTGTATTGATCTGATCTTCCCATGAATGATTATTATTCATATTATTCGGCTTACTCCAGGGTTGTCTTCTATCGGTGAGCTAAAGACACCGAGATATGGTTTCCGAATAAGAAGGCACCACTAAGTCTTTCCATTGCCCTCACAGCCTCTGCTTTATCTTTGAACCTTTCATTGCCCTCACAGCCTCTGCTTTATCTTTGAACCTTACAAAACCGAATCTTCTTCCGTTTCTGCTAAGTTCCCTTGGAATGAAGGTATCCACGACCTTTCCATATCTCGCAAATGCAAACCACAGACCTTTCCAGTGTATCGTCGGCGAAATGTTATCCACGAATACAGTAGTAACCGCCCTCGAAAGCATTCTTCTAACCCCTTATGTATTTAGATTTTTCTTCAGTCTTTATTGTGGGCAGGTGTTGATTTATTTTTACCACCTAACTTTTAATTGATTCAAATTTAACACTAAATTTTATTTTTTTAGTTTATGTCACTCCTTCACGAAATCCTTCTCGAGACGATGGCATGACAGTCGGGATTATTTTATTTAACTAAATCCTTCACGAAATCCTTCACTAAAAAAAATGACTCTTATGAAGGTTTGAACTTGAGACCTTCGAAATTAAAAACTTAACCACCAAACCAATTTATGTTTCAGCTATGTTTTTAACACAAATATTATATTTAGCTGTTGTTGTGATTATTTTATTTTATTTTTGTTAAAGTTTTCCGAATCTATTCCGACTTGCTTGGGTAATATTAATTCTATGAGATCTATTTTCCTAGGCTCTAACATATTCGCATCCTCAATACCCTCGACTTTGACAAGGCTTGAAGATATCCTGCATTACAACTTGTGTTAGAAATTTATTAAAATATAAGTTGTCTTAATGGTTAAACCTATGTTTTTTATTTCAAAGGTCCCAAGTTCAAACTCTATTTCAAAGGTCCCAAGTTTAAACTCCCACAAGAACAATTTGTTTTTAATTTGCATCTATCAAAATGAAGTCATTTTAGTTCGGCCTCCTGCTGCTATGTCATCGGCTTGTTAAGGATTTAATAGCAGAGTGGCATAAACAAGTCAAAAATTAAAGTTTATTGCATCAAAATATGGAGGCACTTCTCGAAGTTGGAAAATGAAATTGACAAATTCCAAGAAGAGCGTTTTCATTTGGCGTGACATAGTCAGAAACTGGGTTGATGAGAACGTGGACAGATAGATGAGTTTTGAAGCTTTCAAATGGTTGCTGGGCGTGTTGGGGAAGAAACCGAACAACCGAAATTAAGCGAAAGTACAACTGGTGTTCTTTCTCTCCATATAACTCAAGTCAACAATTATGGCAAGCACAATATCACAAATATGTTCTCTAGCAGCACTAATCAACCACAAATCATCAATGCAACCACAACACAAGTAAATCGAGACACCGATATTTTTACGTGGAAAACCCCTCTAAATCAAGGGTAAAAACCAAGGGACTTTAGAGTCCAATCAAGAGCTCCACTATAATCAAATGTTCAACTACAAGACTACAATATCTAACCTACAACAAGCATTCAACTCCAACAAGGCTAATAACAAGTAGTCTTTACAAAAAGAGAGAAAAATGAGAATATCACCAAAAACTAAAGTTGGCTGTAAAACTCGTATTCCCGCTGCTACAAAGCTCGGATGAAAAATCCGACCGTCCAAAGTCAAGAACACCGAGTTACCTAGTTGCTTCCCAAAAATCAGCTCAATCGAACCACGAATGACCTCCGATCGAAGAGTTGATCACTGCTGCACCTGAGCTTCAAAAATTTGTTTCTCTCTTTCTTTTCTCTCGAACAAGCTTCTCTCTTCTACGCTCAAATCTGATTTTTTTTCTGCTATATTAAGCTGTAAATCAGCTGCCCACACACATTCTTCAAGGCAAAATAAATGGCTTTTAATGCCAAAGTCAACAATGGTGTTTTAGGTGGTAGAAGTATTACCAACCCCTTTGAATTTAAGGCTATAACCGGTGAAGGGTTACTCACATAGTGGGACCCTCACCCAATAAATCTCCCCCTCCCGCTATGTGGGGAATGTCTTCATGCCGTCCATCAAGCAGCATGCTTCAAACTTCCCTCTTGATAAGGCTTTAGTCAACATATCAGCACCATTATCATCAATATAAATCTTCTCAAGCTCTAACAATTTAGCTTCAAGAACATCTCGTATCCAATGGTACCTCACATCAATATGCTTAGATCTAGCATGAAAAGTTGAGTTCTTACCAAGATGAATCGCGCTCTGGCTATCACAATACAAGACATACCCCTCCTGAGTAAAACCAAGTTCATGCATAAATTTCTTCATCCAAAGCATCTCCTTACACGCTTCGGTCGCTGCAATGAACTCTGACTTGGTGGTGGATAAGGCAACACACTTTTGCAATCTCTATTGCCGTACTACAGCTCCCCCTGCATAAGTGATCAAGTAACCTAAAGTAGATCTCCTCGAGTCAATGTCCCCGACCATGTCTGAATCTGTATATCCAACAAGAACAAGTTTTTCATTGCCAAAACAAAGTTTCAAGTTGGAACTGCCATGAAGATATATCATGATCCACTTCACTACATTCCAATGCTCTCTGCATGGATTAGAAAGAAACCGACTAACTGTACCAACAACATAAGCCAAGTCTGGTCTCGTGCATACCATTGCATACATCAAATTGCCCACGGCTGAAGAGTAAGGAACTTTCTGCATTTCTTCCTTCTCCTTTTCTGTGGAAGGACTATGCTTGACACTCAATCTGAAGTGACTAGCAAATGGAGTATTCACCGCTTTAGCTCTGTCCATACTAAACCTTTGAAGTACTTTCTCAATGTACCTCTCTTGTGATAACCACAATTTCTTGGCCTTTCTATCACGTGTCAACCTTATGCCAAGAATTTGCTTTGCTGGCCCCAAATCCTTCATCGCAAAGGATTTACTCAACTCTTGCTTCAACTTGTCAATTCTGGAAGCATTACGACCAACAATAAGCATATCATCAACATAGAGTAAAAGGATAATAAAATCATCACCAGAGAATCTCTTAACAAAAACACAATGATCAGAAGTAGTCTTCTTGTAGCCTTGCTCCCCCATAACAGACTCAAACTTCTTGTACCATTGCCTAGGAGCTTGCTTCAAACCATATAAGCTCTTCTTCAACCTGCACACGTAGTCATCTTTTCCTTGTGCAACAAATCCCTCTGGTCGCTCCATGTAAAGCTCTTCTTCTAAATCACCATGAAGAAAAACAGTTTTCACATCCATTTGTTCAACCTCTAAGTCATAACAGGCTGCCAAACCCAATATAATTCTAATAGAGGACATCTTCACAACTGGAGAAAATATTTCTTCAAAATTAATCCCTTTTTTCTGAGTATAATCCTTGACGACCAATCTAGCTTTGTATCGTGGAGATGAAGACTTTTCTTCTTGCTTTAACCTGTAAACCCACCGATTCTTCAAAGCTCTCTTGCCCTTAGGTAGTTTCACCAACTCAAAGGTATGGTTATCATGCAAGGATTGAAGTTCATCTTTCATTGCTTCAACCCACTGATCTTTGCATTCACTCTCCATAGCCTCTTCATAACATTCAAGTTCTCCCCCGTCAGTCAAAAGAACATATTCATCAGAAGAATACCTAACAGAAGATCGTCATTGTCTAGAAGATTTTCGAAGTGAAACTGCTAGTTGAGCTATAGGTGCTTGTTGTTGATCATTCACAACATCATCTATGGGAGCATCAAAGTCACCTATGTCCTGCTGGTCATTATTAACATCACCTTGTACATCATCCTGAATAGGATTCGGTGAAGGGTCTAGGGGAACTGGATTCACATCGGTCAAGTCACCACTGTCTTGTGAATCCTCTTTCATTGTCTTGTCAATGTCATCAATGGTCTGATCCTCAATGAAAACAACATCTCGGCTTCTCACGAGCTTCTTCTGAACTGGATCATAGAGTCTATAACCAAACTCACCATCTAGACCATAACCAATAAAGATGCATTGACGAGTCTTGACATCCAACTTCGATCTTTCATCCTTTGGAACATGAACAAATGCTTTACAACCGAACACACGCAGGTGATTATATGACATGTCTTTACCAAACCAAACTCTGTCTGGTATATCACCTTGTAAAGGAACACTAGGAGACAAATTAATCACATGTGCCACTGTATTCAAGGCTTCAGCCCAAAATGATCTTGGCAACTTTGCATCTGACAGCAAACATCTGACTCTTTCAATCAATGTCCGGTTCATTCTTTCAACTAACCCATTTAACTGTGGAGTCTTTGGTGGTGTTCTCTGATGTCTGATTCCCTTTCGCAGACAATACTCATGAAATGGCCCTGTGTACTCGCCACCATTATCAGTACGAATGCACTTTACCTTCTTCCCTGTTTCTCTTTCAACTGATGCTTGAAACTGTTTAAATGCCTCAAAAACTTGGTCTTTCGACTTCAACGTATAGACCCACAGCTTTCTTGAACAATCATCAATGAAAGTCACAAAATAAAGTGCACCACCATGTGACCTTACCTTTATCGGACCACAAACATCTGAATAGACCAACTCTAGAAACTCTGATCTTCTATGAGGATGATGACTTCTAAAAGAAACTCTTCTCTGCTTCCCCACTAGACAATGAGCACAATTCTTCAATGTGGCGTTCTTCAACCCAGAAAGTTGATTCTTCTTGGCTAAACAATTAAGCCCCTTCTCACTCATGTGACTAAGCCGTTTATGCCACAACTCAGTTGAGTCATTTACTGTCACATTCACAGTGTCTCTGGAAGTCAAAGCCTGCATCAAGTACAAATTTGAGCTATTCTTTCCTCGAGCCACAACCAAGGAGCCTTTAGTCAACTTCCACTGCCCCTCATTGAAGGTGTTACAAAATCCCTCATCATCAAGCTTTCCTGCAGAAATCAGATTCAAACGGATATCCGGTGCATGTTTGACATCCTTGAGAGTTAACTTTGTTCCATTATTGCTCACCAAGCTAACATCTCCCATGCCAATAACTAGAATCAAACCGTCATTACCCATCTTCAATACTCCAAAATCACCAGGAGTATAAGATGTGAAGAAATCCATCCTTGACGTGACATGAATTGAAGCACCAGTATCAATCACCCAACTAGTCTCATCGCATGCTAGGTTGACCAAATTCTCAGAACAAATGACCAATAGATCTTCACGAGTAGCAGTAGCAATACGCTCAGATTTTTCATCATCATTTTGATTGTTTTTATCACCACCGCTTTTCTTCTCTCTCTTCCACTTGTAGCAATATTTCTTGATATGGCCTTTCTTACCATAATGATGACACTCAAGATTCTTATATCTCGATCTTGACTTGCTTCGACTTTTATCTCTACCCTTGCCATCTTCTTCTCTGTTTCTCCCCCTATTCTCGGTAACCAACACCTCAGACTGTGATGTAGAACCTTGAGATCGTCTTCTAATCTCTTCATTCAACACACCACTCTTAGCCAAATCCAAAGTAATAATACCATTTGGAGCAGAATTAATGAGTGAGACCCGAAAAGTCTCCCAAGTGTCCGATAGAGTAGCAAGCAACCAAAGCCCTAAAATCTCATCATCAAATTTGACACCCATACCAAGCAACTGATTCATCACACTTTGAAACTCACTAACATGGTCAGCTGTAGACGTTCCTTCTCTGTAATTCAACGCCATCATTTTCTTTAGCAAAAACAATTTGTTGTTACCCGACCTCGAAGCATACAAGCTTTCAAGCTTCTCCCACAATGTGCGAGCATGTGTCTCCTGATCAATGTGGTTGTAAACATTTTCTTCAACAAATTGTCGAATATAGCCACATACTTGTTGATGCTCAAATTCCCATTCCTCGTCACTTTTTGAATCGGGTTTTTGAGTAGCAAAGATCGGAAGATGCAAAGCCTTTACAAACAACAAGTCTTTCATTTTATTCCGCCAAAGTTGATAATTCGTGCCATTCAACATAATCATCTTGCTTGTATTAATTTCCATAATGATCTGACACAATAATCAAGCTCTGATGCCAGTTTGTTGGGGAAGAAACCGAACAACCGAAATTAAGCGGAAGCACAACTGGTGTTCTTTCTCTCCCTATAACTCAAGTCAACAATTATGGGAAGCACAATATCACAAATATGTTCTCTAGCAGCACTAATCAACCACAAATCATCAATGCAACCACAACACAAGTAAATTGAGACACTGATATTTTTACGTGGAAAACCCCTCTAAATCAAGGGTAAAAACCATGGGACTTTAGAGTCCAATCAAAAGCTCCACTATAATCAAATGCTCAACTACAAGACTACAATATCCAACCTACAACAAGCATTCAACTCCAACAAGGCTAATAACATGTAGTCTTTAGTAAAAGAGAGAAAAATGAGAATATCACCAAAAACTGAAGCTGGCTGTAAAACTCGTATTCCCTCTGCTACAAGAGTTGATATCTGCTGCACCTGAGCTTCAAAAATTTGTTTCTCTCTTTCTTTTCTCTCGAACAAGCTTCTCTCTTCTACACTCAAATCTGATTTTTTTCTGCTATATTAAGCTGTAAATCAACTGCCCACACACATTCGTTTTGATAAGAATAAGGTGTTAGATTTGTAGGTTTGTTGATTAGTGTTGGGTGGATGATGTTTGAGATGGATTTTGGTAGTTTCGGCTTTATTTCGGAAGGTTTATGTCAAGGATGCAGGGGATTATGTTTGGCAGCGATATTGAATGCATATTGATGTATTTTTCGTCTGGTTTTATGTGTTTAAAACAGGGGACAATTGGGGCAAGGTTGCCTAGTGGTGTACGTCGCGTTTCGGAGGCTTAATTTGCTTTGGCAAGCAATACAAAGTGCATCGGTGAGTGAGTATTCAAGCTAAGCTCTTTAATAGTTTGATCAATGGATCATGGGAGTTTAGTTTAAGACTAAAAAGATGAACTAAGCTCAAGTATAAGTGGTTCCTACTTCGCTTGATTAATGGTTTTATTATGAGCTTACGGATTCATGTTGGTTTAAAACATGGTTTGGTTTTCATGATTTGGTTTAAAGCATGAAATGATTTACTTACTGTAAATCCATGGTTTTGAGAGGAATATGCAATGTATATTGAGGTAAATTAATGCCTATGAGCATTGTGTTTTATTCCTAAAAGGAATGAGAGGTTGCCTAAAGCAATATGGTTTTGTATATGAAATGGTTTTGAGAGTTGCATTGAAAATAGTAAGTAAATGTGTTTAAAAGTGGTATATTGGCTATGTGATGTAATGAGAAATTATCGGATATATTTGGCATGCCATGGGGTTAAAGTTCACAATAATATAAACAAGTTGATCGCACTATAGTCCTTGAGTAAAAGTGGTTTAACTAGGCTACTCGGACTATTGGGTATGCGGTTTAATTAGGCAAGGTATGAGATTTGGTGGAGGTTAGACCACCAAAATTCGTGTATCTGATTTGTAATTATAATGTTCCACTATTGTGGATGTGTGGATAGAGGTGAGGCTATCTGGGTCACTGCGAAAAGCCAATATATGAGATTTTAATAATTCATGAAATGGATTTAAATGCATATGGATGTTATGCATGATATTTTTTATGGAAACATAAGAGAAAAGGTTTTATGTGAATCATAAAATGGATTTAAATGCATATGGTTGTTATGCATGATATATTTTGTTAAAATATTTGAGGAAAAGCTTATTTTGACTTTGCAAATGGTCACTCAAGTGTGAAAAAGTTTTAAAATGAGTTTTACATTGCAATAATGTTTTATTCTAGAGCATCCTCACTAAGCAAGTGTGCTTACGCTCTCTTTTACCCTTTGATGCAGAGCAATAGAGTTGAAGGGGCTGTTGTTGTTTGGCGAGAAGGAATACAAGAGCGAGGCAATTGTTTGAGTATAAAACTTAGTTCTAAATTCGGTTAATAAGGCAATGTGTTTACCATATTTTGAGGGATTTGTAATCTGGTTTTCAACGATGTTGATGTTGTTTGCTATGGTTGATAGCTCGTATTGATGTTTGATAGGAGATTGCTTATGGTTTAAAGTTCATTGATTGCCATGTCATTAGTATGTTACTTGAATGCTTATGTCTAGGGCCATTGTGATGCAAGCATGTTCGGATTGATGTTAGTAATTCAGTGGTTTTATGCCAAAGCGAGATATACCTTGATTCCTAGTTTGGATGTGAAGTTGGGTAAGTTTAGGAAGTATGCCTTTAGATTTGGGATGTTGGTGCATAATGTTTTACTTGGTTGTGTTTGCCATGTTTTGCGACATGTTTTACCCTTTGAATTGATGGTACAAGTATATGATTGATTGGAACATGTTTGGGTTGCTAATAATATGAAAAACCAGCTAAATTGGACATTACAGGTCCAAGGGTATCGATACTCAAGGCTAAGTATTAATACCAGTAGGCAAAATTTAGCCTAGGTATCGATACTTGGGAAGGCGTATCAATACGGGTGCACAGAATTTGGCTGGGGTTTCAATACTCAAGATGAGGTATCGATACCGATTTTGGCTACTGGTCCAAGATTTTGGAATTTGTATACATGTATCGATACTTGAGATAGGGGTACCAATACCCTTTACAAATTAGGTCAGGTATCGATACCCATGCTCAGGTATCGATACCGCTGGAAGTTAATTCAGTTATTTTGATGTTTGATTTTTTTATTCTTATATTTTAGTACCTGGATTGTTGTGTATGCAATTGAATGCGTATGGATGATCGGATTGAGTCAAAATTAGATGTAAGCATATAATATAATTAATTGAAGATTGGTAACTTTAAAATTATGGAAGTCCTCACAGTTTTCGAGATTTAGAATTTAGTCCCTAAATCGCAACTATGCATAATTGGATGTCGTTCCGACGCCCGATGTAGTCAAGAATTTATTCTCTATTAGCTTGCACGCCTTAGGTTTAAAAGATGCATCTAGACAAGATAAAAGAAAAAAATTGATCTAATTCGAGTTAATTTTCTCCGGGTTTGTTTCAGTAAACCCTTTGTAGCTCGCTCGGTTTAGTCTAGCGTCTAGGCTGGGTCGAGAGGGTTATATGCTCCCTCTTACTTGTCACGCCAAACAATATTAACGAACCTAAAAATATTGCCAAATAAAAAAAACCCTTGGTGAATAAAGAAAAAAAATTGAGTTTGGGTAGTAAAATTGACTAAAGGAGTTGAGGGACATTAGATAAAAACCACCCGCAATTCATACTCACTTTATGACCTTAGGTTAGAGTTATATTTCTACACTTGAAATTGCTTTGAGTTTTGTTGGCATTACTTTTGCGAGATATTGAGAACATAACTAGGGCCAGATTTTTCTTGTTTGCTTGTGTTGCTAATCAGAAACATTTTGTCGAGGCACTTTACTTTATTTTATAGTTTTTAGTTTTGCATTACTTAAGGACAAGCAATGAGCTAGGTTTAGGGGTATGTTAACCCCTCAAAAGATGTACTTTCCATGCATATATTACCATGATATTGCTTGACTTTAGCTATAGATTAGTATATTTTGCCAATAATTTCATGCATGTGCATCTAGGAGTTGAGGAATGAACAGTTTTTAATGCCTGAGTGAAGGAGTGTTTTCTTGTCGTGATGTGCATGATTGGCAGGACTAGAGTAAGTGAATGCAGGAAGGAAATGATGAGCGCAATTGGTAAAGGCAGAAGGAGAATGCCAAGCTTGGTTACCCTCTGATCTAGATCGGTTTTACCAGTTATGGACTGGTCTGGCCTTGAACTGAGCCAGTTCAGCTTGAACTCAGTTTGCCAAACCCAAATCAATTTTAGCCCAAACCCAACCCACCGACCTGATCCAACCCGTCTGACCCGATTCGTTAACCGAGTTAACCCAATAACTGAGTCAACTCGGTCGAGTCAACTCAGCCAAGTCATCTATTCTTTAGTTTATTGCTCTTAGTTTACTCATTAGTTATAATTCCTACAATCACCTACTTGTGTTTTTTTTTCCAACGCAGTAACTTAAGCAAAGTGGCCCAAACCAATCCCTGTGGAGATGATACTCGATACTCAAATCACTTTATTACTTGCGACGTGTATACTTGCACAATTTCGTAGCACTTATTACACGCAACACTTACCTAACCCAGATAATCCTTATGTTTTTGTTCGTGACAAGGCTATACTCATAAGCCCCGAAAATATCAACACCTTTTACGGGCTCTACGTTGAGAAGGACGAGCATCAAGCCTTTGTTGATCAACTCACGCCCAAGCAACTCGATAAGGTGCTTCAAGAACTCACTCTACCGGGAACTCATTGGAACGACGGTAAATACAAGGGCACGGTAAATCGCCTTCGGCTTAAACGCGAGGCAAAATTATAGAATAAGTTTGTTAAAACTTCTTTAATGCCCACCACACACAATACTACCGTTGATGCA
The DNA here is from genome assembly GCA_019671005.1 of Hibiscus mutabilis. Lineage (NCBI taxonomy): Eukaryota > Viridiplantae > Streptophyta > Magnoliopsida > Malvales > Malvaceae > Hibiscus > Hibiscus mutabilis. The sequence continues at coordinate 52,349,335 of CM033722.1, read as the reverse complement.
CCTTATCTTTTGCTCAATCATTCTATCTTGCATAATCGCATCATTAACATTGGAAAAAATATTTGTGATGAGATTTTTGTATGTAGCACAAAAGAAAAGGGTTCTTTTTTCTTCCCTTGTTTAATTTCCAATCTTTGCACTGAGATGCATGTCCCAAGTGAGTCCACTGATGAAAAGGACCTACCAATGTCTGGTTGGAATCGAGAACAAATCTGAAAGTTAATGGGAGAGGCACCGGTAAAATCCCCAACGTCTTCAATTGCTGCGGCAACTCCTACCGCCTCGGCAACTCTTAATGCCCAAGCAACTGATGCCCAGGAAACTCGGTCTGTAACCCCAGGACAACTTGAAGCACTCTTACAACCTTTGGAGAATCGCCTTAGGAAAATTGAAGACTGGCAACTAATGTTCATGTGGTACATGAAGGATCACAACAATGCCATCACCCAACTTATCCTGGAAAAGTACCTGGAAAGCCGCGTGCCGTTTCTGATCTTTCCTGCCAAAATCCTTGCCACGACAACCAATGAAGCAGTTGCTGCGGCAACCAAAGCTAAAGACGCCCCAACAACCACTGCAAAAGCCCAAGGTAAAGCACTTATGCCTGAATCAACTCATACTGAATCATTGTCTGATTTTTCAGATTCAGACGATTCTTCCATTGCACCAACGAAGACCACACCAATCGAATCCTCCAAGCCCAGGCGAAAGGCCAATGACATTGAGGAAGAGGACGATGAGGACACCCCTGTACGAGGATCAATTCCACCATCAGCAACAAGAAAGCAACCACCACGTTCAAGCAAAAGAATCAATATACATGCCAAAAGGAAACTAATCATCCACGACGACGAACTCTCGAAGTAAGTCATCGTTTGCATTCTACTTTTCTTTATTGTTATTTTTATTTTTCTTTGTTGCATACATTGAGGATAATGTCTCACTCGAGTTTGGGGGGGGATTGTTATTAGTTAGTTACCATGTTTAGTTGCATTTATCTTAAGTATTGCATTTAGGATACATAAATTGCTTGCCATGCCTTTAGTTGGAACAAGAATTGCCTGGATTTGATGAATATCCGCTGATGACTTTGCCAATGCACTTAATTGATAGCATTTTTTATTCTAGGATAACCGTGGAAACACTTAGAATCTTACTATGATGCTAAACTTGATGAAACAATGTTGTGGCTTGATTGATTTAAGGAATTCTAGCGAACTTAGGTTAATAGTTAAAAAATTGGGGGATTAGAAAAAAAATTGGATGAATGCTAGAGGTACCCGAAATTGGCTGTAGTATGTGCTAAAAATTGAATGCTAGCGGTGCCCGGAACCGACTCTAGTATGTGCTAAAAATTGATCGCTAGAGGTGCCCGAAACCGGCTCTAGTCGAATAAATTAATTAACTTAAGAAAACTAAAAACAAAACACTAAGGTTGCCAGAAACCGGCTCTAGTTAAAACATGTTAAAAGAACCCAAGGAAGTAATTTGAAAACCTCTTGTTTGCATAGAATCCGAAAAATCAACTTGCACACAACTCCGCACACACTCACAAGCATTATAGTTTGATTCCGAGTAACTCCTAAGTTTTTGAAAAAATGAAAAGCCAATCATACTTTGTGCCACGGTTATGAGAATTGAAATCAAGTTCAAAGCTAAGTTTGCGAAAATTGAAGTCTTGGCGGGTAATTATTAGTTTGCACTGCTTGAGGACAAGCAATAGTTTGAGTTTGGGGGTGTGTTATCTGTCTAAAAGTACAATTTTATTCACACTTTTTATCCATATTATTGCTAGACTTAGGCTTATATTAGTTACATTATTAGCCATTCATGCATGTTTGCATTGTTTCCTTGGTGGACAAGCTTGATTTCATATTTTGCTAAATTTTGTGGAAAAAGGGCGATACCGATAGTTGTTTTTGTGTGTGTGCAGAATCACTTGCCTAAACAAGGCCAAAACCAGTTTCCAGGGCAGTGCATGAAGGAGATGCTGACGTAGTTTCCAGGGCAATGCATGAAGGAGATGCCGAGGTAGTTGCCAGGGCAATTGTCGATAAGGGATAAGATGATATGACAGTCAAAATTCATGACTAGATAAGCCCAAGATGACGTGGAGCAAAGTTAAATCTCAAAGGAGTTTGATTTCCATGAAGAGGTCAAAGAGAAATTAAATCCCAAGAAGATAGGAGAATATCTAGAAAGGATTTTAAATATAATAAAGAATTATATTCATTTAAAGTATTTAATTCCAAGTTAACTTTTTCCTCAAGAAAGACTTTGACCTAGCCATCTCCTATTTAAAGGAGACCAAGCCGTCAACTCCAAGGGAGAGCAAAGGGGAGAGATTTCGACAGGGGGCTTCAACCATTCTTGATCTTTTTCTTTCTTGTTCTATTAGGTTTATGTTAGGGATTCTTTGTTTTGTGTTTCTTTGGAACCTAGCCATGAACTAAATCTATTTGGCTAAGGTTATTGTGTTTTGTGGTTGTGAGAAACAATTGGATTTTGTTTAGGTAATAAGAGTTTGCACTTTCAATTCAAGGTTTACTCATTCTTGGTTTTTATTCTTGTTTGCGAGTGAATTGGGAGAGGATCTAGTAACTCTATCTATTTATCTAATATCGAGAGAGTTAGATTCAAGAAACGAATGAGTATGGACTTTATTTAATCTATTGATGGTGAAGATTAATCCGGCTTAGGAATAAGTTAAGGATTTCAACGGCTAAGGGGAACGCAAGATTGGTTGTTGTTCACCCTTGATTCACGCAGGGATGTATTGTCAAGGCATGCACAATTAGCTAGAGTTTCGACTTAGGGATAAGAAGAAACCATTGAAGAACGCTCTGCCGAACCTTGAAGTTGCTACCCAGCCGACCAAACAGTTACCCAGGCAACCGTCGATTAGTTGCCAAGGCAACCCCGCTGCGCAAGTTGCCACGACAACTGAGTTGCCCTTGCACTCTTTTACCAAGACGATCCAATTGGTTATCACTCCTCAACTCACGATAACCTGGCCTATTCTCTCTCATTTGATTACATCTTCTTTTACTTTATTGCTTTCTAGTTTAGTTGTTAGTTAAAACTCCTACAATCACCTATTTATGTTTTTACTTTTTACAGTGCAAGAAATTGAATTCTTGAAGTGGCACCAATCCCTGTGGAAACGATATCTTTTATACTATAACTTGCGACGTGTACACTTGCACAATTGTGGAGCACTTATTACGCGCAACAACCCACATACACACCTGACACCAAGATGGTTTAACATCTTAAGGCACATATAAATATTTAAACAACCAAACTATCATACAACTAATATAACTCATGAAGCAAGCAACTATAAAATAATTAAAGGCCTATTACAAAACTTTGAATAATTTTAAAACTTATAAACTCATATATAGCCAAAAATGGAATCTAAATGCACTATACAACTAACAACTATGTGCCACCATTTAGGAGTTCTAAAGATATTAATTCAAATCATACTTAGATCCATTTGATCACGTCCAAGCTCAGAAGAAATCCGAAGGCACAAATACCCTAAAATGTAACAAGGGAAAAGAGTAAGCAATTGCTTAGTGAGGTAGCTTAACTAACCAAAAACATGAATCAAAGACTCAAAGATAAACTTTATTATTTCTTTAAAGCCATTGAATCAGGGTAAGTGACAAGCTTAAACAAATACAACTCATCTATTTAAAGAGTTTGAATATGGCATTATTATTAAGCATATCGAAACCAATCATATAGCACTCTTAATTGAATACATGTTCTTTTTAACTACATGGTTTAATTTATGGCAACATTTCTAAGTTCGATTATAAACACAAATATCCTTTTTATATGCAAGTATTGCTTATTATACAAGTTATCAAGTGATATACGTTATATTAGCTTATATTTTACTAATTTTCTACACATAACCTCACATAAGCAAGTATTACTTTCTACCTAAATTTTTTATCATAGCTTAGCATAGACATGGGTTTTCTTATCATATAAGATATCAATCTTAGCATATCAATGTGCGGTTTACTTAGCATATAGGGTACCAAACATATAAGTGTTAAGCTTTCAAAATAAACATAATCATATGTTCTTGGATATTCAAACAAATTATAACCATTTAAGCACTCAAATCAATCACAAATAGGTATTTACATTGTCAAAGCATCTCAATTAACCTAATAGGATACTCAAATATTTGAAATGTACATTTTTTTCTTATTAAGCAAGTTATTGTAATGATTCAACTATTTAACTTATAAACTTTCTTGGTTTCTTTTCAATATTTTTTTTTGCAATACACAAGTGACTTATCACATGAGTCATCAACCATAGAATTCCAAAACATGAGTTACTTGACTTATAAGTCACCAATCAAAACATATCAAGGCATGTGATAATTGTTTCTTAAGTTATCAGGGTAGCTTTTTTCGTTAAATTTGTAATTTACATTATTTGATTTTATAATAGCCTTGAGAATCAAGTAACAGCCTAGGTACACAAATCCCCAACCAACTATTGCCAAATATAATGGTACTTGCAGTATCGGTCAATCCCTCCTACTGTCACTAAGTGACCATAACACTTCTCTCCTACTGTCACCAAGTAAGGACTATAGTCTAGGACCGTAGTCCACCCTAAACATGAGCTCTATGGACTCTATGGCATGCAAACAATACCTATGACTGACTCGAAACTAAGGCTTACAATTATATTCATCCTATCATGTTTTAATCAAAGGTAAGCATAGCTCCATGTTTGATTAGTGCAAAGATAACATAGTCTTATTCTTTAACTTATCGAGACTTGCAATTATGTTCATCATTCAAATTCAAGTCAGAAATGAGCATAGCTCCATAACCATAGCATCAATTGAACATAGCTTATTATTAATCTTACCATATATATATATAGTTAATCCATGTTTGATTCTCAATCTTAATATATATCTTAATCAGTTGTTAGCAGAGCAACCACTACTTATCAAACATGTAAAATCACATATGGAACTTACTAAGAGCATGATATCAAATCAAGAATCTCATCCCATAAAATACTTGTTATAGAAGTACTTACCTTGATTCCAAGCTTTTACATGCACATCTTAAAATTTATGAGCAAAGCAATGTAAGTTAAACAATCAAAAATGCTTGGGAAGGTTATAAGCCTATCCCAAGACTTTAAACTACACTCACATGATTTGTTCCAGGCTAGATTGCTCTCGAATCAAAATCCTCTTTTGTTTATCTACATTTTGATCTACCTTAGTCCTTACTTCTTCAACTCCTTCTTGGTCTAATTATGTCAAAGAATACAATCATATATATTAGAACAATCCTTAACATTCTTGCTCTTACAAGACAACTCAATACTCATGTATTCATATAAATTCACACAAAACAGTCCACTAAGATTCATATTTATTTAAAAACAATGTCATTTTCATATTCACACATGTACATACTCAAAACAGTCCTCCAATGTTTATATTCATGCCAAATTAATCCATTAAACTTGCATATATATTTTTATACATCAAGACAGTCCCCAATTACGTTTATTTTCATGCAGAACAACCCCTAACATAAATATATCCACATTTATGTCCACCAACATTTATATCAATGCAAAACAGTCCCTATAGATGCAAATCAGTCCTTATTAATACAAAAACAGTACCAACAATCTTTATGGACCCTTTTACAACCCTTAGACGTGCAAACGATCCCTTGTTTTTCACATACATGCCAACTTATATATATACACAAAGCAGTCCACCAACTTCTTAAATTATGTAATAACAGTCCCAAGTTATTGTTGATAGACTTTGTTTGCTCCCATTCTCTTAAATTTGATCTTTCAACAAACAATAGGACTCAAATCAAGTTATTTCCACCATTGTCACATATATATAAAACTATTGTTTAAAGCTATCTAAGACTATTTGAAATAAAATAGACTTTTTGGTTAAATGGGTGTTGTTCTAATGACTAGTTCTTGAAATTGATACCTCGTGCATTCATGCATTACAACATTTAAATATTATGTAAAATAAAAATATTATACTTTTTTTTAAAATATTTTTTTAAAAGGTAACATTACATTAGTTAAAGTTCATGTTCTGAAAGGCATGGGTAACAAGCTTATGAAGGTTGAGCAGTCACAAAGGTTGTTGAGGGCCACTTGGATCGAATGAGATAAAGGCTGATCAATCCGAGAGTGAGATGGAATGAGAGCTATCACTTTGCTTGGATCAGAAAGGCCAAGAAAGGAAATTCTAGATGAAATATCAACATGTGTGATCAAGATAGAAACTTATCTCACATAAGGGTTCAGTCTGAAAGGAATCTTCATGCAAAAAAGAAAAAGACAAAAAAAAGTTAAAAAAGAAGAAGAAAAAAGTAAAACAAAAAGAGAAAAAAAGTCAAAAAAGAGAAGAGTCAAAAAAGAGAGATGGAAATAAAAAACCAAATAAAAGATGAGTAAGTTTGGATCAATATAGCCGGGGGCATTTGTAAAGAATCTAGAAGATTCGAGTTTGAATCATGAAGAGAACAGTGGAATGCTTGACTTAGAGGCACTGGTGGATTTTGAAAATGCTAAAATGAAGGAAGCTCACTAGACATGCATAGAAAGACTGAATGAATTCAAATTCTGGAGTTTAGTCGAAAGTTTTGCCGATCGATGGTTCATCAACAGTCGAATGATATAATGATCCTAACAGATATGATGGGTAGAAGAGTCTTTCTCTAAAGCGATGAGTGCCAAGGTCAGTTGAAGTTTGAAGTTTGCTCATAAAGGAATTGATTGCAAGGGGAGCAGAATACAGATATGAGATAAAGAAACCGAAAAGTTCACTCAGAAAAGGGAAACAATTATTCCTATCCAATGTCATGTTCAGATTTGTGGCTCTACCCAATAAAAAATCACTTTCTGATAATGGTCTTACTGAAGTTTTTGGTCTCACCAAGACTGGGTATTTATGTTCTGAAAGTAAAGAGTCCATTTCAATCAAAGACTATCATTTGTTAAAGTAGTTGAGATAAAAGGAAAAGGCCAGAAGTTATGACAAACTTTTGTGAATAACTCATTGCAGTCTATAAGACTATTAGAGTCAGAGTAATATTTTGGTATCCTTTCTGCAATATTTTCTTTACCAAAGAATGTTCCAAGATCATATGCTCAAGATGCTCCTGTTAGTGGAATGTCAAAATCTAAACTGGATCTCAATGAGAGAAATATTTCATACTGCTTGAAATTTAGTCGTATCATGAAAATTATCAGAGCCTCATTAATTAGGTTGCTACAATATCAAGACTATTATGAGTTATAATTGAGACATTGAAGATTGCTACATTTTCAAGCTATAAATTCAAAACTTTCTAAAGTGGGAGATTTTGGAAGTTGACACTGAAGATCAGTTATTAAGATATGTAACTTAAAAAGTAATCCCCTGATTGGAGAAATGCAATTGGATTGCTTAGAAAACAAGTGCTGAAAATGTCAAGTGAAAAGAGAGAAAGAAGTGAATGAATGTGATGATCAGACTCCCATAGGTTGTAAGAGGAAAAGGTCAACTAACTCACCAGGTCTATTGTTGCGCGTAATAAGTGCTACGCAATTGTGCAAGTATACAGGTTGCAGGTTATAGTATAAAAGATATCGTCTCCACAGGGATTGGTGTCACTTCAAGAATCTAGTCTCTTACACTGTAAAAAGTAAAAACACAAATAGAGGATTATAGGAGTTTTAACTAATAACTAATCTAGAAAGCAATAAAGTAAAAGAATGAATGAGATCAAATGAGAGAGATAGGCCAGCTTATCGTGAGTTGAGGTGTGATAGCCGATTGGATTGTCTTGGTAAAAGAGTGCACGGGAAACTCAGTTGCCGTGGCAACTTGCACAACGGGGTTGCCTTGGCAACTAATCGATGGTTGCCTGGGTGACTAGCTGGGCAACTACTTGGGCGTCTAGGCAGCAACCTTCAAGGTTCGGCAGAGCGTTATTTAGTGGTTTCTTCTTATCCCTAAGTCGAAACTCTAGCTACGTGTGTATGCCTTGATAATACATCCCTGCGTGAATCAAGGGTGAACAACAACCAATCTTGCGCTCCTATTAGCCGTTGAAATCCTTGACTTATTCCTAAGCCGGATTAATCTTCACCATCAATAGATTGAATAAGATCATATTCATTCGTTTCTTGAATCTAACTCTCCCGATATTAGATAAATGGATGAAGTTACGAGATCCTCTCCCAATTCACTCGCAAACAAGAATAAGAACCAAGAATGAATAAACCTTCAATAGAAAAGTGCAAACTCTTATTACCTAAACAAAATCCAATAGTTTCTCACGACCACAAAACACAATAACCATAGCCAAATAGATTTAGTTCATGGTTAGGTTCCAAAGAATCACAAGATAAATAATCCCTAGCATGAATCCGATCGAGCAAGAAAGAAAAAGATGAAGAAGGAAGCCTGTCAAAATCCCCTTACCCTAGATGCTTGTCGAAAATTCTCTCTTCTTGCTCTCCCTGGAGTTGTCGGAATTCCTCTCTAATTTATAGGGCTAGGTCAAAGTCCTTCTTTGAGGAGGAAGTTAAGTTGGAATTAAATTATCTTTAAAGAATATAATTCTTTATTATAATTATATTCCTACTAGAACTTCTCCTATCTTCTTGGAATTTAATTCTTCTTTAATCTCTTCATGGATATCAAATTCCTTTGGGATTGGGCTTTGCTCCATGTCATTTTGGGCTTGTCTAGTCATCAATTTTGACTACCATATCACCTTTGTTCTTTGTCGACAATTGCCCTGGCAACTGGCTCGGCGTCTCCTTCACGCATTGCCCTGGCTACTAGCTCGGCATCTCCTTCATGTATTGCCCTGGCAACTAGCTCTAGCCTTGCTTTGGCAAGTGATCCTGCACATACACACAAAACACACCAAAGCAGCATCTTTTCCCACAAAAACTACCAAGTTATGTAATCAAGCTCAATGATGGAAGGAAACATGGATTAATGCATGAATGGCTAATTATGAAACTAATATGAGCCTAAGTCTAACAATAATATGAGTAAAAAGGGTAAGAAAAATAGTACTTTTGAACACTTATGACACCCCCAAACTCGAACTATTGCTTGTCCTCAAGAAATGCAAACTAATAATTACCTGCCAAGACTTTAATTTTCACAAACTTAGCTTTGAACTTGATTTCAATTCTCAGAACCGGGGCACAAAGTATGATTGACTTTTCATTTTTCGGAAAACTTAGGAGTTGCTCGGAATCAAACTATAATGCTTGTGAGTGTGTGCGGAGTTGTGTGCAAGTTGATTTTTCGGATTCTATGCAAACAATAGGTTTTCAAATTACATTATTGGGTTCTTTTTAATATGTTTTAACTAGAGCCAGTTTTGGGCACCTCTAGTGTTTTGTTTTTAGTTTTATTCAACTAGAGTCGGTTTCGGGCACCTCTAGCGATCAAATTTTTTTTAGCACATACTAGAGCCAGTTTCGGGCACCTATAGTGATCAATTTTTTTAGCACATGCTAGAGCCAATTTCGGGCACCTCTAGCATTCATCCAATTTTTATTCTAATCCCCCAATTTGTTAATTATCAACCTAAGTTCACTAGAATTCCTTAAATCAATCGACCACAACATGAGTGTTTCATCAAATTTAGCAACATAGTAAAATTCTAAGTTTTTCTATGGTTATCCTAGAATAAAAATTCTATCAACTAAGTGCATTGGCAAAGTCATCATCGGATATTCATCAAATCTAAGCAATTCTTGTTCCAACTAAAGGCATGGCAAGCAATTTATGTATCCTAAATGTAATACTTAAGATGAATGTAACTAAACATGGTAACTACTAATAACAATCCCCCCCAAACTCGAGTGAGGCATTGTCCTCAATGCATGCATTAAAGAAAAATAAAAATAACAAAAAATAAAATGCATACGAGGACTTACTCAGAGTTCGTCATCGTAGATGATTAGTTTCCTTTTGGTCGGTGTCTTGATTCTCTTGCTTGAACGCGATGGTTGTTTTCTTGTTGCCGGTGGTGGAATTGATCCCCGTACGGGGTTGTCCTCACCGTCCTCTTCATCAATGTCATTGGCTTTTCGCTTGGACGATTCAATTGGTGTGGTCTTTGTTGGTGCAATGGAGGACTCGTCTGAATCTGAAAAATCAGAAAATGATTCCGTAAGAGTTGATTCGGGCATAGGTGCTTTACCTTTGGCTTTTGCAGTGGTTGCCGGGATGTCTTTAGCTTTGGTTGCCGTGGCATCTTCAGGGTTGTTTTCCATGGCATCAGCTTGTGCAGGCACGATGTAGGTTGCCGCGGCATCATCTGTTGTGGTTGCCGTGGCGACTGCTTCATTGGTAGCCGGGGCAAGGATCTCGGCAGGAAAGATTGGGAACGGCACGCGATTGTCCGGGTACTTTTCTAGGATGACTTGGGTGATGGCATTGTTGTGCTCCTTCATGTACCGCATGAACATTAGTTGCCGGTCTTCAATTTGCCTTAGATGGCTTGCCAATGGTTGCAAGGTGCTTCAAAGTGTCCCGGGGTTGATGACCGAGTTGCTCTGGCATTAGGTGCTTGGGCATTAGGGATTGTCGGGGCGGCAGGAGTTGTCGCGGCAATTGAAGGCCTTGATGATTTTCTCGGTGCCTCTCCCATTAGCTTTTGGATTTGTGCTTGATTCCAACCAGACTTTGGTAGGGCCTTTTCATCGGTGGACTCACTTGGGACATGCATCTCCTTGCAAAGATTAGAAATTAAGCAAGGGAAGAAAAGAGAACCCATATCTTTTGAGCTACATGCAAAAATCTCATCACAAATAATTTTCCAATGTTAATGATGCGATTATGCAAAATAGAATGTATGAGCAAAAGACGTGGTATATCAATGGTAGTATTGTGTGTGGTGGGCATTAGAGAAGTTTTAACAAACTTATTCCATAGTTTTGCCTCAGGTTTAAGCCTAAGGCGATTTACCTTGCCCTTGTATTTACCGTCGTTCCAATGAGTTCCTGGTTGAGCGAGTTCTTGAAGCACCTTGTCGAGTTGCTTGGGCGTGATTTGATCAACGAAGGCTTGATGCTCGTCCTTCTCAATGTAAAGCCCATAAAAGGTGTTGACATTTTCAGGACTTATGAGTATGGCCTTGCCACGAACAAAAACATAAGGATTATCCGGGTTAGGTGAGTGAGCATAAAATTCTCTTACCCATTAGATGTTGCCCGATTCCGATTGATGGCAAAAGATTTGCCACTTTTGATGTGCAATCCTCTCGAAGATGAATGGTTCAAGGCCGAAATCTTGATGAGAGTTGGAGTATTCAAAGCCTTGTTCTTCATGAATCTTCCGGCTTTCAAACTTGGAGTGAAATCTTTCTTGAACCACCAGTGTAGCAAACTTCTTGTATCTTGGTTCTTTGGAGGAACTTGGATGAACTAAAAATTTAATTTTGGATGCCATAGATGATCTTGGTTGTGAGTTTTGTAAAAACAAATAAAAGAAAAGAAACTAAAAAGTTGCAAGATAAAAAGTACGAATAGGTTAAAGGTGATGGGTTTTATAGAAAAGATAGGTGGTAAATATGGTGGGTGGGATTAGGGGAAAACGAAAAAAGGGTTTTGGTTTAGGGAGAGGGTGACGACAAGGGGGGTTTGATTAGGGTAAATTGGAGGTTTTATATAAGCCTTAGATTCAGCCCATTAGTTTCCTTGTTGAAGATGTTTTCCTTCTTGGATTAAAATTCCTCTTTATCTTGAACTTTTTTCCTACAATTTAAAGACAAATCAAATAAGGATTAAAATTAAAGATAAAATAATAAAAGAAAATAAATAAAGATGTATAAAGGGATTCTTAAACTTAAAAATATAAAAAAAATCTATCCTAAATAATAATCGAAAATAAAAAAAAATAATCAGAAATAAAAAAAAATAAAAAAAATAAAATATCAAAGGGAGAGCATGCTTATGCATCTCCTAAGTTGACCACTTCCTTGTTACGTTCCACATGGGCACCATTGTAGTGCTTCAATCTTTGTCCACTAACTTTGAATTCATGGTTGTCAGAGATGGACTTGATTATCACGGCACCATGAGAGAATGGTTTGACAACTTCGAATGGTCCCGACCATCTTGATTTCAGCTTTCCCGGGAAAAGTTTTAGCCAAGAATTGAATAAGAGAACTAGTTGCCCTGGCATGAATTGCCGTGGCAATAGTTTCTTGTCATGCCATTGCTTTGTTTTCTCCTTGTAGATTCGTGCATTGTTATAGGCGAGTGCACGGAATTCTTCTATCTCATTGAGGTCCAACAAACACTTTTGTCCGGCACTTTCCCAATCCATATTCACGGTCTTGATTGCCCAATATGACTTGTGTTCGATTTCCACGGTAGATGGCATGTTTTGCCATAGACAAGTCGGAAGGGGACATACCTAAGGGTGTTTTGAATGCAGTGTGATATGCCCAAAGTCGTCATCTAGTCTTAATGACCAATCCTTCCTAGAGGATTTACAACTTTCTCGAGTATACCCTTCAATTCCGTTTGAAATTTCTGCTTGCCCGTTGGTTTGTGGGTGATATGCCGTGGCGATCTTGTGTGATATGTCGAAGCGTTGCAACATCTTGGCAATTAGTCATTGTCAAAATGCTTGCCTTAAATCATCGATAATAATTCTCGGCATCCCAAACCGTGTAAATATGTTTTTACGCAAGAATCGTTGCACGGTCTTAGAATCGTTGTTGGGAACTGCATTTGCCTCCACCCATTTAGACACGTAGTTGACGACAAGTAGAATATAGAGGTTGCGAATGAAGATAGGAAAGGTCCCATAAAATAGATCCCCAAACATCAAAGAATTCCACCTCGATGATGTTTCGAGCAGCATCTCATATCGTCTAGAGATATTGCCCGTCCTCCGCAACGATCACATTGCTTGTAAAAGTCTTGAGCATCTTTGTACAATGTTGGCCAATACAAACCGGATTGCAAAACTTTGGCTGCATGATGCGAGTTCCTTCAAAATGTCCTCCATAGGGTGAAGAATGGCATTGCCGGAGTACATTCTGTTGCTCTTCTTGAGGACACATCGGCGTATAACCTAATCTGCACATTGTTTAAACAAAAGAGGCTCGTCCCAAAAGTAATGCTTAGCATCATGGCGGAACCACTTCTTCCCTTGGTGCGTAATGCCATAAGGTGAAATACCACAAACAAGGAAATTAACTAAATCTGCGTACTAGGGTATTACCGAGGCATGTCATACGCTGCCGTGGCGACTGCTCCCAAAATTGTCGAGGCATGTGCATCAAAGGCTGCTGCAGCGTCGAGAGTTGCCGAGGCGTGTGCATCTATGGTTGCCAAGGCATCGAGGGTTGCCGAGGCATGGGCGTCTATGGAGGGTTTTGAGGCAACTAAAATTTGTTCATTCGAGAATGCATCGCATATCTCTAGATCCTCGTCCTCCTCCCTGTTGCATTCTAAACGTGATAAGTGATCGGCCACTTGATTTTCTGTTCCTTTCCTGTCCTTAATTTCAATATCAAATTCTTGTAAAAGTAATATCCAACGAATCAAACAAGGTTTTCCATCCTTTTTAGCAAATAGATATTTGATTGCCGAATGATCTGTATGAACAATTACCTTTGTACCAAGCAAATAGGATCGAAACTTGTCAAATGCGAAAACTACAGTTAGTAACTCTTTCTCTGTTGTTGTGTAATTCACTTGAGCACTATTAAGAGTTTTACTAGCGTAGTATATCACATGGAAGGTCTTACTGTGCGTTGGCCTAGGATTTGCTCCTACCGCAAAATCACTTGCATCACACATGAGCTCAAAAGGTAGCATCAATCTGGTGGAGCGACAATGGGTGCGAGGTAAGCTTTTTCTTTAGGGTTTCGAATGCTTGGGTGCAAGAATCATCAAAATCGAAGATTTTATCCTGTTCAAGCAAATTGCACAAGGGTTTAGTGATTTTAGAAAAATTATGAATGAACCTCTTATAAAAACCTGCATGTCCAAGAAAACTTCGAATTCCTTTAACAGAACTTGGTGGGGGTAATCTTTCGATCACGTCTACCTTGGCTTTGTCTACTTCAATTCCCTTGGATGAAATCTTGTGGCCGAGCACTATTTCTTCATCTACCATAAAATGGCATTTCTCCCAATTGAGGACTAAATCAGTTTCTTCACATCTTGCCAACACCCTCTCCAAATTGCCGAGACAACTGTCGAAGTCATTACTAAAAACAGAAAAATCATCCATGAAGATCTCAAAGAAGTCTTCGACCATGTCTGAAAAGAGTGCCATATGCATCTTTGGAAGGTTGCCGGGGCGTTACATAATCCGAACGACATCATTTGGAAGGCATAAGTACCATATGGGCATGTGAAGGTTGTCTTTTCTTGATCTTCTGGTGCTATGGCAATTTGATTGTAACCTGAATAACCATCAAGAAAACAATAAAAGGGTTTTTGCAAGGCGGTCAAGCATTTGATCAATAAAGGGTAATGGGAAGTGATATTTCCTAGTGGCTTAGTTTAGCTTTCGATAATCCATACAAACCCTCCAACCGGTCACGATCTGGTTGGGATGAGTTCATTATTTTCATTACTTACCACCGTTATACCTCCCTTTTTCGGTACACATTGTACCGGACTTACCCATGTACTATCGGATATAGGGTATATAATGCGGCGTCAAGCCACTTGATGATTTCTTTCATTACAACCCTTTCATGGCATGATTGTGGTCTCCTCTTGGGCATCAATTGAAGGTTTGTGATTGTTGCCTTTTATGCGTAATAAGTGCTACGCAATTGTGCAAGTATAAATAACGGTCGCAAGTTATAGTATAAAAGATATCGTAGAAGTTATAGTATAAAGATTGGTGCCACTTGCCAAGAATCTAGTCTCTTGCAATTGTAAAAAGTAAAAACACAAGTAAAGGATTATCGAAGTTTAACTAATTACTAATCTAGAAAGCAATAAAACAAAATAAAAGATGAATTCAATTGAGAGAGATAGGCTAGGTTATCGTGAGTTGAGGTGTGATAGCCGATTGGATTGTCTTGGTAAAAGAGTGCATGGGCAACTCGGTTGCCGTGGCGACTTACTGTGGGGTTGCCTTGGCAACTAATTGATGGTTGCTTGGGCGACTAGTTGGGCAACTACTTGGGCGGTGGGCAGCAACTTCAAGGTTGGCGGGGCGTTCTTCAATGGTTTCTTCTTATCCCTAAGTCGAAACTCTAGCTACTTGTGCATGCCTTGATAATACATCCTGCGTGAATCAAGGGTGAACAACAACCAATCTTGCGCTCCTCTTAGCCGTTGAAATCCTTAACTTATTCCTAAGCGGATTAATCTTCACCATCATTGGATTGCATAAAGATCATATTCATTCGTTTCTTGAATCTAACTCTCCCGATATTAGATAAATGGATGAAATCACGAGATCCTCTCCCAATTCACTCATAAACAATAATAGGAACCAGAATGAATAAACCTTGAAATAGAAAAGTGCAAACTCTTATTACCTAAACAAAAACCAATAGTTTCTCACAACCACAAAACACAATAACCATAGCCAAGTAAATTTAGTTCATGGCTGGGTTCCAAAGAAACACAAGATAATTAATCCCTAGCATGAACCCAATCGAACAAAGATGAAGGAAGAGGCTTGTCGAAATCCTCCTTGCCCTTGATGCTTGTCGAAAATTCTCTCCTCTTGCCCTACTTGGACTTGCCGAAATTTCCCTCTTGCTCTCTCTATTCATCTTGTCGAAATCTCCTTGGTATTTATAGGGCTAGGCCAAAGTCCTTCTTTGAGGAGGAGTTTGAGTTGGAATTAAATTATCTTTAAAGAATATAATTCTTTATTATAATTTTATTCCTATTAGAACTTCTCCTATCCTCTTGGAATTTAATTCTTCTTTAATCTCTGCATGGCAATCAAATTCCTTTGGGCTTGGGCCTTGCTCCATGTCATCTTGGGCTTGTAAAGTCATGAATTTCGACATCCATATTGCTTTTGGTCTTTGTCGACAAATGCCATGGCAACTAGCTCGGCGTCTCCTTCATGCTTTGCCACGGCAACTAGCTCGGCATTGCTTTGGCAAGTGATCCTGCACATACACACACAAAAACACACCAAAGCAGCATCTATTTCCACAAAAATCACCAAGTTATGTAATCAAGTTCAACGTTTGAAGGAAACATGGATTAATGCATGAATGACAAACTATGCAACTAATATGAGCCTAAGTCTAACAATAATATGAGTAAAAGGGTAAGAAAAATAGTACTTTTGAACACTTATCACACCCCCAAACTCGAACTATTGCTTGTCCTCAAGCAATGCAAACTCATAATTACTGCCAAGACTTCAAATTTTCACAAACTTAGCTTTGAACTTGATTTCAATTCTACGAACAGGGCACAAAGTATGATTGGCTTTTTTTTTTCAGAAAAGCGAGGAATTACTCGGAATCAAACTATAATGCTTGTGAGTGTGTGCGGAGTTGTGTGCAAGTTGATTTTTCGGATTCTATGCAAACAATAGGTTTTCAAATTACTTGATTGGGTTCTTTTTAACATGTTTTAACTAGAGCCAATTTTGGGCACCTCTAGTGTTTTATTTTTAGTTTTCTTAAGTTAATTTAATCGACTAGAGCGGTTTGGGCACCTCTAGTTAACAGAAAAAATTTTAACGCCTCCTAGAGCCGTTTTGGGCACCTCTAGTGATCAATTTTTAGCACATGCTAGAGCCAATTTCGGGCACCTCTAGCATTCATCCAATTTTATTCTAATCCCCCCAATTAGTTAATTATCAACCTAAGTTTACTAGAACTCCTTAAATCAATCAAACCACAACAGTGTTTCATCAAATTTAGCATCATAGTAAAATTCTAAGTTTTTCATGGTTATCCTAGAATAAAAATTCTATCAATTAAGTGCATTGGTAAAGTCATCATTGAATATTCATCAAATCTAAGCAATTCTTGTTCCAATTAAAGGCATGGCAAGCAATTTATGTATCCTAAATGTAATGCTTAAGATTAATGTAACTAAACATGGTAATTACTAATAACAATCCCCCAAACTCGAGTGAGGCATTGTCCTCAATGCATGCATAAAAATAAAAAATAAAAAAATAAAAATAAAATGCATACGAGGACTTACTTGAGAGTTCGTCATCGTAGATGATTAGTTTCCTTCTAGTTGGCGTCTTGATTTTCTTGCTTATGCAATGGTTGTTTTCTTGTTTGGGGGATGTCTTGAGCTTTGGTTGCCGTGGCATCTTGGGGTTGGTTGCCGTGGCATCAGCTTGTGCATGCATGAAGTAAGTTGTCGCGGCATCTTCTTCATTGGTTCGGGGCAATGATCTTGTGATAAATTTCCTTAGCATAGTAGTTGTGAGTCTTGTTGTGAAAAAAGAAAATAAAAAAACCTGAAAACTAAAGATAATGAAGAAAAAATAAAATATCTCCTAAAATTAAAAATAAAAATAAAAGAAAAAAAAAAGAAAAATCTTGAGAGGAGAGCATGCTCATGCATCTCTAAGTTGACCACTTCCTTATTACGTTCACATGGGCACCATTGTAGTGCTTCAATCTTTGTCCATTAACTTTGAATTCATGGTTGTCGAGAGATGGACTTGATTATCACAGCACCATGGGAGAATGGTTTGTGACTTCAAATGGTCCGACCATCTTGATTTCAGCTTTCCGGGAAAAGTTTTAGCGAGAATTGAATAGGAGAACTAGTTGCCCTGGCGTGAATTGCCGTGGCAATAGTTTCTTGTCATGCCATCGCTTTGTTTTCTCCTTGTATATTCGTGCATTGTTATGGCGAGTGCACGAAATTCTTCTATCTCATTGAGATCCATCAAGCGCTTTTGTCCGGCACTTTCCCAATCCATATTCACGGTCTTGATTGCCCGTCGCCTTGTGCTCGATTTCCACGGTAGATGACATGTTTTACCATAGACAAGCGGAAGGGGACATACCTAATGGTGTTTTGAATGCGGTGCGATATGCCCAAAGTCGTCATCTAGTCTTAATGACCAATCCTTCCTTGAGGATTTACAACTTTCTCGAGTATTCCTTCAACTCCGGTTGGAAATTTCTGCTTGCCCGTTGGTTTGTGGGTGATATGCGTGGCGATCTTGTGTGATATGCGAGCGTTGCAACATCTTGGCAATTAGTACATTGTCAAAAATGCTTGCCCCGTCGCTGATAATGCTCTCGGCATCCCAAACCGTGTAAATATGTTTTTGCGGGAATCGTTTGCGGTCTTGGAATCGTCGTTGGGAAGCTGCTGCAGCTGCCTCTACCCATTTAGACACATAGTCGACGGCGAGTAAGATGTAGAGGTTGCGAATGAAGATGGGAAAGGTCCCATAAAATCGATCCCCATACATCGAGCAGTTCCACCTCGATGATGTTGCGGGTGGCATCTCATGTCGCCTAGAGATATTGCCCGTCTTCGGCAGCGATCACATTGCTTGTAAAAGTCTTGGGCATCTTTGTACAATGTTAGCCAATACAACCCGATTTGCAAGACTTTGGCGTGATGCGAGTTCCTCAAAATGTCCTCCATAGGGTGAAGAATGGCATTGTCGGAGTACATTACATTGCTCTTCTTGAGGACACATCGGCGTATAACCTGATCTGCACATTGTTTAAACAAAAGAGGCTCGTCCCAAAAGTAATGCTTAGCATTATGGCGGAACCGCTTCTTCCCTTGGTGAGTAATGCCATACGGAAAAATACCACAAACAAGGAAGTTAACTAAATCTGCGTACCAAGGTATTGCGGGGCATGTCTTTGTCGTAGTGTCTGCTCCCAAAATTCTTTGGCGTGCTCGTCAAAAAAATGCTGCTGCGGCGTCAGAGTTGCCGGCGTGTGCTTCCATGGTTTCCAGGCGTCATGGGCTGCGGCGTCAAGGGTTTCGGCGATTAAATTTGTTCATCGGGAATGCATCACATATCTCTAGATCGCGTCCTCCTCCTATTGCGTTCCAAAGCGTGATAAGTGATCGGCCACTTGATTTTCTGTTCCTTTCTGTCCTTAATTTCAATATCAAATTCTTGTAAAAGTAATATCCAGCGAATCAAGCGAGGTTTAGCATCCTTTTTAGCAAATAAGTATTTGATTGCGAATGGTCGTATGAACAATTATTTCTCCGTTGTTGTGTAATTCAGTTTTGAGCATCGTTAAGAGTTTTACTAGCGTAGTATATCACATGGAATGTCTTCA